>CM031392.1:21240539-21618443 GCA_018350135.1 Citrus trifoliata | reverse complement strand
CCCATACTCCAACACATATAACCCTGGATGGAGAGACCACCCCAATTTTTCATGGTCTCAAGGATTCCAACAGAATGAACCAGCAGCTCCAGCTCCACCAATGCAACCAATTCCTCAAGCATCTCAGCCACCATTTAGACCATACAATCAGAACCAGAATTACTCTTAACCTGGACCATGGGAGGACTCATTCCAAAATCTCAAGAATGTTACTCACTCCACGATTGAGCAACATAATCGCACTATTGATGGACTACGAAATGAGTTGAGAGCAGGCTTCAATTCACAAGCCCAATCAGTTTCAAGCCTCGAGAAGATGGTGTGACAACTTACTTCTTCAGTTCAGACCTTGGCAATGACTGTTGAGAAAGGCAAGTTTCCAAGTCAACTAGTGCCTAATCCTAAAGGAGTACATGAAACAAGTACTAGTTCACCACAGCAGCATAGAGAGGTCAAAGCAGTCATGACCTTACGAAAAGGAAAAGAAGTCGACAACAAAGTGGAGATGCCGGTGACAAAAGAAAATCAAATTGTACCTGTGAATGTTGAAGACTCATCACCGGAGGAGAAAGAATAAACCAACCCACGAGAATACATTCCCAAAGTTCCATTTCCTCAGAAGTTAGCGAAAAGAAAGAATGGAAAATCCACAGGTGAGATTCTCGAAATCTTCAAACAGGTAAGTGTTAACATCCCTTTGCTTGATGCTATTAAACAAGTTCCATCTTATGCCAAGTTTCTGAAATATCTTTGTACTAAAAAGAGAAATATGCATGTTCAAAAGAAGACATTTTTAACAGAAAACGTTAGTTCTATACTCCAACATAAAATTCCTTTAAAATGCAAAGACCGAGGCTCCCCCACTATTTCTTGTAGCATATGGAACCACACAATTGAAAATGCTTTGTTGGATTTAGGAGCTAGTGTAAATTTATTGCCTTATTCAGTGTTTGTGAAACTTGGACTTGGAGAATTACACCCAACTCCAGTAGTGTTACAGCTTGCAGATCAGTCCACGAAAATACCTCGTGGTATTGTGGAGGACGTGCTTATCCAGGTAGACAAGTTTTATTTTCCTGTTGATTTCATTGTAATTGACACTCAACCTATACAGGATTCAAGGAAGCACATCCCCATTATCCTAGGCCGACCTTTCTTGGCAACTGCGGATGCTCACATTCAATACAGAACTGGAAATATGCAGTTGTCCTTCGGCAACATGACTATGGAGCTGAACATTTTCAACATTGCCAAACAACCTCACAATGCAGATGATGGAATTGTTGATGTGGATTTAATAGAAGCATTAGTTGATGACACTTTTATTTCAAATCTTAGTGATGATCCTTTACAGACATGCTTAACTCACTTTGGTTTTGATTTTGATATTGACAGATCGGTCGAAGAGGTCAACGCCCTACTTGACTCAGCACCATCCATGGACACTAATAAATGGAAGTCAAGAGTTGAACAACTAGCACCATCAGAGAAGAAACTCATCCCATCATCAGAGTCACCATCGAAACTCGAGGTAAAACCATTGCCCAACACATTGGAATATGCATTTTTGGGGGAAGAAAGTACTTTACCGGTAATCATTTCATCATCCCTCAATGACGAACAAAAATGTAAGTTGTTGGATGTTTTAAAAGAGCATAAAGGAGCATTAGGATGGACCATAGCAGACATAAAAGGTATAAACCCTGCAGATTGCATGCATTACATTCACCTTGATGAAAATGCTAAATCTATTAGGGAAATGCAACGTCGGTTAAATCCTAACATGAAAGAAGTTGTAAGAACTGAAGTCTTTAAGCTAATAGACGCATGTATCATTTACCCAATTTCTGATAGTTCATGGGTCAGTCCTGTACAAGTTGTCCCCAAAAAGTCAGGAGTCACAGTAGTTACCAATGCTGATAATGAATTGATACCAACTAGAGTGACTACAGGATGGCGTGTTTGCATTGATTATAGAAAGTTGAATTTTGTCACACGTAAATACCATTTTCCTTTACCATTTATCGATCAAATGCTTGATAGATTAGCAGGCCATGAATTTTATTGCTTTCTAGATGGCTATTCCGGATACAATCAGATCCCCATAGCACCAAAAGATCAGGAGAAAACCACTTTCACTTGCCCTTTTGGCACATTTGCATATAGGAGGATGCCATTTGGATTATGTAATGCACCTGCTACATTTCAACGATGCATGTTGAGCATTTTTTCTGATATGGTTGAACGTTTCCTTGAAGTCTTTATGGATGATTTTTCTGTCTTTGGTGACTCGTTTGATCAATGTTTACATCATCTAACACTAGTTCTGCAGAGATGTATCGAGAAGAACTTAGTCTTAAATTGGGAGAAGTGATATTTTATGGTAAAACAAGGTATTGTTCTTGGGCACATCATTTCGAGCAAAGGTATTGAGGTTGACAAAGCCAAGGTGGATCTCATTTCGAATCTTCCTCCACCCAAAACAGTCAGAGAAGTAAGATCTTTCCTTGGGCATGCTGGTTTTTATAGATGTTTCATTAAAAATTTTAGCAAAGTTTCTAGACTCTTATGCAATTTACTTGCTAAGGATATACCTTTTGTCTTTGATGATTCATGTCTTGTTGCGTTTGAAAAATTAAAGCATTTGTTGACATCATCACCCATCATTCAGTCCCCAAACTGGAGCTTACCATTTGAACTCATGTGTGATGCATCTAATTATGCAGTAGGAGCAGTATTAGGACAAAGAGTTGATCGAATTCCCCACCTTATTTACTATGCTAGTATGACATTGAATGATACACAGTTAAATTATTCAACTACTGAAAAAGAAATGCTAGCAGTAGTGTTTACATTGGAAAAATTTTGATCCTATCTAATTGGTTGTAAAATAATTATATTCACAGATCATGCTGCTCTTAAATATCTTCTCACAAAGAAAGATACAAAAACTAGACTAATTTATTGGGTGTTACTTTTGCAGGAATTTGACTTGGAATTCAAAGATAAAAAAAGGACAGAAAATGTTGTGGCGGACCACCTCTCTCGTCTCCATTTTGATACAATTACAAAGCCATTAATATTGAATGAGTCATTTCCAGATGAACAATTAATGAATGTGGAAGTATTACCTTGGTATGCTGATATAGTTAATTATCTTGTTACAGGTAAACTTCCAGAGCATTGGACCAAGCAAGACAAGGCTAAATTCTTTGCAGAGATAAAGAATTTCTTTTGGGATGACCCATATTTGTTCAAGTATTGTGCAGACCAAATTGTTAGACGATGTGTCCCAGAAAGTGAAATTCAGAATATCCTTTCATTCTGCCACGAACAAGCTTGTGGAGGCCATTTCAGTGCTAAGAAAACAGCGACTAAAATTTTACAATGTGGTTTTTATTGGCCAACTATATTTCGAGATGCTTACACTTTCTGTTCTTCATGTGATAGGTGTCAACGAATGGGGAGCATTACGCGAAGGAACATGATGCCACTAAATCCAATTTTAGTGGTTGAGATTTTTGACGTATGGGGTATCGACTTCATAGGACCCTTTCCCTCTTCTTTTGGCCATCAATACATATTGGTTGCTGTTGACTATGTATCAAAATGGGTAGAAGCAATTGCATGTTGAACCAATGATCACAAGGTGGTGATAGGATTTTTGAAAAGCAACATTGTTTCACGCTTTGGATTCCCTCAAGCGATAATCAGTGATGGTGGTGCCCACTTTTGTAACAAAGCATTTAAGTCTCTTTTGACAAAGTATTCAATCACACACAAAGTGGCGACTCCGTATCATCCGCAAACCAGTGGCCCAGTTGAGATATCCAATCGAGAAATAAAGCACATACTAGAAAAGACGGTGATGCCAGACAGGAAAGATTGGTCATTACGACTTGATGATGCATTATGGGCATATAGAACGGCTTTCAAGACCCCGATTGAGATGTCACCCTACAGGCTAGTGTATGGAAAAGCTTGCCACCTACCTGTGGAACTCGAGCATCGTGCGTATTGGGCCATCAAGAAATTCAACTTTGACATGCAGCAAGTTAGCACAAAAAGAAGATTGCAACTGGCAAAACTTGAGGAAATTCTCAATGATGCCTATGAAAATGCCAAGATTTACAAGCAGCGAATGAAAGTCTTCCACGACAAGCACGTTATGAGAAAATCTTTCACTCCATGTCAGAAAGTGCTTTTGTTCAATTCTCGCTTGCACCTATTCCCAGGTAAGTTACGCTCTCGTTGGTCTGGTCCCTTTATTGTTCATACTGTTTTTCCATATGGAGCAATTGAAATTAAGGACCCAACGAACGGTGTCACGTTTAAAGTTAACGATCAAATATTAAAGCCATATCTAGAGTACCAACTACATGGAGAAGACACCGAAATAAATTTGAGTGACCCACCAGAGTTGAATTGATTTTTTTTTCTCTTTTCGTTGATTTGATTTTGTTTTCTTTCTTTATATTATTCTTTTGCTAATTGAAATTATTTTTGCATAAGTGTGTTTGTTTAACTATTACGTTTTCTCTTATCATTTTTAATCATGAGTACATTATTTAGACCGTTCCTCCTGAACATTCTTAAACCACTTCAACGTGTCAAAACTCATCTCAAAAGGCAGATTCAATTTTGTAAAACACAACGCATTTGGGATCTACAACCACCAGAGTTATTAGCCTATGTTGAGGGTTTAGAACGCCAACTCAGAGATATTGAGAGAAGTGTTTACGACATCCAGTTGGAGCTTGAGGTAAATTCAATAAGAGGACGATTTTAATTTTCTTTGTGTGTTTTAGTTTGTTTTTCTGTTTGTGTGCTTTAGTTTCTTACCCCAGTGAAGTGGCGGATAACGGTACTCCGTGACAATCAAGTCGGTTACTTCAGTTTCCCATAATAACTGATATTCTGAGGCGAAAGTATGGACAGAAACGAGATTTTAGCGAAGCTTCACAAGCGATTCTCTTCACTTCCTCAGAATGCCATCCTTACGATCTACAAAGCTCGGTCCGAACGCATGCGACTACTCATAAAGAATAACATACCTGCTGATATCCGTTGGTTAATCGAGGCTAAAGTACGATCGGCATGTGAGTTACCTCCAAAATTTATTGCATACATGCTTGGTTGTGGTAAAGGAAATTATGCAAGAAAACGACGAGCTCGAAGAATTTCTGTTGCTTGTCATAAGTGTGCCAGAATGAGTTGCGGTAGAAACCCATGTTCTTTAGGAATGGTGTCTGATAACAGGAAAGATAAGATTCAATTCATTAGGGATGGCTTGAATAAGGAGTCATTAGACGATATCCTTTTGTCTCTTGAAACGCATCCCAGTGGATATGTGAAAGGAGCGATTCTTCAGTTATGACCATTATTCCAGAAAGAGCATGCACGATATAGTCTTGGGAATCTGACTATAAACGATCCTGTTTGCCGGTTTATAAGAAAACTGGATGGGAAGCCTATCCTCGACCCATAGAGGACGTTTAAGCCGTTTCTGAACGTAAAACCAGAGGAAGATGTGAGCCACAGTCGCAACTATCTGTAAATATCCTTTTACTTTACTGTTATTTTATTTCACTGTTGTTTTACTGTTTGCTTTATTGTCTTTAATAATTTTGTTACTGTTTGCTTTTTCCTTTTTACTGTTTTTTTTACTCGCGAGCCATGTGCTTTACACTTTTTTTGACATTGACATGTTACCCCATACACAACTGTGACCCACTATCACCAAGACTCTTAAATGTGATTTTCTTTGTCAAGCACTCACAACTTATTTTTGCGAAGTATCACAATGGCAGCTACTCCCAATAGACAATTCAAGAACATTTGTGTGCTTTCTGGATTTACCTATGGCAAACATAAAGAGTTCGTAGAGGCAGCCATAGATCTTGGTCGAAGTATAGCAGCGAGAAAATTACACTTGGTGTATGGAGGAGGTAACCGAGGGTTATCAAAAATGGTCTCAGAAGTAGCTTTTATCAGAGGAAGTCAAGTGTTAGGCATCATCCCAAGAGTCCTAAAACCATTGGGCAGTTCGTCTGACTCATCAACTGGAGAAGAGTTAGTCGTCTCAGGTATGCAAGAAAGAATAACTGAAATGCTTAATCATGCTGATGCTTTTATTTTCCTTGCAGGAGATCTTGCAACACTAGAGGCACTTATCACACTAGCATCTTGGGCTCATCTGCACATCCACCAGAAACCCATCGGTTTGTTAAATGTCAATAACTTTTATGATGGCTTTATCGCATTTCTTAACCATGCAATAAAAAACTACTTCATTCCTTCCCATGCGAAAAATTTTTTTATTTGTGCTCACACTGCTAATGAGGTACTTGATATGTTACAAGCTTATAAACCGGAGCCGAACCCCTGGACCTTTGTGTTGGAGCGTCCAAATAATGATGGTAACAGTAGCGGCAGTAAAAAGTACAAATTAGATTTAACTCTCCGCTTGTAAATATTTTCTTCTGTGTTGCACCACCCAGGTAATGTCTTCTAAACTTTACTTCTTTCTTTCAAATATTGAGGACAATATTTCGTTCTGCTTGGGGGGAGGGCATAGTCGACAAATGTGGAATCTTGGTTAAGTTTTTACTAATTTTTTGTTGTAGAAACTAACTGTTGCTAACTTTTTGTGTTGAAGATAGCTGAATATGGAGTGTAGTTACTCTAGAAACGCATCTTCATTGTTCGAAAAAAAAACCAAAAAAAAATAAATAAATAAAAAACAAAAAAAAATTTATTTATTAAGTTTTGATATTCATTTTTCTTCTTCTTTTTATTTTCTCTATAAATATACATTTTCTAACTTTTGAGTCGAAGATGGCTGAATATGGAGTGTAGTGCCTCTAGAAACGCATCTTCTTAAAAAAAATCATTTTCTTTTTCCATCATTTTAAGTGTAACTTTTCTAATTAGACTTTCTGCATCATTTTCACATTTCTGCATGCATATTTTCCTTTCATGTTTAGAATAGGTTGGGGGGTAGAATGTTGTTTTAAAAAAAATAAAAATTTGTATGATTTGTTTTAACATTGGATGACATGATTAATTTCAAATTTTAGTATTTGTATTATCTTTGGTCTTAATTGATGTTACGCTATGTTTGCTACTTTACATGTTGATGTCGGAGACGAATATGAGTTGCTTGAAGGAATGAACATGTCATAAATAAGTGCCAAGTGAGTTGTTGAGCCTATCATTTTCTTGGAGAGTAACCCTTTTGCCCATTCTCTATACAGCTTAGCAGTTTATTATTTTATACACGATCTCTAGTTTTCTTTTGAGTTAACCCTTAAAAAAAATTGTTGTAAAAAAAAAAAATGTGTGTTGCTACATTTGGAGGCCCATCTAACTAGTAGATATGGATGATTATTTAGAACCTAAAAGACGATGGAAATGCCATCTTTGATCCGTTTGAGCCTTTCTAGCCATCCTTTTTATTAAATATCCATTGCTAACCCTTTTGAGCCTTAAAAAAACAAAAAATAAAAAAAATAAAAAATTTCTTTGTCAAATTATCATCTTGACCCACTCCGATTTGGAATATTACCCAATGTCTTATTAGTTCCATCACCTATTTATGTTTGAGAAAAATGTAAATAATTATTTTGTTCAGTAAAGTTATGCCAAATAAAAGCAAAAAAAAACAAAAGTTGTTAGTTCAAAAATAAATAAATAAATAACAATAAAAGGTGAAATCCACCTTGCAACTTCAAAAAAAAAAAAATTCTCTGCATTTATTCTCAAACATACACTTTGTTTTCCTTATTTCCCTTTTTTGTTAGCCATGTCCTTAGTCTACGTTACGTCCTAATAAAAGTCCTTCTTGATTTTAGGGAACTATAGTCTGAAGTAGAAGCTAGTTATATGGACTAAAAAGATGTAGTAATGCATAAAAAATAAAAAAATAAAAAGATAAATAAATTTGGTTGACTAACATTTTTATTTGACTTAAGATTGTATTATTTCTAAGCTGATGGCATATTTCTTTCATTTTGGTGAGAGCATGTGATATCATTTCTTTATTATTTTCTCTCTCAAGTACCATTCATTGACTTAAGATTGTATTATTTCTAAGCTGAGGGCATATTTCTTTCATTTTGGTGAGAGCATGTGATATCACTTCTTTATTATTTTCTCTCTCAAGTACCATTCATTGGAGTGACTATTTTTATTGGGTTTAATTTCTTTGTGAGAGTGTCACTACTTCCAGTGAGAATTTGAGGTTTAACATGTCATTCTTGAAAGTAGCTATAACAGAGTCTACTGGGCTGATTCATGTGGATAGTTGATGTAGATGTGATTTTTCTTTAGACTGGAGATAATGCTTATACTTTTATTTGATTGCTATCATTAACCTGATTGAATAAACACGAGTGTTTCTAAAAAAATCATTTTGAATTTGAATTTTGTTTTCGCTTTATTTGCTAGAGACTAGCAATAAGCTGGTTGGGGGGTGTGTTGAGTGTTAGAAAATGCATATTTATAAAGGAGAAAACCGTCATTTTACATTTTAAATCTTACTAACAACCCTTACTTTTATGTATTTAACCTTCTTGTGATTTAATTACATGTGTTTTATTTTAATTAAGTAATTTATGTATTTTAGGGGCATTATAGTCATTTCACAATAAATGAGAGATCAGACGGCAAAACGGACATCACTTTTGAACTCAGGATGGTCGAAAACCTTAAGAGGAGTATAAAAGGAAAAATTGCACTATTCACATGTACGGTACTATTCACGGGGTACGGTACTGTCTACGTTACTGTTCACGACACTGTTCACATAGACGGATCGATGACGTGCCATTGACCGATGACGTGCCATTGACCGATGACGTGGCATTGACTGATGAGGTGTCACGATCCTGTTGGATTAAAATTCTTATATACTGTTAATGGTGACGTGGCAGCATATTAGTGGATGAAAAATCTCGCGTACAGTGCATGCATCACACAGGATTATTTTCAACCAAACCGCGTTACTGTTCATCCAGGTCAAACCGTATTACTGTTCATCCAGGTCAAACCGTGTTACTGTTCATCCGCGTGGTCAAACCGTGGACTGTTGACTGATGACGTGGCGCAATCCTGAGCGTCCAAACTGTTTTTAATCCGATGGCCATGATTTACTCCATGTATCTATAAAAAGGGGGCCTCCCCCCCTAATTTGATATCTCTGAATCCATTTTTGGGATCCATTTTCTGTAATTCTTTCTTCATCTTGTATTTTCTTCGTATTTTAATAAATTCCCATTTTGCCCTTAGTTCAATTATGAGTAGCTAATTTCCTTTCAAGTTTTACCGGCCCTCTAGTATAAGGTTATTATTATTTGGTACGATAAGCCCTTAGCACCATATTGATTAGAGCGTGGTTCATGAGGTGTGAATTCCCCCTTCATGATTTAATTGGCATTAATACGAATTATTTAGCCCATGATGCATGTTGATACGGATCCAGATACCCAAGTACGTCATTTCAATAGAATTCTCTTCAATTTATTCTCGCCATTTCAATTCCAGTTTTAGAATTTATTCTCGCCATTTTTATTTAAGTTTTAGCATATTTCAAATCATTTCCACCATAATTCTAACCACCCATTTACAAAATTAATTATATACATAATTAAAATCCACCTCCTCGTGGGATCGACACTCGTCACCATTAGTGTATAATACAATAGATTCGTGCGCTTGCGAGTACATTAAAATTTGCACAACATTGAGGAAGAAATGTGACTATAATGAATGGTGCATTTCTGGATTTTCTTGCAAACATGCCCTTCATTGCATATATACAAAGAGGCATCATGTGGAAGACTATATACATCTATATCTTAAAAAGGCGGCTTTCATTGAGACTTACAAACATCAATTTAAACCAACTCTTGATGAGAAAAAGTGGCCACTTATACTTTATGAAAATTTACAGCCACCAACAATTATAAAGACGGTTGACATACCTCAAACTAAGAGAAGGAAAGAAGAAGGTGAATCTTCAACCTTCTAGAGAAGCTTAAATGTAAGGTGCTTTCACTATGACTAGTGAGGACATAATAAGAGGACTCACCTATGGACAACTAATGATTATGAGAAGAAAAAAGTTACGGAAAAGGTAAAACAATTTACTAAAATTAATCTTAATTTTAACATAAAATTACACCTGATCACTGAAATAATTAATAATTTTTATTTTGCGAGGCACCAATTGCTCAAACTAGTTCATATATAAGCAATATAATGAACCAAACACAATCATCTGCCCATGATAATGGTAATATTAATGTTAGAAATATATGTAGTGAATAAACAATATTAATTTTGTAGTTCTATTGTCATTAAACTTAAAGCATCCAACAATTTTAAGAACATAGAGCTAAGAATATATGAGAAGACAGAGCACGTTATCTAACCCCATATTCTTTTTTTTTTTTAGAGGGATTAGATGATGCAACACTTTTGCAATACCCAAGCATCAACAGATGGTGTATCATCTCTTGTTCACCTAACATATAAGTTTGAGTTCTTTTGATTCATATTTTGTTGAAATGTAGAAACTTTTATACTAATGCCAAAAAATAGGTCATATATGTCTTTCTTGACTTAATTACAGCAACCTATTATGATAGATAGTTGTTTTATTGCATATTTATATGGTGTGCTTATGTCAATTGTAAGGGTTGGGTGTGTTATAGTCTAAGAAAATGAATGTTCAAAGTCAATTTTTGCTAGAATGCCAATTATATTATAGTTTGATTTAAATTTATTGTTGTTGCCTATTGTTTCTGCTCATACATTAAGAATGGATTTTATTGTTATTTCTTATTATTTTAATAATCTGCTGATGTTGAAATGAAGTTCAATTGATTCATAGAATATAGGCTTAGTTTGGACAGTGAGCTGGTGAAATAATAGTTTATTTTGAAGTGTCTTGGTTTGTCAAATATGCAATTGTGCTTTATAATTGTTTCTTTGGTTTAAATAGTCATAGACTTTTTTGACTGAAATTCACTACTCAGTAAACAATTGATTGGAACTTATTTTACAAGGATTCGGTTTGACAAGTCTCTGATCATACATTAGGAATGGATTTTGTTAATTACTTATTGATAACTCTATGAAATAAGAGTTATTATGACAATTCTAGGCTTTAAATCAAGATCACTTAAAGAGTAAATGATGTGTTTCTATTGCATTTTTGTTACATTTTGCATAAATAATCATTTTAGTTAGTCTTAATAAGTTTTGCTTGATTTAAAGTAATTTGTGCTCAAATTATGTGCATAATTGTAGATTTCCAGAAACTTATAATTCATGCAAGGAATGCTATGCAATAGGCTTAGAAAAATGAGGAAGAATATGGCCACAAAATAATTGAAACAAACCTAGAACAGTGCAGTTGCTGTAGCCGTTGTTGTAGTAACTATTGCTGTAGCAACTATTGTTGTAGCAATCATGGAACAACGACAGAGAAAATTCTGCACGGGACAATTGCAGAATTGCGATCTGTAATTTTCTAATCTGACTTATGCGTGTCATAGGCTTTCGTTTACCCTAATTTTCAACTATAAAAGGAGCACACATCATAAGGAATAGAGAGGGTCGACACCCAAGGAGAAAAACATTAAGAAATAAAAGAAAAACAAAATTCAAAAAAGAGATTAAGGGCTGCACAAGAGGAAAAATTGCAGAGATCAATTGGGAGCTCAATCTTTCTTATCATTTTCTTGTTTTCGTGTTTTCTATTTATTCATGGGGTTGTGTTTCATGGCTAAAACTTTGTTCTTTATTTTTCTTTTGCAAACCATGAACTAAATTTATTTGTGATTGTGTGATAAACAATCTTGATGGTTTATTGACTGAATATATGTGTTGCTGCATGTTTGCTGTAGCAGTTTGTTTTGATAGTATTTATGTTTATTCATTATTTCAGTTGATCACCCATTTAACGATACAAGTTAGGAGAGAGCCGCAAAATGACATATCTTAGTGGAACATATCAGAGTAATACTTGATTTTAGATTGAGTTTCCTAGATTGAATTTAACTTATCCCAAAAGGGTCATACTTAACTTAAAATTAGTAATGAACTAGATATAGGGATTCACCTTATAGGGTAAATAGAACCTAAGCGTGTAATGTTATATCTTATGTTGGCATAACAATTTATCAATGTTAGGTAGCATATAAATATAAGATATCCAACATACGACGGCTGAGGATGCATAAGGATTCTGTCCAATGTTGTAGCAAATACTGCAGCAACCGAGCCAACCATTAAAAAATATTTAAAACCATTAGGAGAGTTTATTCACTCAACTACTCTATATTCCCATTGGTTTTATCCTTGAGCTTGGCATGATAATTTACTTTGTTGTATTTTAATTATTGCGTTTTATTTTAATTAGTATATTAATTTCATTAATTGTTTTATCTTAATTTAGAACAAAATCTGCACTGTTAATATTGATGTAGCAAATCTGATAACATCAATCCCTGTGGAGACAATTGTGAATACTCATAATTTTATTACTTGTTGTGTACACTTACACATTGACACCAATAGCATTAGTATTTATACCCAACACGTATTATTTCAATAATCTATTGATGTTGAGATGAAATTCAAGTGATTCACATAATGGAGGCTTAGTCTGGACAATGAGCTAATAAAACACAATTTGTAATTGATTTTTTTCCTTTAAATAGTCATACACACAAGTCATAATAAGCTGAAATTCTTTGCATTCATACACAATAAGTTACAAAAAGGTCAATTGATTCATATTCATGGCAGTACTTGTTCATTAGGTACTTTAGGTACAAGTACATGCATTGGTTGCATAATGCTTATGTTGCAACTATAACTACACCCATTATTAAAAATACAACAATAAAAATGAAAAAAAAAAGTTCAAGAACAAAATTATCTTAATACCACTGCATTTGCCCTCATTGTTACATGTATCTTGCATGACTGATTTCGATTCTTTCAAATTTTTTACATAATCAGTAGCAGCTCATAATTTGCATGACATGTTCCTACACCTTTAAATATTTCACCTCGATTGAAGTTATTTAAGGATGGCATCTAGAACTTGAAATAACCACAACCATGTCTACTGTCCGTACAACAACAATATAGCTTATTTGGGTTGTCATTTGATTCCAAAATATTCAAACTAGCTCTTTTGTTGAACCTGCATATCTTATTTGCAAATCGAATGAGGTTTCCATTAATCTCATCCCTCCATCCTCTGCATCATTGGTTGCTTGATCCTATGGTTATAATTTTGACATATAAATCCATAATATTTTAAATTTTTTACACTATTAAACTAGATTTCGAGTTAAATGACTTATTTTTACATTTATTAAATATATGTATTTAAATTAATTAATTTTCTTAGTAATTAATGAATTAATTAATTTAATATATGCTTAAACTATATTTATTATTTACTAACCATAGTTGACGATAAATATAAATACGATTTTTTTTTAATTTATCATAACTGTAATCAATTTTCTCTCACTCATTTAAGCAGGGTTCAAACTCCGTATCCTTTTTTTTTAGAACAAGAGGTTTTACAATCTCAAGTAGATGGAATGTACAAAATATGAAGATGAATTTAATTTCATATTCTATGTAGTTAAGTTTTATTATTTTTTTAAAACATAACATTTATTTAACATACTATCAATTATTTGAATCTGTAATAAAAATATATTAGTTTACTAATAATAACAAAGTGTTAGTTTAAAATCTGTAAAATCATTTTTGTTTGCTTGAATAAGGACTTTTGTATTGTCCAAATTTGACAATTTTGTGATGTTGGAGTATTGTGTTCATGCTGATATATTCAAAAGGTGCTTGTGACATAGGTCTTGGCTTCTAGAGGTCATGGCTTCTAGAGGCGTCACTGTAATTGAAAATTTGTAAGTGAAAGAGCAATGTGTCAAAATTTAAAAGTCATTGGCTTATTTTTTTTTTATAACAAATATCAAGATTCCATTATAGTTGACTTAGAAAAAGACAAAAAATGGGTAACAAACCTATGTGCCAACATATTTTTGTCCTATATTATGGGAAAGCTACTATTTAGGCTTTACCTTATTATTACTCTTATTCATAATTATCTATTTTATTTGATAATCTTCATCTTAAAAATAAGATATATTTTTATGGTACAATCATTATTTTAAATTTTTACTTCTTTACTTTGCTACTACTAACCCCCCCCCAAAAAAAATCAATGCTTTCCCTTTTCAAAAATTACTCTATAAAAATTGTTAACATAAGATTGTCAGAGATTACTTTTAGTATTCTATCGGTGATATCATTTTATTTTTCTATTTTTAATTATTATTGTTCTTATTTTTTAAAATTTAATTTAATTTAATTTTTATTGATTTATGGCTTGAATAATCTAAAAAAAGTTTGTGTTTGTTTATTTGCTTGTTATTTATATTTGAAAAACTTGACAACTAGAAAACATGCATTAGGATATGAAAAACTATTAAAAAAAAGAGGGTAGAAAAACTAGTCCAATCTCAAAAATCTAAACATTTCCTTGGTTTGAAAATAATTTAAGGGTTCATCTATGATGTTGTAATTTTTTTACAGTATCAATAATGTTTTTAATTGTGCACCATTGGATTTAATTAATGGTACACAATATTTGTAGGCAAAAATAAAAAAAAAATAATGGTAAACGGTTAACAAACTTGTAAGGGGTGGAGAAGTTTGTAAAATAACTATTACCACCCTTAGAGTTTGAAGTAATTTCACTTAAATATCGTATTTTATTTAAAATTATTTTTCAATCCCCCTTTAAATTTGAAATGTGATAATTTTTTTAAAATAAATCTTCTAAAATCTATTACCATTAAGTATAAAATCTAATGGCATGTTATTTAACACAAATCAAATAAATAAGTTGCAATTGCAAAATTTATATATGATAGAACACTAATAAATAATACAACTAAGTACATATACTTAAGTAAATGTCATACTTACATCAATAAACTCATTGTTGAGATTGCTTGTAAAATTTAATATCGTATATTAAAATACTCATTATTTTATATAATATTAAGGGTCATCGTATAATTAATCATGAAATATGTATTATTTTTAATACCAATTTAACTTACTTATTTTCTTAACTTTATATTTATCTTACAGTTAATATCCTTACATGGTAAGAGTTTTAAGTTTTATAAGCTTATATATTTTCATTTTATTTTCAAATATCACTTTGTTAATTTCATAAAAGTCAAATCGAATATATATTCCTAAGAGTTTTAGTTTATGAATCGTGAAAGATTATTTTATTGATATCCTTTGATTGTAATTATAAAATTTTATGTTATGAAGAGTCATTACTTTTATTATGATAGTTAATCGTGACAATAAATAAAATATTGCTTGTGGGAAAAAAAAGTGAAAGAAAATCATTTATATTTTTAGATTTTTATTGCATGGTAGAAAATTATCTCAGCCTTATAAAATTTAACTTTCACAAGCTTGTTTTCATTTTATTTTCAAATGTCAGTTTGTTAATTTCATAAAAGTTAAATTTAACACATATTCCTAATTAACTTTAGTTTATGAATCATGAAAGATTATTTTATTGTTATTCTTTGATAGTAATTATAAAATTTATATGCTACAAAGAGTCATTACTTTTATTATGATAATTAATAGTGACAATAAATAAAATATTACATCAAATAATATTTAATGGACAAAATGAGGAAATAAATCATTGTATGTTTTAAATTTCTATTATAAAGATATGGTTTGTGATATTTAACTTAAAATTTTGGCACAATATTTGAGTCACTAATATCTCATAGTCTAATGGTTGATATTGAAAGTCAAAGTACCATTTTATAATGTTATATCCCCCACCATTGAATTGCATGAAATAAATAGTTTAATTTTTTGATAAAAATTTAAATCAAAATATTTCTCACTCTATAGTTATATAGACATATATATTTTTCAATAATAATTGGTGAATAAAATATTTCTCATTTGTTGTGACTCATATAGTATTATTAATAAAACACATATAAAATAGTTTATTGCAATGCTTTCTATTATCATTATTGTTTAGGTATTAATGGTTTGTAATTAAATTCATACAATACAAATTGTTACAAGACTTTGTATTAAATAGCCTACTTGATATTATATTTTATTCTTAATGGTAACTGATTTTGAAAGATTTATTTAAAAGAAATTATCATATTACAAATTTAAAGGAGAGCTGAAAAGTAATTTTAAATAAAATATATTATTTACGTTAAATTATTTCAAACTCTAAGGACGGTCACAATTATTTTACAAAAATTATCTACCTACTTGAATGGTTACCATTATTTTTAAATTATTTTTTTAGTACAAATATTGTATACCATTAATTAGATCTAATGGTTCATAATTAATACATTATTGATGTAATTTACAGCATCATAGAGGAACCCATATTTAAATATTTCTTTATTAAAAATAAACTAAAAATAAATATTTTTGTTCTTTTTTCTCTCTTGTTAACATCGCACATGGACAACAGTAGAGGTGGCAATTTGAGTCAATAGATTGTGTTCATGTTGTGTCGTCAAATCTGAGCTAACCCAAGCCTAACTCATTTATTAATTCTTTAAAAAATCTCAACCCTAGCCGATCCATTTATTACCGTGCTATAATTGTGTTACCTATTTAACAAAATCTCAATTTTCAATAAAAAAATATTTTTAATATGGTTTTTTATTTTCTATAAATCTTAGGGTGCTATCCTGTTAAACTCTAATCAATTTTATTTTAAATAAAAATAAATGATTTTTAAACAAATATGAAAATTCAACATTTATATATTGATAAAATACAAGTCAAGTAGTATAATTAATTGTGACATAAATAAAGTATCATATGTAAAACCGAACCTAATATAGTTTTTAATCGAGTTGACAGTTCGGAAGAGCAAGTAAATCCATTTAAGTTGGATATTCAAGTATCTGATCCAAATAGATTGGATAATATCCATCCAAAATACTCTAGATTTGGTTTATCTTATGTTCATAAATGAACTTGATTATTATTAATATTTAGGTATATGAGACTAAAATTGAATATTATAATTAATATTTAACTTTTGTAAATTAAATGAAAAATTAAAATAACATTGCCGAAAATTATTGCACCAACGATGACAATGATGGCACCATCATAAAAAAATAGAAGTGAATGAACAAAAACACAAATACTATCAACATATTTGAAATTCTCCAATCTATGTAATGATGGCAACGTTGCCAGATAAATGGATGTCTAGGGATGGATGCGCCTTCCGATACAAACAGTCGTAGCAAGATCATCATGATTAGGCGGCATTTCAAGGTTTACCACTACATTTAACAATCAAATTGATGGTCTCTAAATTGGAAAAAGGTGATAGTGTAATGTAACACACTATGGTTTGTGGCGTAATTATGGTGATAGTCACTTTTGGAAGGTGCAACTTTGCACATCACCATTTTCTGACTTTGAGACCACCATTATGTAGATCATCCAATTTCAAGTCCAATGGTACCCTTCACAGCCCTCTTCAATCAATAACAATAATGTCATCGTCGACAACGGAGTAGTGATCGCCAGCAATTATCTATATTTTTAATGAAAATTATTGATTTGCAATTAATTAAAAAATAAGAGTAATGAATTTTGTTTTGTTATTATGTTTCTATATCAAAAATAATTTTAATTACCTTTTAATATTAATATTTTAGGAAATTAAATAAAACACATTAATTAGTATTCATATTATAAAATGTATAGTATTTATAATAAAAATTAAATATCAATCTCTACCCATGGATATCCATATTCATATTGGATAATTATGTATTTGTACAATGGATGAATAATAACTATATCCAACTAGATTTTGCATCCTTAATTGATAGAGATATGACCAATTAAATAATTGGGTCAAATTAACTATTCAAATATATTTTCTTGTGTTATATTCTTATCGGGTTAATGGGTTAGCGTCAAACAATAGCATCATGACTATGATCAATTTTTTTTTTTAATTTGATAGTGAAATGCATTTTTTTCCCCAATTCTAGCCAATTAAGCATTGCCTTATCTTCATTTATTGCAATAACAGAACTTATATTGTCCAAATTTGACAATTTTGTGATGTTAGAGTATTGTGTTCATACTGATATATTCAAAAGGTGCTTGTGACATAGGTCTTGGCTTCTAGAGGCATCACTGTAATTAAAAATTTGTGGGTGAAAGAGGAATGTGTCAAAATTTAAAAGTCCTTGGCTTTTTTGTTTTTATAACAAATATCAAGACTCCATTATAGTTGACTTAGAAAAAGACAAAAAAAAGGGTAACAAACCTATGTGCTAACATAGTTTTGCCCTATAATATGGGAAAGCTAATATTTAGGCTTTACCAGATTATTACTCATATTCATAATTATCTATCTTATTTGATAATCTTCACCTTAAAAATAAGATATATTTTTATGGTATAATCATTATTTTAAATTTTTACTTCTTTATTTTGCTACTACTCACCCCCCCCCCCCCCAAAATCAATGCTTTCCCTTTTTAAAAATTACTCAATAAAAATTGTTAACATAAGATTGTCAAATATTACTTTTAGTATTCTATCAGTAATAACTATATCCAACTAGATTTTGCATCCTTAATTAATAGAGATATGACCAATTAAATAATTGTGTCAAATTAACTACTCAAGTATATTTTCTTGTGTTATACTCTTATCGGGTTAATGGGTTAGCGTCGAACAATAGCATCATGACTATGATCAATTTGTTTTTAATTTGATAGTGAAATGTATTTTTTTCCCCCAATTCTAGCCAATTAAGCATTGTCTTATCTTCATTTATTGCAATAACAGAACTTATATTGTCCAAATTTGACAATTTTGTGATGTTAGAGTATTGTGATCATATTGATATATTCAAAAGGTGCTTGTGACATAGGTCTTGGCTTCTAGAGGTCTTGACATAGGTCTTGGCTTCTAGAGGTCTTGGCTTCTAGAGGCATCAATGTAATTGAAAATTTGTAGGTGAAAGAGGAATGTGTCAAAATTTAAAAGTCCTTGGCTTTTTTGTTTTTATAACAAATATCAAGACTCCATTATAGTTGACTTAGAAAAAGATAAAAAAAAAAAAAAAGGTAACAAACCTATGTGCCAACATAGTTTTGCCCTATATTATGGGAAAGCTAATATTTAGGATTTACCAGATTATTACTCCTATTCATAATTATCTATCTTATTTGATAATCTTTACCTTAAAAATAAGATATATTTTTATGGTATAATCATTATTTTAAATTTTTACTTTTTTATTTTGCTACTACTACCCCCCCCCCCAAAAAAAATCAATGCTTTCCCTTTTCAAAAATTACTCAATAAAAATTGTTAACATAAGATTGTCAAAGATTACTTTTAGTATTCTATCAGTGATATCATTCTATTTTTCTATTTTTAATTATTATTGTTCTTATTTTTTAAAATTTATTTATTTTTATTGATTTATGGCTTGAATAATCTAAAAAAAAAGATTGTGTTTGTTTATTTGCTTGTTATTTATATTTGAAAAACTTGTCAACTAGAAAACATGCATTAGGATATGAAAAACTATTAAAAAAAAGGAGGGTAGAAAAACTAGTCCAATCTCAAAATGGAGCTCTTAATAAATTTGTCACAACTAGTCAAAAAGGTATAGATCTAACTGAAAAATTAGTTATTGAACAACTAACTTCAAATGAATTAAGCAAGGATAAAACAGTGAATGAAATAAACAACAGTGAAGATGATAAAAACAAAAATCCAAACAAAGTTAATGTACCAAATTTATTTGTTACAAAATATTTTGACAAAGTATATTGTTTTTGTTGCAAATTATTCAATACAAGTTGTAGCAAAAATCAGCTTGATGATGAAGGCACAAGAGATTGGAAAAATCTTAGCCCTAAACTTAGAGATCATGAAACAACCAATGAACATATAATTGATAAAGATCTTCAAGAATGAATTGATAAGGAAAAAAAATTGGAAAAAAGTACAAATAAGAATTATTATTGTTGTAAAAAATTTGTTTAAAAATAATTTAGCATTTCGTGGAAAAAATGAGAAGATCTATGAAGAGAGAAATTGAAAATTTTTAAGTTTAATTGAATGATTGTAAAATTTAATCCAACAATGCAAGAACATACTCAACATATTAAAATCGGTGAAGTTAAAGATCATTATCTTGGATATATATACAAAATGAGCTGATATTGATTCTAGCACTTGAAATAACAGTTGTCACTGACAGGTTAAGATAAGCTACCAAATTGGCACTTAAAGGAAGAAATTCTTGTATTAGTGTCATATTTTATGCCATATTATGTAATGCATATTAGTAATGATTTCTTCATAATATCGCAGATATATAAAAGTTCATCCTAGCTAGATACATTGTAGATTTTGTAAGAATTATTTTACTCCGTCCAAATGGGTTCACATTATTATCCAATTTTCCTTTTTTTTTAAGTTGATTTATGAAAGAAAAAAAAATGACATCAATGTTTTCCACGTCGCCGCAAGTCTTATCGATAAAAGTCCATTTACAAATTAGTTCATAACTCTTTTTGTAACTTCGCTAAAAGCTAGTCAACTCATTACTAGCAAGCCTCAAAAGCACGAAGTACGCGAATCACGGCGATAACTGATAATGACTTGTTGTCCGGTTTCGCATACTAAGTAGCTTGATTGAAAATCGTGAAGTATGGGGCACGACTAACGCAACGCATACGCCTCATGCATTAGGCAAATACTGTACCCGACCCATGTTGAGAGCACAAATCCACTATCTACAAGTACTATATATAGAGCTGCAATGCGTGCTTCAAGTATTCACAACTTACCCCCAGCAGGCTAGCTAGCCTCTATAATTTGAAGGAAAAAAAAAAAACAACCTATTTCAACTTGCAAATACTTACCAATTATTATGGATAAAAGCTTTGATATCATTGCCCTGTCTATGATCATTCTGGTGACTTATTCATCTCAAATGATGTCGGCCGCCGGCCTGTCGCTGCATGAACCATCCATTGTTGAGAAGCACGAAAAATGGATGGCTGAGCATGGGCGCACTTACAAGGACGAACTGGAGAAGGAAATGCGGTTTAAGATATTCAAAGAAAACCTTGAATACATTGAGAAAGCCAATGAGGAGGGGAATCGGACGTACAAGTTAGGCACCAATGAATTTTCAGACTTAACTAATGATGAGTTTCGTGCTTCATATACAGGATACAGGGTGCCAAGCCAATCATCTTCATCACGGCAATCCACAACAGCATCCTTCAAGTATCAAAACCTGACTGAGGTTCCAACTAGCATGGACTGGATAGAGAAAGGAGCTGTCACTCCTATTAAGAACCAAGGTCGATGTGGTAAGTAAATCGTATACTAAATATTTATGAAGTAACTATAATAGATTATTTAGCCTCCAACCTCTTTCAGAACTCAAACTCAGTTGACCATCAGCTAATTAATAAAAACAGCTTGACAACCGTCTGCCAAACCCCTGCTGGGGCATGTTTCATGTTACTTAATCAATCTTTTTTTTTTTTTCCTTAATATGTACGACGCAGGAGTCTGTTGGGCATTTTCAGCTGTAGCGGCGGTGGAAGGGATCACTAAGATTAGAAGTGGTAATCTTATTCCACTTTCGGAGCAGCAAATACTAGACTGCTCAATAGATGGTAACCACGGATGCAATGGCGGTTGGATGGACAATGCCTTTAAATATATTATAAAAAACCAGGGTATTGCCACAGAAGCGGATTATCCATACAAGGAAGTCCAAGGAACTTGTAAAGACGCACAGGTCAAGGTAGCTGCTAAAATTAGTAACTTTGAAGATGTAAAACCCAATGATGAGCAGGCTTTACTCCAAGCTGTAGCCATGCAGCCAGTATCAATTTGCATTGAAGGAAGTGGACCAGACTTCCAGAGTTACAAAGGCGGTATTTTTAACCGAGGATGTGGAACTCAGTGTTCTCATGCTGTTGCTATGGTTGGATTTGGGGCAACTGAAGATGGAATGAAGTATTGGTTAATTAAGAATTCATGGGGGGAGAAATGGGGTGAGGCCGGCTACATGAGGATTCTCAGAGATGTTGATGCACCTGAAGGTCTCTGTGGCGTTGCCACTAAACCTTCCTACCCAGTTGCATGAGTAGCAGTATTTTATATTATATTATTATTAGCCGCCTCTTAATAATGATGTCTTCAAGCCTACACATGCATTAGCCTCGAAAGGCTTATACGAACCGTATGAATCGTATGATTCTGTGGTTTTATCTATGTTGAGTATTTCTTAAGTTGTAATTGAACGCCAATATTTGGTATTAGTTAATGTTAAATCTCTCATTTAAATATAAGTTTGATCTTTGCAGTAATTAGTCGTTTACATTTAATGCCATGGATACTCAATTCGACCAAGAAATACAAAATTTATATCTCAGTTACTCTGATATTTTATGTGTCATGTTATATGTCGTTCATTGATTAAGTTGTAAGAATAGTATGTAAATAATTAATAATAAATTTATTTATTATCATTTATGAGACAATAAATGATTAGTGGTACAATAACTAAAATACAAACTATGTATCCCAGTTCAATAAACATAACATTACTGATAATTAATATTATTCAATGAAATTAATGCAATTAATTTATATATTTTAGAAATATATATTGGTCAATGAAATTAATGCAAGACAAAAAGTATCTGAATTTTGATTACACGCTTGATGTCTGGAAGTACAATGTTTATGAATTTGTGTAAGTTGTTTTAGGTCAAATTTTTAAGTTAAAATAATCAAACCTATAAACACACACTAACTTTTAAAGTTCGAGTGGAATTTGCCCGCTTTAATTGGGGTCTCATACAGCCAAAAAAAAATTGGCTATCTTAAATTTCTTTTTCTAATTACTTATAAAAATTTAAAGGCTTGGTAATTTTCCTCCACCAAATTCTGTCTTTATTCCTAAGTAAATCAGTGGCTAGAACACTTAGCTACTGAATCCTTCATTTCCAAGTGAAAAAAATTTCATATATTGCAACCAGAAATGTTAGTCACATATAATTAAGAGGTTAAAAAAAGAAAAGAATTATATTTCCCATATAGTAATTATATTTCCCATTTTAACTATACTCTGTGACTATCACTATTAGTTTTCAAATAGTTGTTTTAGCCGTTTAGAACAAGAGATTTTACTAAGCATGGTTCAAACTCCATATCTTTTTTTTTAAAACAAGAGATTTTACTATCTCAAGCAAATGGAATGTACAAAATATGAAAATGAATTTAATTTCATATTCTATGTAGTTAATGTTTTATTATTTGTTTGAAACATAACATTTATTTAACATACTATCAATTATTTGATTATGTAATAAAAATATATTAATTTACTAGTAATAATAAAGTGTTAGTTTATAAATCTGCAAAATCATTTTTGTTTGTTTAAACAAGGACTTTCATATTTTTGGTTGAGGTTTTATCCTTAAATAAAAAGAATAAATGTTATTGCACACTGGAATAAATTGACATTTCTTACTCCACCCCTATATTTTAGGTAGTCATTAGTGCACATCGATAGGGTTAAGATCTTTGATTTACTTAAATGAGAGAAGGGTTAAAAAAATCTAGACACTTGTTCTTTTTGAAAATATTTTAAATATTTCTTTATTAAAAATAAACTAAAAATAAAAATTTTATATTATTTTTCTCTCTTGTTAACATTGCACATAGACAACAGTAGAGGTGGCAATTTGAGTTAATGGATTGTGTTCATATTGTGTCATCAAATTTGAGCTAACCCAAGCCTAACTCGTTTATTAATTCGTTTATTAATTGTGTAAAGAATCTCAACCATACCCAATCCATTTATTAATGTGCTATAATTGTGTTATTTATTTAACAAAATCTCAATTTTAAAATAAAAACATATTTTTAATATGTTTTTATATTTTCTATAAATCTTGGAGTGCTATCCTCTTAAACTCTAATCAATTTTATTTTAAATACAAATAAATGATTTTTAAAAATATGAAAATTCAACACTTATCTATCAATAAAATACAAGTCAAATAGTATAATTAATTGTGTGATAAATGAATTATCATATGTAAAATTGAACACAATACAATTATTAATCAAGTTGACAGCTAGGAAGAGCAAGCAAATCCATTCAAGTTGGATATCTAAGCATCTGATCCAAATAGATTGGATAATATCCACCAAAATACTCTAGATTTGGTTTATCCGACATTCATCCATGAACTACGAGACTAAAATTTAATATTATAATTAATATTTAAGTTTTGGTAAATTAAATTAAAAACAAAATAACCTTGCCAAAAATTATTGCACCATCGATGACAATGATGGCACCATCATCAAAAAATAGAAGTTAGTGTAATGTAATACTATCAACAAATTTGAAATTCTCCAATGGTGGCAATGTTGCTAGATAAATGGATGTTTGGGGTTCGCCTTCCAATGCAAACAGCCATAGCAAGACCACCATGATTAGGTGGCATTTCAAGGTTCACCCTATATTTAACAACCTTGATGGTCTCTAAATTGGAAAAGGATGACAGTGTAATGTAAAACACGACGGTTTGTGGCGTAATTATTGTGATAGTCACTTTTGGAAGGCACGTGCAACTTTGGAAATCACCATTTTCTAGCATTGAGACCATCATTATGTAAATCATCAATTTCAAGTTCAATGGTAATAATTTTGTTTTATTATTTTGTTTGTATATCAAAGATAATCTTAATTACCTTTTAATATTAATCATTTTAGGAAATTAAATAAAAACTCAGTTTTTTTTAAAACACATTAATTAGCCTTTCATATTATAAAATGTATAATATTTAGGGTTATTTCCACCTAACCCCCAAATCTTTCAATATTTTCCACTATGCACCTAAACTTTTCGACATTTTCCACCGTGCACCCAATTCCGTTAATTTGAACGTTATTTTTAACGGAGTTATTTGAAAGTTAACGAAATGTCTGAAATACCCTTATCTTGAATTAGAAAAAAATTAAATGAGATAAAATGTTAATCCAATAATTAATATTTACATTAAAAATTGTTAATTAAAAGTAATTAATAGAATCCCATCAATTAATTTATCAAATAAATTTAATTTATCATTATCAAATAATATTTAAGGCATGAACTTCCAAATTTACCCTTTAACCGTTAGAATAAATAGTCAAATTAACGGATTTGGGTGTCGATTGAGCATTGTTGAAACATTTGGGTGCGCATGGAATATGTTGAAACATTTGGGAGTAGGACGGAATTAACCCTAATATTTATAATAAAAATTAAATATCAATGTCTACTCATGGATATCCATATTTATATTGAATAATTATGTATTTGCACCATGGATGGATAATAACTATATCCAACTAGATTTTGCATCTTTAATTGATAGGGACACGACCAATTAAATAATTGTGTCAAATTAACCACTCAAATATATTTTCTTGTGTTATATTCTTGTTGGGTTAATGGGTTAGCGTCGAATAATAGCATCACGACTATGATCATTTTTTTTAATTTAATAGTGAAATGGGTTTTTTCCCCTAATTCTAGAAAATGAAGCATTGAATTTTCTACATTTATTGCAATAACAAAACTTATATTGTCCAAATTTGACAAGTCTGTGATGTCAAAGTATTGTGTTCATACAGATGTATTCAAAAGGTGCTTGCGACATAGGTTTTGGCTTCTATAGCCATCGCTGTAATTAAAAATTTGTAACTAAAAGACTAATGTGTCAAAATTTAAAAGTCTTTGGCCTTTTTTGTTTTTATAAAAAATATCAGGACTCCACTATAGTGGACATAGTTGACCTAGAAAAAGACAAAAAAAAATGATCACAAACCCATGTGCCGACAAAGTTTTGTCCTATATTATGAGAAATCTAATATTTTGGCTTTACTATTATTACTCTCATTCTTAATTATCTATCTCTTTTGATAATCTTCACCTTAAAAATAAGATATAATTTTATGGTACAATGATTATTTTAGATTTTTACTTTTTTATTTTGTTACTATCCCCCCCCCCCCAAAAAAAATCAATGCTTTCCCTTTCCAAAAATTACTCAATGAAAATTGTTAACATAAGATTTTGAGAGATCACTTTTAGTATTCTCTACGCGATATCATTCTATTTTTCTATTTTTAATTAATATTGTTCTTATCTTTTTTAAATTTAATTTTTTTTCATTTTTTTGTTCATTTATGGCTTGAATAATCTAAAAAAAGATTGTGCTTGTTTATTTGTTTGTTATTTATATTTAAAAAACTTGTCAACTAGAAAACATGCATTAGGATATGAAAAACTATAAAAAAAAAAGGAGAGTAGAGAAACTAGTCCAATCGAAAAAAAAAGAGCTCTTGATAAATTTGTGACAACTAGTGGAAAAGGTATAGATCTAAATGAAAAATTAGTTATTGAACAACTAACTTCAAATGAATTAAGTAATGATGAAATAGTGAATGAAATAAACAACAGTAAAGATGATTAAAAACAAAAATCCTGACAAAGTTGATGTACCAAATTTATTTGTTCCAAATTATATTTATGTTCCAGGAAAATGTTGATATGAAATTAAGAGAATCTTTTAGTAGAAAAAAGCAACTTTCACAAAAGATGAAAATTCTAGGCATGTCTCTATTGTATTTTATGTTAAAATGCTACCAAATGGAGAAAAACATGATAGGAAATGCTTAATAGATTCAAAAGATTTTGACAAAGTATATTGTTTTTGTTGCAAATTATTCAATACAAATTGTACCAAAAATTAGCTTGATGATGAAGGCACAAGAGATTGGAAAACTTTTAGTCTTAAACTTAGAGATCATGAAACAACCAGCGAACATATAATTGATAAAGATGTTCAAGAATGAATTGATAAGGAAAAAGAATTTTGGAAAAAGTACTAATAAGAATTATTAATGTTGTTAAGAGTCTTGCTAAAAATAATTTAGCATTTCGTGGAAAAAAATGAAAAGATCTATGAAGAGATAAATGGAAATTTTTTAAATTTAATTGAAATGATTACAAAATTTAATCCAACAAAACATATTCGACGTATTAAAATCGGTGAAATTGATGATCATTATTTTGGATATATATACAAAATGAATTGATATTGATTCTCGTGCTTGAAAGAACAATTGACATTGACAGGTTAAGATAAGCTACCAAATTGGCACTTAAAGGAAGAAATTCTAGTATTAGTGTTATATTTTATATCATACTATATAAATCATCCAATTTCAAGTCCAATAGTACCCGTCACAACCCCCTTCGATCAATAACAATAATGTCACCGTCGACAATAGAGCAGTGATCGCCAGCAATTATCTATTTTTTTAATGAAAGTTATTGTTTTGTAATTAATTAAAAAATAAGAGTAATAATTTTTTTTATTCTGTTTGTTTATCAAAGATAATCTTAATTACCTTTTAATATTAATTATTTTAGGAAATTACATAAATAATAAGTTTTTTTTTGTAAAACACATTAATTAACTTTTCATATTATAAAATTTATAATATTTATAATAAAATTAAATATCAATGTCTACCCATGGATATCCATATTTATATTGAATAATCATGTATTTGCACAATGGATGGATAATAACTATATCCAACTAGATTTTGCATCCTTAATTGATAGGGACACGACCAATTAAATAATTGTGTCAAATTAACTACTCAAATATATTTTCTTGTGTTATATTCTTGTTGGGTTAATGGGTTAGCGTCGAATAATAGCATCACGACTATGATCATTTTTTTTAATCTGATAGTGAAATGGGTTTTTTCCCCTAATTATAGAAAATGAAGCATTGAATTTTCTACATTTATTGCAATAACAAAACTTATATTGTCCAAATTTGACAAGTCTTTGATGTCGAAGTATTGTGTTCATACAAATGTATTCAAAAGGTGCTTGCGACATAGGTCTTGGCTTCTATAGGCATCGCTGTAATTAAAAATTTGTAACTAAAAGACTAATGTGTAAAAATTTAAAAGTCTTTGGCCTTTTTTGTTTTTATAAAATAATATCAGGACTCCATGATAGTGGACTTAGTTGACTTAAAAAAAGACAAAAAAAAGTCACAAACCCATGTGCCAAAATAGTTTTGTCCCATATTATGGGAAAGCTAATATTTTGGCTTTAGTATTATTACTCCCATTCATAATTATCTATCTCATTTGATAATTTTCACCATAAAAATAATATATATTTTTATGGTATAATGATTATTTTAAATTTTTACTTTTTTATTTGTTACTAACCCCCCCCCCCCCCCAAAAAAATCAATGCTTTCTCTTTCTAAAAACTACTCAATGAAAATTGTTAACATAAGATTTTGAGAGATCACTTTTAGTATTCTCTACGCGATATCATTCTATTTTTCTATTTTTAATTATTATTTTTCTTAAATTTTTAAATTTTATTTATTTTATTTTTCATTTATCGCTTGAATAATCTAAAAAAAATTGTATTTGTTTATTTGTTTGTTATTTATATTTAAAAAACTTGTGAACTAGAAAACATGCATTAGGATATGAAAAACTATTAAAAAAAAAGGAGAGTATGGGGCACGATGAAAATTAAAGACAATGATATGTTGTCCGGTTTCGCATACTAATTAGCTTGATTGAAAATCGTGAAGTATGGGGCACGACTAACGCAACGCATAGGTCTCATGCATTAGGCAAATATTGTACGCGACCCATGTTGAGAGCACAAATCCACTATCTACAAGTACTATATATAGAGCTGCAATGCGTGCTTCAAGTATTCACAACTTACCCCCTGCTGGCTAGCTAGCCTCTATAATTTGAAGGAAAAAAAAAAAAAACAACAACAACAACCTTGTTCAAATTGCAAATACTTACCAATTATTATGGAGAAAAGCTTTGATATCATTGCCCTGTCTATGATCATTCTGGTGACTTATTCATCTCAAATGGTGTCGGCCGCAGGCCGGTCGCTGGATGAACCATCCATTGTTGAGAAGCACGAAAAATGGATGGCTGAGCATGGGCGCACTTACAAGGACAACCTGGAGAAGGAAATGCAGTTTAAGATATTCAAAGAAAACCTTGAATACATTGAGAAAGCCAATGAGGAGGGGAATCGGACGTACAAGTTAGGCACCAATGAATTTTCAGACTTAACTAATGAGGAGTTTCGTGCTTCATATACAGGATACAGGGTGCCAAGCCAGTCATCTTCATCACGGCAATCCACAACAGCATCCTTCAAGTATCAAAACCTGACTGACGTTCCAACTAGCATGGACTGGAGAGAGAAAGGAGCTGTCACTCCTATTAAGAACCAAGGTCAATGTGGTAAGTAAATCGTATACTAAATATTTATGAAGTAACTATAATAGATTATTTCATTAAGAATACAATGGTTTTATACATCTTAAAATTGCATTATATTTGATGTAATATTCATTTACTGGTTGGTGAAATAATGTAATTAACTTACTTAGAATTCAGGGTATATACATTGAACAGTCATAGTAAAGTAAAATTTTATTAAAAAAATATATCGTTGTTTGGAGTAGAATTTTAACAAAATAAAATAGTTGTTTTGTGGTGGGGTTGAGTTTTTTTTTTTGTGAAATTTAACATTAGAGGTAATAAAGTATTGCAAAATCTATAGAAGACCGAGGGTGGTGTTTGGTTGGGAAAGGGAAAAGAAAAGTAATTTAAGTTCCTTTCTTATTTTCGTTATTTGATTGACTATAATTTATAAAAATTTAATTTTCATTAAAATTTAATGTACATCATAACATAGAATTTAGATTCCACACCAAAGAGTGTTAAATTTAAATTCCACTAAAAGCTAAAACATTTAAAATTACCCCTTCAAATCTTTTATTAACTTTGTTTAAAATTATCAAATATTATTATTTACAATTTTATTTTATCAACTTAATATTGTAGATGAATAATTTTATATTAATAAAAGTTAAAGTAATGAAAATGATTTAATAAAATAACTTTAATTCGATTAATTTACAAAAATAAAAATAGAAATTTAATAGTTGCCGGACCACCGCCATTGCCACCGTTGGACTGCACTACTGCCATCGATATTGCCGCATGGGGCGTCATGCTAGCAACGCTGGACTTGCCAGCCAACGAGCAACCTCATTATTTTATTATAGAGGTGAAAAAATGAATTTGTTTTCTTCAAATCCAATTAAAAAAAATTTGAAAATTTTCTAACTTTTCCAGATATGGACAAACAGCAAGTATATTGGCCAATATAAGTTGCTTAAATCTATAGATCATTAATTTCTTATAATTTTCATATAATTCTCGAGTTGGAATGACATGCTACAGCGGTGGCCGATGGCAACATGCAGCGACTTTTTTTTTTTTTTGAAGTTTGTCAAACAAAATTTTTAAAATTATAAAATATTGGTTAAGAAATTATTTGTATTATGTCATAATTTATTTAGAAACAAATTAAATTGGATTAATTATAAACTAAAATTATGTTAATAAACTTTTTAAATAGATATAATTACAAATATAATTATATTATTTTAAATAATTTTTTATTAGTTATTTACATAGTATATTAAATAAATTTATTGTTTAGTTTTTTTAATTATATTTATGATAAATATTATAATTAATATTTACGTTTTGTAAATTAAATAAAAAATTAAAATAACCTTGCCAAAAATTATTGCACCAACAATGACAATGATGGCACCATCATCAAAAAATAGAAGTGAATAACCAGACAAATGAAACAACTCCAAAAAACTTACATCGGCCATCTTAGCCACTGTGCTTTCTCTAAAAATCTTCATCCACGGGAACTGGGATGCAGTCACTCCTGAAAATGCCCTCCCAAAGTAATCAGCAAATCTCATCATTTGTATATCTTGCTTGTCCTCATAAGTCCCCTAATCAAAGATTTCAAAAAATAAATAAGTAAACAAACAGATCAGATCAAATCACACGCAAAAAAGCTTAATTTACACATAATTACAGATTAAATTATGCACATTCTCAATAAAATTGCTTAATTTTTTAAATTTAGTGATTAAATTAATATACACTCACACAAAATGCTTAATTTATCAGTGAATTTATGAATTTCAGCACTTACAGAAATATCAATGAGAAAAGCGCTGAGATCAGTGGCGTCGAGCTTGGCAGCGGCTTCAGCAACAGTAATCTTTGGCTTCTTCGGCTTCTTCTGCTTCGGCTTCTTAGGCTCCTCGGCTTTCCCATTCTCCGCCGCCGCAACATCCGCGTCGCTGTCCTCGTCGAACTCGTCATCAGATCGGTGCTTCGATCTCGCCGGCGCGCTCTCACTCGCCGCCGCCGACAACGCCGCCTGCCGAGCTCCGATGATTCTAAGATGCCGTTCCTCGGCCTGCTGTTCGAGATTTCGGAAAACATTATTTTTTTCGCCGCTACTCCCAGCTCCGCCGTTAGCAGCGACAAGAGCGTTGCTCGGGTCAGCGCCTGGTTTCGTCTTCCTCTGGCGCTTCGCGTAGGTCACCTTCTGCCACCCGTGATCGACATTTGCGTTGTTATTGTTGTGGACTTCGGAGGCTCCGTTAACGTTGGATTCGATGAGTACTGGTTCCATGACTTCTTCGATTCGAAAAGTCGTCGTTTTCAGAATTTTGTTTGTTTTAATTTTGGTTTTTTTTCTCTCGCTTACAGACGGAGAGGAGTGAAATGAAAGAGAGAGAGGGAAGCGAGGGGAAGTGGGGAAGAAAAGGCTGGTGGTAGATGGAGAGGATCATTTAAGGGAGTTGACTTCGAGGTTTGCCATTTGTTTTGTACGAAATCACAGGACTGCCACGATTTTTTTAATTTCTTAAAAAGTGGAATGAATTTTGAAATTAAAAAAATAAAAATCTTTGTGAGGTATGGATGTCAAATATCTATTGAAAGAGATGCCAGCAAAGCACGTTGCTTCTACTTCTGTACCGGATATTTCTTCATTTTTTTTTATTTTTTCCAAAGTCAGTGGGATATGAATTTTTTCCTTTTTTTTTGTTGAAATTATTTGGGTGGTGGGTTTTTAATTGAGATTTAAATTTGGTCACCGTCATTTAAAGGTCTAGTTTGGCGACTTCCGTAGTATGACCAATGCTTTTTGTATACCTAACCTCAGTTGTTCTCCATTGAAAAATCATAGTTAGTTTATAATTATCTATTACTCCCATTCATAATTATCTATCTCATTTGATAATTTTCACCTTAAAAATAATATATATTTTTATGGTATAATGATTATTTTAAATTTTTACTTTTTTATTTGTTACTAACCCCCCCCCCCCAAAAATCAATGCTTTCTCTTTCTAAAAACTACTCAATGAAAATTGTTAACATAAAATTTTGAGAGATCACTTTTAGTATTCTCTACGCGATATATTCTATTTTTCTATTTTTAATTATTATTTTTCTTAAATTTTTAAATTTTATTTATTTTATTTTTCATTTATCGCTTGAATAATCTAAAAAAATTGTATTTGTTTATTTGTTTGTTATTTATATTTAAAAAACTTGTGAACTAGAAAACATGCATTAGGATATGAAAAACTATTAAAAAAAAAGGAGAGTATGGGGCACGATGAAAATTAAAGACAATGATATGTTGTCCGGTTTCGCATCCTAATTAGCTTGATTGAAAATCGTGAAGTATGGGGCACGACTAACGCAACGCATAGGTCTCATGCATTAGGCAAATATTGTACGCGACCCATGTTGAGAACACAAATCCACTATCTACAAGTACTATATATAGAGCGGCAATGCGTGCTTCAAGTATTCACAACTTACCCCCAGCTGGCTAGCTAGCCTCTATAATTTGAAGGAAAAAAAAAAAAAAAAACCTTGTTCAACTTGCAAATACTTACCAATTATTATGGAGAAAAGCTTTGATATCATTGCCCTGTTTATGATCATTCTGGTGACTTATTCATCTCAAATGATGTCGGTCGCCGGCCGGTCGCTGCATGAACCATCCATTGTTGAGAAGCACGAAAAATGGATGGCTGAGCATGGACGCACTTACAAGGACGAACTGGAGAAGGAAATGCGGTTTAAGATATTCAAAGAAAACCTTGAATACATTGAGAAAGCCAATGAGGAGGGGAATCGGACGTACAAGTTAGGCACCAATGAATTTTCAGACTTAACTAATGATGAGTTTCGTGCTTCATATACAGGATAGAGGGTGCCAAGCCAATCATCTTCATCACGGCAATCCACAACAGCATCCTTCAAGTATCAAAACCTGACTGAGGTTCCAACTAGCATGGACTGGATAGAGAAAGGAGCTGTCACTCCTATTAAGAACCAAGGTCGATGTGGTAAGTAAATCGTATACTAAATATTTATGAAGTAACTATAATTGATTATTTAGCCTCCAACCTCTTTCAGAACTCAAACTCAGTTGACCATCAGCTAATTAATAAAAACAGCTTGACAACCGTCTGCCAAACCCCTGCTGGGGCATGTTTCATGTAACTTAATCAAACCTTTTTTTTTTTCCTTAATATGTACGATGCAGGAGTCTGTTGGGCATTTTCAGCTGTGGCGGCGGTGGAAGGGGTCACTAAGATTAGTAGTGGTAATCGTATTCCACTTTCGGAGCAGCAAATACTAGACTGCTCAATAGATGGTAACCGTGGATGCGATGGCGGTTGGATGGACAATGCCTTTAAATATATTATAAAAAACCAGGGTATTGCCACAGAAGCGGATTATCCATACAACCAAGTCCAAGGAACTTGTAAAGACGCACAGGTCAAGGTAGCTGCTAAAATTAGTAACTTTGAAGATGTAAAACCCAATGATGAGCAGGCTTTACTCCAAGCTGTAGCCATGCGGCCAGTATCAATTTGCATTGAAGGAAGTGGACCAGACTTCCAGAGTTACAAAGGCGGTATTTTTAACCGAGGATGTGGAACTCAGTGTTCTCATGCTGTTGCTATGGTTGGATTTGGGGCAACTGAAGATGGAATGAAGTATTGGTTAATTAAGAATTCATGGGGGGAGAAATGGGGTGAGGCCGGCTACATGAGGATTCTCAGAGATGTTGGTGCACCTGAAGGTCTCTGTGGCGTTGCCACTAAACCTTCCTACCCAGTTGCATGAGTAGCAGTATTTTATATTATAATATTATTAGCCGCCTCTTAATAATGATATCTTCAGGCCGACACACGCATTAGCCGCCTCTTAATAATGTTACCTCATATGAATCGTATAATTCTGTGGTTTTATCCATGTTACGTATTTCATAAGTTGTAATTGAATGCCAATATTTGGTATTAGTTATTTTTAAATCTCCCATTTAAATATAAGTTTGATGTTTGCAGTAATTAGTCGTTTACATTTGATGCCACGCATATTCAGTCCGAACAAACAAAGAATGGATAATTTATATCTCAGTTACTCTGATATTTTATGTGGCATGTTATATGTCGTTCATTGATTAAATTGTGAGAATAATATGTTAATAATTAATTATCAATTTAATTATTATCGTTTATGAGACAATAAATGATTAGTGGAACATTAATTAAAATACAAACTATTATTATTTATTTAAGAAATATATATTGGTCAATGAAATTAATGCAAGACAAAAAGTAACTGAATTTTGATTACACACTTATGTGTGGAAGTACAATGATTATGAATTTGTGTTAAATTTGGTCAAAGTTTTTAAGTTAAAATAATCAAACCTATATACTCACACACTAACTTTAAAGTTTTCAGTGGAATTTGCCCGCTTTAATTGAGGTCTCATACAGCAAAAAATATTTGGCTATCTTGAATTTCTTTTTCTAATTACTTAAAAAAATTTAAAGGCTTAGTATTTCCCTCCACCAAATTCTGTCTTTATTCCTAAGTAAATTAGTTAGTCATTATTTCAATAATTAAAATTATTCTAAGTTCTAAATTTTGGGCATGGAGGGAAAGTTAGGCACAAGTAATTTGCTTGTTTTGGTGACTAAATAATATTTAGTCCTGATCTTTGTTTAGCCGTGACTATACTATATAGTCGCCTAAAATTAAATTTTCTCTTTTGGTGACTAACACACACTTAGTCACTAATACATATTAATCAGTGGCTAGAACATTTAGCTACTGAATCTTTCATTTTCAAATGAAAAAACTTCATATATTGCAACCAGAAATGTTAGTCACATATAATTAAGAACTTAAAAAAAGAAAAGAATTATATTTCCCATTTTAACTATACTCTGTGACTATCACTATTACTTTTCAAATAATTGTGTTAGACGTTTAGTGATTAAAATCATAGTCGTTGAAGTCTTTTACTCACTAAAATAACGTGATCGGATAAAATCTAATATTTTGTGACTAATCGCTGATTAGTTATAATGTTATATAATGAAAAATTCGGTGACTTAAAAAAATAGTCACAAAACATGGACTATAGTAGTAAAATAACACAGATATATGAACTGCAAATTCTGTGAATAAAAACTAATAGTAGTCATGAAATAATATATTAGGTGGTTAAGTTTTATTTAGTCTCATAATATTTAAACACTAAAATTCATTTTTCTTCTATTGTGATCAGATGAGCGACGTCACTCACACGATCGCTACTCCTCTTTAATATACTTTCAGAACTCTTATATTTTGTGAATTTATTTAATAAATTTTAAAACTTGGATTTTATTATGAACACTCTCTTAATTTTTAAAAATAAATATGAAAGTGAAACCGTTCCTCATTAAACCTTTTCATTAAAAACTTTGTTTCCCCTCAATGCATCTCACGATGTATTGTCTTTTTTTTTTTTAAGTTTTTTTTTCCAATCTTTGCGTTTGATCTGTCTTTACTATTCTCTTCAAACTGAGAATCTTCAATAATGTTCAATGTTAATACCAATCTGTTTCATGGATTTTTCTTTTATTTGATATTGGCCAATTCACTATATTTAATTATAAGACTGGCTCCTCTCCAACTTTAATTTCCTCTGTTCATGATTTCTCTGTCTTTGTTTCAATTACGTTTAAAACAAAAGATAATTTGCGTATTGATGCATGACTTTTCCAATCAATTCCATTAGCCAGAACAAGTTGAGAAGTTATGAGCCATAGCTAGTTTCTTGATCAAATGCTACTAAGCTTTCCCTAATTAGTCCCCAGAAACGTTTCTACGGGAACTCTAATTTGATTTTCCATGGACGACGTTAATTTGTTAAAACCTAATTATATTTACAGCAGATTACATTAATTTTGAGGCTGAAAAGATAAGATAATTTTACCTCCAATGGCTGTAAAAAAAAGTAATTATTTCATTAAGAATACAATGGTTTTATACATCTTAAAATTGCATTATATTTGATGTAATATTCATTTACTGGTTGGTGAAATAATGTAATTAACTTACTTAGAATTCAGGGTATATACATTGAACTGTCATAGTAAAGTAAAATTTTATTAAAAAAATATATCGTTGTTTGGAGTAGAATTTTAACAAAATAAAATAGTTGTTTTGTGGTGGGGTTGAGTTTTTTTTTTTTGTGAAATTTAACATTAGAGGTAATAAAGTATTGCAAAATCTATAGAAGACCGAGGGTGGTGTTTGGTTGGGAAAGGGAAAAGAAAAGTAATTTAAGTTCCTTTCTTATTTTCGTTATTTGGTTGACTATAATTTATAAAAATTTAATTTTCATTAAAATTTAATGTACATCATAACATAGAATTTAGATTCCACACCAAAGAGTGTTAAATTTAAATTCCTCTAAAAGCTAAAACATTTAAAATTACCCCTTCAAATCTTTTATTAACTTTGTTTAAAATTATCAAATATTATTATTTACAATTTTATTTTATCAACTTAATATTGTAGATGAATAATTTTATATTAATAAAAGTTAAAGTAATGAAAATGATTTAATAAAATAACTTTAATTCGATTAATTTACAAAAATAGAAATAGAAATTTAATAGTTGCCGGACCACCGCCATTGCCACCGTTGGACTGCACTACTGCCATCGATATTGCCGCATGGGGCGTCATGCTAGCAACGCTGGACTTGCCAGCCAACGAGCAACCTCATTATTTTATTATAGAGGTGAAAAAATGAATTTGTTTTCTTCAAATCCAATTAAAAAAAATTTGAAAATTTTCTAACTTTTCCAGATATGGACAAACAGCAAGTATATTGGCCAATATAAGTTGCTTAAATCTATAGATCATTAATTTCTTATAATTTTCATATAATTCTCGAGTTGGAATGACATGCTACAGCGGTGGCCGATGGCAACATGCAGCGACTTTTTTTTTTTTTTTTGAAGTTTGTCAAACAAAATTTTTAAAATTATAAAATATTGGTTAAGAAATTATTTGTATTATGTCATAATTTATTTAGAAACAAATTAAATTAGATTAATTATAAACTAAAATTATGTTAATAAACTTTTTAAATAGATATAATTACAAATATAATTATATTATTTTAAATAATTTTTTATTAGTTATTTACATAGTATATTAAATAAATTTATTGTTTAGTTTTTTTAATTATATTTATGATAAATATTATAATTAATATTTACGTTTTGTAAATTAAATGAAAAATTAAAATAACCTTGCCAAAAATTATTGCACCAACAATGACAATGATGGCACCATCATCAAAAAATAGAAGTGAATGAACAAAAACACAAATACTATCAACATATTTGAAATTCTCCAATCTATGTAGTGGTGGCAAGGTTGCCAGATAAATGGATGTCTAGGGATGGACGCGCCTTCCAATACAAACAGTCGTAGCAAGACCATCATGATTAGGCAGCATTTCAAGGTTCACCACTACATTTAACAACCGAATTGATGGTCTCTAAATTGGAAAAAGGTGATAGTGTAATGTAACACACTATGGTTTGTGGCGTAATTATGGTGACTGTCACTTTTGGAAGGTGCAACTTTGCACATCACCATTTTCTAACTTTGAGACCATCATTATGTAGATCATCCAATTTCAAGTCCAATGGTACCCTTCACAGCCCTCTTCAATCAATAACAATAATGTCATCGTCGACAACGGAGTAGTGATTGCCAGCAATTATCTATATTTTTAATGAAAATTATTGATTTGCAATTAATTAAAAAATAAGAGTAATGAATTTTGTTTTGTTATTATGTTTGTATATCAAAAATAATTTTAATTACCTTTTAGTATTAATAATTTTAGGAAATTAAATAAAAATGAATAATTTTTTTTTGTAAAACTCATTAATTAGTTTTTCATGTTATAAAATGTATAGTATTTATAATAAAAATTAAATATCAATGTCTACCCATGGATATCCATATTCATATTGGATAATTATGTATTTGTACAATGGATGAATAATAACTATATCCAACTAGATTTTGCATCCTTAATTGATAGAGATATGATCAATTAAATAATTGTGTCAAATTAACTACTCAAATATATTTTCTTGTGTTATATTCTTATCGGGTTAATGGGTTAGCGTCGAACAATAGCATCATGACTATGATCAATTTTTTTTTAATTTGATAGTGAAATGTATTTTTTTCCCCCAATTCTAGCCAATTAAGCATTGACTTCTCTTCATTTATTGCAATAACAAAACTTATATTGTCCAAATTTTACAATTTTGTGATGTTAGAGTATTATTGTGTTCATACTGATATATTCAAAAGGTGCTTGTGACATAGGTCTTGGCTTATAGAGGCATCACTGTAATTGAAAATTTGTAGGTGAAAGAGGAATGTGTCAAAATTTAAAAGTCCTTGGCTTTTTTGTTTTTATAACAAATATCAAGACTCCATTATAGTTGACTTAGAAAAAGACAAAAAAAAGAGTAACAAACCTATGTGTCAACATAGTTTTGCCTTATATTATGGGAAAGCTAATATTTAGGTTTTACCCAATTATTACTCCTATTCATAATTATCTATCTTAATTGATAATTTTCACCTTAAAAATAAGATATATTTTTATGGTATAACCATTATTTTAATTTTTTACTTCTTTATTTTGCTACTACTCCCCCCCCCCCCCCCCCCAAAAAAATCAATGCTTTCCCTTTTCAAAAATTACTCAATAAAAATTGTTAACATAAGATTGTCAGAGATTACTTTTAGTATTCTATCGGTGATATCATTCTATTTTTCTATTTTTAATTATTATTGTTCTTATTTTTTAAATTTTATTTTATTTTTATTTTTTATTGATTTATGGCTTGAATAATCTAAAAAAAAGATTTTGTTTCTTTATTTGCTTGTTATTTATATTTGAAAAACTTGTCAACTAGAAAACATGCATTAGGATATGAAAAACTATTTAAAAAAAGGAGGGTAGAAAAACTAGTCCAATCTCAAAATGGAGCTCTTAATAAATTTGTCACAACTAGTCAAAAAGGTATAGATCTAACTGAAAAATTAGTTATTGAACAACTAACTTCAAATGAATTAAGCAATGATGAAACAGTGAATGAAATAAACAACAGTGAAGATGATAAAAACAAAAATCCAAACAAAATTGATGTACCAAATTTATTTGTTACAAATAATATTTATGCTCCAGGAAAATGGGAAAATGTTAATACAAAGTTAAGAGAATCTTTTAGTAGAAAAAAGCACAATTAAAGACAATATCATAACTTTCACAGAAGATGAAATTTCAAGGCATTTCTCTACTGTATTTTATGTTAAAATGCTACCAAATGGAGAAAAATATGATAGGAAATGCTTGGTAGATTCAAAAGATTTTGACAAAGTATATTGTTTTTGTTGCAAATTATTCAATACAAGTTGTAGCAAAAATCAGCTTGATGATGAAGGCACAAGAGATTGGAAAAATCTTAGCCCTAAACTTAGAGATCATGAAACAACCAATGAACATATAATTGATAAAGATGTTCAAGAATGAATTGATAAGGAAAAAGAACTTTGGAAAAAAGTACAAATAAGAATTATTATTGTTGTAAAAAATCTTTTTAAAAATAATTTAGCATTTCGTGGAAAAAATGAGAAGATCTATGAAGAGAGAAATTGAAATTTTTTAAGTTTAATTTAAATGATTGTAAAATTTAATCCAACAATGCAAGAACATATTCAGCATATTAAAATCGGTGAAGTTAAAGACCATTATCTTGGATATATATACAAAATGAGCTGATTTGATTCTAGCACTTGAAATATCAGTTGTCACTGACAGGTTAAGATAAGCTACCAAATTGGCACTTAAAGGAAGAAATTCTAGTATTAGTGTCATATTTTATGCCATATTATATAATGCATATTAGTAATGATTTCTTCATAATATCGCAGATATATAAAAGTTTATCCTAGCTAGATACATTGTAGATTTTGTAAGAATTATTTTACTCCGTCCAAATGAGTTCACATTATTATCCAATTTTCATTTTTTTTTCTTTCATATTTTTTCTTTTTTTTAAGTTGATTTATGAAAGAAAAAAAAATGACATCAATTTTTTCCACGTCGCTGCAAGTCTCGTCGATAAAAGTCCATTTACAAATTAGCTCATAACTCTTTTTGTAACTTAGCTAAAAGTTAGTCAAGTCATTGCTAGCAAGCCTCAGAAGCACGAAGTACGCGAATCACGGCGATAACTGATAATAACTTCTTTTCCGGTTTCGCATACTAATTAGCTTGATTGAAAATCGTGAAGTATGGGGCACGACTAACGCAACGCATAGGTCTCATGCATTAGGCAAATATTGTACGCGACCCATGTTGAGAGCACAAATCCACTATCTACAAGTACTATATATAGAGCTGCAATGCGTGCTTCAAGTATTCACAACTTACCCCCTGCCGGCTAGCTAGCCTCTATAATTTGAAGGAAAAAAAAAAAAAACAACAACAACAACCTTGTTCAAATTGCAAATACTTACCAATTATTATGGAGAAAAGCTTTGATATCATTGCCCTGTCTATGATCATTCTGGTGACTTATTCATCTCAAATGGTGTCGGCCGCAGGCCGGTCGCTGGATGAACCATCCATTGTTGAGAAGCACGAAAAATGGATGGCTGAGCATGGGCGCACTTACAAGGACAACCTGGAGAAGGAAATGCGGTTTAAGATATTCAAAGAAAACCTTGAATACATTGAGAAAGCCAATGAGGAGGGGAATCGGACGTACAAGTTAGGCACCAATGAATTTTCAGACTTAACTAATGAGGAGTTTCGTGCTTCATATACAGGATACAGGGTGCCAAGCCAGTCATCTTCATCACGGCAATCCACAACAGCATCCTTCAAGTATCAAAACCTGACTGACGTTCCAACTAGCATGGACTGGAGAGAGAAAGGAGCTGTCACTCCTATTAAGAACCAAGGTCAATGTGGTAAGTAAATCGTATACTAAATATTTATGAAGTAACTATAATAGATTATTTAGCCTCCAACCTCTTTCAGAACTCAAACTCAGTTGACCATCAGCTAATTAATAAAAACAGCTTGACAACCGTCTGCCAAACCCCTGCTGGGGCATGTTTCATGTAACTTAATCAAGCCTTTTTTTTTCCTTAATATGTACGATGCAGGAGACTGTTGGGCATTTTCAGCTGTGGCGGCGGTGGAAGGGGTCACTGAGATTAGTAGTGGTAATCTTATTCCACTTTCGGAGCAGCAAATACTAGACTGCTCAATGGATGGTAACCGTGGATGCGGTGGCGGTTGGATGGACAATGCCTTTAAATATATTATAAAAAACCAGGGTATTGCCACAGAAGCGGATTATCCATACAAGGAAGTCCAAGGAACTTGTGAAGACGCACAGGTCAAGGTAGCTGCTAAAATTAGTAACTTTGAAGATGTAAAACCCAATGATGAGCAGGCTTTACTCCAAGCTGTAGCCATGCAGCCAGTATCAATTTGCATTGAAGGAAGTGGACCAGACTTCCAGAGTTACAAAGGCGGTATTTTTAACCGAGGATGTGGAACTCAGTGTTCTCACGCTGTTGCTATGGTTGGATTTGGGGCAACTGAAGATGGAATAAAGTATTGGTTAATTAAGAATTCATGGGGGGAGACATGGGGTGAGGCCGGCTACATGAGGATTCTCAGAGATGTTGAAGCACCTGAAGGTCTCTGTGGCATTGCCACTAAACCTACCTACCCAGTTGCATGAGTAGCAGTATTTTATATTATAATATTATTAGCCGCCTCTTAATAAGGACGTCTTCAAGCCTACACATGCATTAGCCTCGAAAGGCTTATTCGAACCGTATGAATCGTATGATTCTGTGGTTTTATCTATGTTGAGTATTTCATAAGTTGTAATTGAACGCCAATATTTGGTATTAGTTAATGTTAAATCTCTCGTTTAAATATAAATTTGATCTTTGCAGTAATTAGTCATTTACATTTAATGCCACGGATACTCAGTTCGACCAAGAAATACATAATTTATATCTCAGTTGCTCTGATATTTTATGTGGCATGTTATATGTCGTTCATTGATTAAGTTGTAAGAATAGTATGTAAATAATTAATAATAAATTTATTTATTATCATTTCTGAGATAATAAATGATTAGTGGAACATTAATTAAAATACAAACTATTATTATTTATTTAAGAAATATATATTGGTCAATGAAATTAATGCAAGACAAAAAGTAACTGAATTTTTTTTTTTTGTTAAAAAAAGTAACTGAATTTTGATTACACGCTTGATGTCTGGAAGTACAATGATTATGAATTTGTGTTAAATTAGGTCAAAGTTTTAAGTTAAAATAATCAAACCTATATACTCACACTAACTTTTAAAGTTTGAGTGGAATTTGCCCGCTTTAATTGGGGTCTCATACAGCAAAAAAAATTTGGCTATCTTGAATTTCTTTTTCTAATTACTTATAAAAATTTAAAGGCTTGGTAATTTCCCTCCCCCAAATTCTGTCTTTATTCCTAAGTAAATTAGTTAGTCATTATTTCAATAATTAAAATTATTCTAAGTTGTAAATTTTGGGCGTGGAGGGAAAGTTAGGCGCAAGTAAGAGCATCTCTAAAAGCCTATATAAATTTTACTCTTCAAATACCTATTTGCTTACCTATGTGGCAAATAAAATGGTGAAAAAATATGATATTCTCTAAAAGACTCTTCAAATAGAAAAAAATTAATATTATTTTAATCATATAATTAGTTTTTTAAAGGAAAAGTCAATAACAATTAAAGCACTTCTCTCTCTTTCTTTAATGAAAAGTAATAAAATATAAATTGAAGAGAGAGAAATCAACTCTCCAAATTTGAAGAGAGAGAATCAATTGTTATTTGAAGAATCTTAATTGAAGTGCCTTTTGGAGCTTTAAAGATTGATGTGACTCTTCAAATAAGTAATAAAATCTTATTTGAACAGTCTTTTGGTGATGCTCTAATTTGCTTGTTTTGGTGACTAAATAATATATAGTCCCTGATCTTTATTTAGCCGTGACTATACTATATAGTTGCCTAAAGTTAAATTTTCTCTTTTGGAGACTAACACACACTTAGTCACTAATACATATTAATCAGTGGCTAAAACACTTAGCTACTGAATCTTTCATTTCCAAATGAAAAAACTTCATATATTGCAACCAGAAATGTTAGTCACATATAATTAAGAACTTAAAAAAAGAAAAGAATTATATTTCCCATTTTAACTATACTCTGTGACTATCACTATTACTTTTCAAATAATTGTGTTAGATGTTTAGTGATTAAAATCATAGTCGTTGAAGTCTTTTACTCACTAAAATAACATGATCGGATAAAATCCAATTAATTGGTCTGTTTTTTGTGACTAATCGCTGATTAGTTATAATGTTATATAATGAAAAATTCGGTGACTTAAAAAAATAGTCACAAAACATGGACTATAGTAGTAAAATAACACAGATATATGAACTGCAAATTCCGTGAATAAAAAATAGTAGTAGTCATGGAATAATATATTAGGTGGTTAAGTTTTATTTAGTCTCATAATATTTAAACACTAAAATTCATTTTTCTTCTATTGTGATCAGATGAGCGACGTCACTCACATGATCGCTACTCCTCTTTAATATACTTTCAGAACTCTTATATTTTGTGCATCTATTTAATAAATTTTAAAACTTAGATTTTACTATAAACACTATTTTAATTTTTAAAAATAAATGTAAAAGTGAAAACGCTCCTCATTAAAAACTGAGAATCTTCAATAATGTTCAATGTTGATGCCAATCTTTTTCATGGATTTTTCTTATATTTGATATTGGCCAATTCACTATATTTAATTATAAGACTGGCTCCTCTCCAACTTTAATTTCCTCTGTTCATGACTTTAATTTCCTCTGTTCATGATTTCTCTGTCTTCGTTTCAATTACGTTTAAAACAAAAGATAATTTGCATATTGATGCATGACTTTTCCAATCAATTCCATTAGCCAGATCAAGTTGAGAAGTTATGAGCCATAGCTAGTTTCTTGATCATATGCTACTAAGCTTTCCCTAATTAGTCCCCAGAAACGTTTCTACGGGAACTCTAATTTGATTTTCCATGGACGACGTTAATTTGTTAAAACCTAATTATTTTTACAGTAGATTACATTAATTTTGAGGTTAAAAAGATAAGATAATTTTACCTCCAATGGCTGTTAAAAAAAAAAAGAAGTAATTATTTCATTAAGAATACAGTGGTGTTATACATCTTAAAATTTCATTATATTTGATGTAATATTTATTTACTAGTTGGTGAAATAATGTAATTAACTTAGAATTAAGGGTATATACATTGAACTGTCTTAGTAAAGTAAAATTTTATTAAAAAAATATATATAGTTGTTTGGAGTAGAATTTTAGCAAAATAAAATAGTTGTTTTGTGGTAGGATTGAGTTTTTTTTTTTAATTTTTTGTGAAAGTTTAACATTAGAGGTAATAAAGTATTACAAAATCTATAGAAGACCTAGGGTGGTGTTTGGTTGGGAAGGGGAAAAGGAAAGTAATTTAAGTTCCTTTCTTGTTTTCATTATTTGGTTGACTATAATTTATAAGAATTTAATTTTCATTAAAATTTAATATATATCATAACATAAAATTTAGATTCCACACCAAAGAGTGATAAATTTAAATTTCTCTAAAAGCTAAAACATCTAAAATTACCCCCTTCAAATCTTTTATTGACTATGTTTACAATTATCAAATTATTATTATTTATAATTTTCTTTTATCAACTTAATATTGTAGATGAATAATTTTATCTTAATAAAAGTTGAAGTAATGAAAATGATTTAATAAATCACTTTATTTATTCGATTAATTTACAGAAATAGAAATATAAATTTAATAGTTGCTGGACCACCGCCATTGCCGCCGTTGGACCGCACTGTCGCCATCGATACTGCTACATGGGATATCATGCTAGTATCGCTGAACTTGCTAGCCAACGAGCAACCTCATTATCTAAAAAATGAATTTGTTTTCTTCAAATCCAGTTAAATTTTTTTTGAAAACTTTATCTTTTCCAGATCTTGACAAACATCAAGTATATTGGGCAAATAAATTGCTTCAATCTATAGATCATTAATTTCTTATAATTTTCATATAATTCTCGAGTTGGAATGACATGCTATAGTGGTGGCCGGTGGCAACATGCAGCGGCTCCAATGGCGGCAACAACGACTCTTTTTTTTTTTTTTTGAAATTTGTCAAACAAAATTTTTAAAATTATAATATATTGGTTAAGAAATTATTTGTATTATGTAATAATTTATTTAGAAACAAATTAAATTAGATTAATTATAAACTAAAATTATGTTAATAAACTTTTTAAATAGATATAATTACAAATGTATTTATATTATTTAAAATAATTTTTTATTAGTTATTTATATATTATATAAAATAAATTTATTGTTTAGTTTTTTGAATTATATTTATAATAAATATTGAAAGTTTAAAACTAAAGTGTGAAATAGTCCAAATGAAAAATAAGGCATTTCCTTTGTTTGTATAGTTTTGTAACAAATCAAACATTAGAAAAGAATTTCAATCTTCCCTCCTTTCTTCTACTTTCTTCTCCTCTCATTTCCTTCTCTTCTTCAAACCAAACACCACCCAAGATAAAAAGTTGAAAAAAAAGGGGGAAAATTTTACCCGCGTGACGCTGCATTTTGTACAAGTAATTTAACATACTCGTGTCAAATTTCAGTAAGTACAAGCATAAATGGGTGGGTAAAAAACTCATAACCCATAATCCAAATTAAACCCAAACCACATTAGGTATTTGGGTCAGTTTGGACTGGTTGAAAATTTATTCAGTTTGGGTTTGGTTCAATCCATTTCAATTTTTGCATAGATTCTTAAAGCAGGAAAGACTGCTAAGTGCCAAAAGTCCCTATATAAAATTATATATTTTCAAAAACACCCTTACAAAAAATATCTTCGAATTAATATTTTATAAACTAAGTAAATCAACAGGATTGTAACTATCTCATTCCCGGAAATGATTTCATCATTGCCGACGACCGAGATGTGTTTTTATGGCGATCAATCGAATGCCAAATTTTTTAGCCTATTCAAATATAATACCATTATCAGAAAACGAGACCTTATAGCTGTGAAACTGCCTCCTCTCCACCAACAGGAGTGGCGGCACCATGACTTTGCCAAAATTTTCAAGTTTTTATATCATTTGATGAATGTCTTAATGTAACATAGACCAAAAAATTCTGATTTAGATGATACCAAATTTGCCTTCATCATGGTTCATTTGCCGCCGACAACGACAACGATGGCACCAGTGAAGCAACAATCACGCCGGTGGCTTAAATCAATTTTTTAATAATTAATCAAGAAATAGCATTGATTGTCATATTAAATATTAATTAATTTTTTGTAGGTTATAAATAGAAAATAAAAATTCAATAATTTTTGCATTAAACAGTTTTAAAATAACAATTAAGTTTTACTTCAAAATTGAAAAAGACATGCGTATCCATTTTGGTCATTTCTACAAAGATAGATGAGTAATTTTCAATCATAACTTGAAATTTATTTGGAAAGAAATTCTTCAATAATTTAAATTTATCAAATGCGCTATTGAATTATTTTTAGACTATAATACAATCTAAACATATCTTATGTCAACTCAAACTCAAATCATATTACAATAATTTGGTTTGGGCTGGGTTATAAAGACTTTGGGTTACATTTAAATTTGTTTGGTTTGGTTTAGATTGATCTTAAACCCAACTAAAATCAATCCAAGCCCACCCATTTGATTACATTTATCAATTATAGAGAAAAGGAAAAGAAATCCCAAATGGTATCTAATAATAAGTCTAGTACTTATCTATATATCTATATAAAGTTAGAACTTGAGAAAGTGATGTGACATCACCATTTTATTTCTTTATATATTCTCTATTATTTAATAAATAGAGTTTTTTTTATTTGGTTTTTCATTTTCTCATAATTAATTTGATTGTATTTAACTCATTTAATAAATAGTAACTTTATTAATATATATCATTCCTCATCTTTTTATATTTTCTATTATCTAAAATATCTAAAATATTGGTGACTATTCTTTGTAATTTTTTTCTTTTTCTATTTAAATTCAACAATATGTAATCATTAATAATATTAATTATAAGTCTTTTGAAACATTTATTTATTTTATTATGCTAGCAATTAAACTTTAGTGATATAAAATACATGAATTAATATATATATATATATATAAAGTTGGGACTACAAGAGGTGATGCAGCATCACCATTTCTCATCATTTCATATTCTCTATTATCTAATAAATTGGTTGAAATTAAAAAATAATTACATTACAAAATATTAAAATAGAAAATAATTATTGTATTATAAATAATTACATGTTTTTTCCTCTTTCTATTTAAATTCAACAATATGTAACCATTAATAATAATTAATTATAAGTCTTGAAATATTCATTTATTTTATTATGCCAACAATTAAATTTTACTGACTTAAAATATATTAATTAATTAATATAGGAAGGAAGGTTCCTTCATCTTCCCTCAACAATATTAGAGCCTAATTTTAATGTCATAATCTCATATTTAATTATTCAATCTTTTATTTAATACCTTTTGACTTCTTCAAATTCCATAAACATTAAATATTTAAGATTTGTGGCATCATTATTTCTCATCTTTTTTTTATTCTCTATTATCTAATATATTGGTTGAGATTAAAAAATAATTACATTACAAAATATTAAAAATGTATATCTATATATATATATATAAAGTTGGGACTAGAGGAGGTGGTGTGACATCATTATTTCTCATCTTCTTGTATTCTCTATTATCTAATAAATTGGTTGATATTAAAAAAATAATTACATTATAAAATATTAAAAATAAAATAATTATTAGATTATAAAAGATTACATATATCTTCCTCTTTCTATTTAAATTCAATAATATGTAACCATTAATAATAATTAATTATAAATCTTGAAACATTTATTTATTTTATTATGCCAACAATTATATTTTAGTGATTTAAATATATCAATTAATTAATGTACGAAGGAATGTTCCTTCATCTTCCCTCAATAATGTCATTAGAGTCTAATTTTAATGCCATAATCTCATATTTAATTATGCAACCTTTTGTTTAGTACCTTTTGACTTCTTCAAACTCTATAAATATTAAATAGTTAAAATTTATGGCATTATTATTTCTCATCTTTTTATATTCTCTATTATCTAATATATTGGTTGAGATTAAAAAATAATTACATTACAAAATATTAAAAATATAAAATAATTAACATATTACAAAAGATTACATGTCTTTTCCTCTTTTTATTTAAATTCAATAATATATAACCATTAATAATAAATTAATTATAACTTTTGAAACATTCATTTATTTTATTAAGCCAACAAATAAACTTTAGTGGTTTAAAATACATCAACTAATTAATATAAGAAGGAATGTTCCTTCCTCTTCCCTCACCAATGCCCTATGACCTAATTTTAATGTCATAATCCTATATTTAATTATGCAACCTTTTATTTAATATCTTTTGGCTTCTTCAAGCTCTATAAATATTAAGCATTTAAGATTTGTTATGTTTGAGTTTTTTTTATTATTTAACCAACATTCTCTTTAGAAATGTTTTTGTGTTTTTATTTTTTGACTTATTTAAATTTTTAGTACTGTATGCTTCATAGAGTACTATTTTTTTCATGAGTTAAATAATAATAAAAATAGTTGGATAATAAGAATTAGACTTTGTAAGATGTGAGAGTCTGTTAATACTAAGAAAAATGGAGAGTTGATTAGTGTGAACATAATTTTTATTGATGAAAAGGTTGTGTACACTTAACTATACACATTAATATCTATTTTTAATGTTAACAAAAAAATAATTAACTTTCATAAATAACATTAGTTTTATAAGACTGAGTCATCTTTAAAAAAAATAATTCATATTTTTTATTAGTTTCATCAATTGTGAAATAATAAAAAAATAATACTATTTTTTTTTAAAGTCACACGAAGTGCGATTCTATTTCCTAGTTATTATATAATTGATGCGCGATAAATGGAAGCAGAATATTTCTTCTTGTCGAACTTCAGAGAATGAAAGCTCGGTAGCTCTTTGATGCAATGAACTTTGGAGATATTTCATGTAATAAGATTAAATCTGCTTTGGAGACGGAATCAAACTAACAAGAAGTACAGACTTCAATTGAAATCACAAATTGTGTTTTGTCCCATGTAGTAGAATTGCAAATTTACAACTGAGCCATGCCTTGGTGGGACAAGGAAATTGACTGTACCTTAATTTAGTGGATAAGACAGACAAAGCCCAAATTCATTTGATACTTGTGCAAGTTGCCGGTGACTGTTGGTGTCTAGCGAGCAATTTGTGCTGTTTCATTCAAGGCACTACCCGTGTCCAGTCTATTAGTATCAATTGTGATCTGCCAACGATTTCCAGTAGACTCCACAACAGTGGGGTGAAAACCGTGTACTGAGTCATTTTCTGTAGATTAGTAAGCGGGGCCAATGCACAATTATATATTAAGTGCTGGGCTAGTCGCTAGTCCCCACATTAGCAAAGAGTGAGCCCCATGAGCCATAAAATTCCATCACCTTGCCCTGTGCTGCTGCTTTATAAACTCACTCAACTCACTCGTTCTCTTCATTTCAGTTCCATTCTCATTCACATGTCCAACATGACAACATTGGAAGAAGAATCGTCCATCCTGGAATTCATTCGCCAGTTTCTTCTCGGAGACTTTACCTCCTTAGACGACCCAAATCTCTCTTTTCTCCAGCCTATGGAGTCAGAATTCCCTGTGATCAAATCCGAACCCGACTCCCCCACCTTTTTTGAAATAATAAAACCTGAACCATTGGACATAACGTGTTTGGGTTCCAGTAATTGGACAGAATCACCTCAAAAGAGTTCGGAGCCGAAGCTGGCGGACACTGAAGAGAGGAAGCATTACAGGGGAGTAAGAAGAAGGCCGTGGGGCAAGTATGCGGCCGAAATCCGGGACCCAGCAAGAAAGGGCAGCAGGGTTTGGTTGGGAACTTTTGATAGTGATGTTGATGCTGCTAAAGCTTATGATTCTGCTGCCTTCCGGATGAGGGGTCGCAAAGCAATCTTGAATTTCCCTCTGGAGGCCGGAGCTGATAGCCCTCCAGCAAAGAACAGTAGGAAAAGAAGAAGAGAGAAGACACTGGATTTGCAAGAATCAACCATCTCAATTATCTAGAAAAATAAGACCCTTCTCAGATTCAGGATCCTCAAATGTATATGTGCTGTTATTACTCTTAGGCAATATGTAATTTGCTGGAAAAAAAAAAAAAAAAAAGTGTCTTGGTTTCCAGTTATAAAGTTGACTGGGTGCCAGCTCAAAACTCAGATCAGATGCCCTGAACGGATCCGGTAATATTCCGGTTGATCGGAAGCAAAATAACTATGTAACTTGTACATTAGTAGACTTGCAGTTGCAGAGTGGACTTTGTAAAAAAATAATCAATGAAGTTCTTGAATGTTGACTTTTGATTTATTTTTGGCTTGATTTTTTTTTCCCCGTTCAACTGCTTCTGCTTCATCTGGATAAGGTAAGACTTTCTCGGAAAGTCTCCTTATCCAGAAATTCTCTATTCATCAATGCAAATCATTAATTGAGTTTACATATTTTCTTTCTGCAAGTCAAGAACATAAAAAAGGTGACTTTTTACAAACTGTTCCGCGTTCAAAGCGCAATCGGAAAACACTGTTCATGGGGGGCAGCCTTAGAGTCTAGAAGCTCAAGAAGTTGAAATCTTTTAGTTTGTAGGCGGATGCTGGCTGCGGCCTTGAAACGGATACTGGAGTACAGAGAATTTGCGACTGGACTCAATGATCTATCGGAAATCACTTTTTCTTGGGGGCCGCCTTAAAATCCAGAAGCTCATCAAGTTCAGATCTTTTTAGTTTGAAACCGGATACCGGCTGCGGCTTGAAAACGGGTGATCAAATTTCATAATATCTAAGAATATACAATCAATAAGAAAGACTCCTCCAGGCCTTTCACTTTCGCTGGTACCCATTTTTTATAATTTTAGAAGGTTAGCACATTATGGCAAGTACATTCGCTCAATTTGATATAATTTTTTAAATAGAATTTTTAATAATGCAGTTTTAAAAAAAAGTAATTATTTAATTATCAACAAGAATTTTTATTAAAAATTATTAAATTATTTTCATAAATAAAATTTTCAAGTAATATTATGAAATAAATAAAATAAAATTATAAAATAAATATAAATATTTTAGACAAAACTTTCCAACCTCTATTCATAAAAATTCAAAATTTAAATTATTAAAAAATAAATAAAAAAATTTAAGATTAAATAAATACTTACATAAACGATATCAATATGTATTAATTAACTAGATGTCCCTATCGGCGAAATTATTTATGCAGAGCATTCTACTGTAGAGTGGTTGAGTAATGCTTATCCTAAAAAATTCATCTCATACGACTAATACTAGAATATTATAACATAGATACATAATCGTAAGAGAAAGGTCAAGTTACAAAATGAATCAAATTCTTGGCAGGTTAAAATTGTAAGGAAGGAGAAAATAAATTAGGCCAGTTCAAAAACCCCAAGTCAACTCAGTTGAATCTCAAGCTGACTTGAACATAGAAATTATTTCACGCCCGTCAATTTGAAAGAGCTCATTAGGCCAGGGGTTGAGACCGTACAGGTAAATAAATAAGGGTAGTTCAGCTATCAATGTCAAAGGCTTTGATATCAAGGTACTAATAAATCCACTGATTAATACCCAACGAAAGAGAGATTTGATGAACAAGTTGCAAGAACCAACCCTACCCGGATCAAGTTGCAAAAGCTTGTATCCCGGTTTCTCTTACATGACTACATACAACCGATGCCTTCTTGTCAAGACAACCGATGCATGCACAGTTGTAAATGATAGACATGGGACGCAACTTGCAACTCCAAGAGGACAAAAAGATAAATAACCTACCTGTTCTGTTATCGAGTCCGGCTATGGTACCACTGTGGTATCATACCACAGCTGGATCCAGTCATTGGATCCAGTTGTGGGGACCACTGTAGGCTGATTCAATGGCTGGATCCAGCTGTGGTATGATACCACAGTGGTACCATAGTTGTGCCCTCTGTTATCACCGCCAATGTCATTAGATCTCGTCAATGATGACCTCATTGTTCTTGAATTTGATCATGGTTGTCGGTTTCTCCATTTGAGGTGAGGTTAATCAAGGAGCGGTCCCCTTCTCCATTAGAAATACAAGAAAGAAAAGGCCCACACCCTTTTCTTGTCTCCACACACACACAAGATTCAGCACCCAACACCATCCTTCCAAATAAGTGTCGCAATCTAGATTAAGATTTATTTATTCAATTCAATTCGATGCAAATTAAATGAGGTTTGGATTTAAAAAATTAATTCGTTTAATAAATAGATTGATTCGATTAGATTCGCTAACTAAACTAATCGAATCTAAATTTGAGGACATTAATTTATTCATTTATTTTAGAATTCATTTAATAACTAGGTCAAAATTAATTGAATACGATCCATTTATTGAAAATATATTTATTTCTCGTTTAATTAAAATACTTATTTATCCTTAAATATGTATGAAAATAATTTAAAGTTTGGAAGCTAATATAGTAATTTTAAATGATAATAAATTTATATTTTGTAGCATGTTAAATTTGTAGTCTTTTTATATTTTATTTTTATTTATTACTTGTATTATTGTAAACAAATTCATATTCAATTTGATTCCTTATGAATTCGTTATGGGATAAATGAATAATAAATGAATTCATATTCGATTCCATTCATTTATTAATTATACTGAATGAATTAAACTAATCGAATTGATTATTAGTTTAATAAACGAATCGAGTCTGAATCAACAAAATTTTGACCCAATTTATTTACAGTTCTATTTGAGTTCGATTCATTTATTCATTTTGGCGCCCCCGATTCCAAACATTCAGCAAACGGAACCAAACACATTGAATAAATTTGATGAATGTAAAAAAAATGATATGGCAAAAACTAATTAGACGGAATAGGATAGATGCTCTACTTCGGGAATCTTCTGACTCTTAAATTCCGATGGTGGGCGCATTGAGAAATGGCGTGAAAATAAATATTTGGGTGGTTGTATCATACGCATATGATACTTTAAAAGGCCATGCATATCAACAGAGGTATTTGTTCTCCATTAGAGGGGAAAGTATTTTTCATATACTGAACTTTTTAGTAGGTTCATCTACAACACGATTCCTCTCTGGTTCGGTTTGGTCTAATTGAAGTCAACTGACATACATAAACTATGGGATGAAAGCTCAACTCGGTTGTGGCTGGAGTCTATAGGCTACCTCCCTTTCAAGATTTGACACCAGTTGCATATAATGAATCAATTATTTAACTAGTTTCATGATGCGAAAAGTCATATATACAAAGTGCATTCTCTCCCAACGGTGTAATCTATACTGCTGAATTTAAAATATCTCGGAGGATGACATTTACATAAATTTTGGTATTATCTGGTTATTCTGATTGTAGATAGTACACACTAGTCAATTGAATTTAAAGCAATAACAGGAGACAACCAACAGATAATCTATCTACTAAAATAAGAGGCACTTTAGCATGTGCTTGGCCGCTTGCCGAAAGCTTTTGATATCACTGCTAGGAAGAAAGAGACCAAACTGACCCCTTGGGATTTGAACTCGGAAGTTATGTAGTCTAAGTAGATGTTGTTCTCTCACTATTGATCACTTCTGTAGTCTTTCTACCAGCTTTTTCTTGTTGATTCAGAAACCTCACTGCAGTTCAAGAAACTAGGTTGATTTGTTGATGCAAGAAGCCTGGCCCACATCCTATCCGTCAAGTTGACTGTCTTTTGTGTTTCTGTCACATGCTGCAATAGCAGATCATGCCATTCAAAATTAGAGATGAACATGCAAATGCAGCACAAGAAAATTGTAAATTTTCCATTCAAAATTGGGCAACTTCAGCATTGATCTTTTGATTATTTTTAGGTTGTCAAATGTAGGGGTCAGAAACTCACTGCAGTGTAAGTATATAGAAAATAACTATTACACAAAAATTATATAACTTTTCAAATATCTCTGAAGATCACCTGCAGCAATTCAAATTCAATAATATGGTGTATTTACAACCAGAAGACACTTTTGGAAATATCACATGAAGTGTTAGCAACATTTAACCTCTTTAAAGGTTTATTTTAAGACATGAAGTAAGCAGATTTATTGATCTAGGAGTCAACCACCAACTTTAAATTAAGATTAGCATAGTCAAGAAGGGAAGAAAGACCAAAAACATTTTTCGTAGTCTCCCCATGCACAGTCTACCAAGGAAAAGGATGCAAGATCAGCAAACTGAGCTGCTGCCTGTACTGGTGAAAGAGGTTTATACTGTTTGTTGTTCGTTCAAGCTATGGTAGCCAACTAATAACTGAACAGGAAGATACTATTTCCTTGTGCCATCACCAAGAACTTTTATCAACAAAGATCATAGGGCACCTCTGTGAGAAGAAATAGTTTTCAAGATGATGAGCCAGTTTCATAGTGCCACTGACATGCCCGAAAGCATCCAAATTTTGAAAGTGAGCGCTCACAAGAAGAAAAAGAATGTAGCGGGTAACACCAACACCACAGTATATTGTTTTCCAAACAGGGTAAAGTTACACAGTAATACCAATTGATACATGGCATCATTTACTAGTAGTCTTGACATGATTTAGCAGTCCCACATCATACAATACAGGTGACATTAGTGATTTTTATTAGCCAACTAATATTGCTTCCTAAGTTCACCAAAATAAATAAATAAACATTTGGTCCAATAGTTCTTACCATTAGTTTCAGACATGTCAGTTTCACACTACGACCTTAACAGGGAAAATTAGAAATAGTAAATTCGATCATTTTTATGAAGTAGATAATGCTCGAACATCTAACTTCGAAATATTTTTATGCAGTCAGAAGCCAAGTTTCATCATTCAAGACAAAGGTAAATCAGTAACTTTTGATTTTTTATATTCATAAAATGACACACTAATCATAAACAACAGACTAGTGAGAAGCAGAACTCACAGCGATTGGAATATAAGCATGCCTGCTGTTTACAGGTCCAACAGTGAAGCCTGTAAATCCAGCCATGGCCCCATGAACAGCGCTATGGGCAAGGAGGGTGCAATAAATGTTGTCTGATCCATTACTTGGAATAGCCCGTATCATGTATGTTGGATCTGTAGAGAAAATGATATAAAAAACAAAAATCTAAATAGATAGAGATACGAAGAATGAAAATTTTTGCAAGTACAAAATGTTGTATAACTAGTTCGCAAAAATTTCAAATATCTACTATATTTGTGAATGTTCATCCACAAACAAGAATCCTAAATTAGCTAATGATGTTTTGCTAACATTTCTTGGACATCATTAGATAGACATATTGGATGGGAGTACAATTTATAACTACTGAACTAACACTCGTGCAATAGAGCAAAGAACATAGAAATAACAAACTGATAATGCTCGGTTCCGGAGATACCTATGTATTTCATATTTATCGTCGTCTTTTGAACTTTGGTGAAATGATCCTGTGGCGGAGAAAAGATAGAAATATTGAGTTAAAAGTTGTTCAACAGAGAATATTTAGAAAAAGTTTCTCCACTCCACTGAAAAGAATACCCCCTTGTCAGAGGAAAAAAAAAATAAAAAAAGGCACTCTAGTAATTTGATTGTCAAAATTATACAATATTCTAGTAAAGATCCATCCCAAATTATTATTTTTTCCCTCTCATAACTTTCATCTCAACGCAAAATCAACCATGTTCCCACAACTTCACTTCTTGACTATAATCAAATTTTGAAATGAGATAAATCATACAAAATCATGGAAAACTTTAAACAACAACTCATGTATTGCAACTCCCCCTGCTCAAAATCCTGCTGCATAAGGTGATAAATGATAGAAATGCTTTCATGAGACCGCGTCCAAGGATACAATCCCATTGTTTACTGAAATCAAAGACCAAAAGCCTAGTAGGAGAAATTGTATATCCCACCTTAATCTTTTGAGTTAACCATAGACCAATATCTAGGAGTAGTCTGTTTCCAGATGCATCTTTCTCATCAACTGCAGGCATGCTTTGAGCAACAAATTCTTGACCTGCTCCTTCTGCTACCACAATAACCATATGCCCATTTTCCTTTAGTCGTCGTTCAATAAATTCAAAAAGCCCACCTGATCCTTCCAGATAAAATGGTGACTCCGGAATCAAGCAACAGTCCTACAATACTCAGATACAACCAGAAGATCATGCAGGATCAATATGATTATCACACCAGATGAGCATAGAAATAAAATCACAAGCTCTTTTAGAAAATAAACCAACAACATCATTCACTTGAGAGAAGCCAATATTAAGACTTTCGTACATTTCATTATTTTTGAAAATGATACTGCTAATGCCATCACAGCATAATACCTAAGTTTTTCCTAATAAAAGACATTTTAATGTGAGTAAAGACTTTAAATTTGGAATCTATAGACAAATTGCTCGAATCTGTTATGATGGCAATCTATAGAGCCCAAATCTATAATGGTGGCAAACATATAGTTCTAAATTTGAGCAGGTTATTATATACTTGGAAATAGAATTCCTTTCGCTCAAAAACATGTCTTCTTGAACTTTACTTTGAATGTTTTCCTTCCCTTTTTTAAGAAACTATGAGTATTTGTATTGATAAGAAATGGACAAAATACCGTTTAGCAATGGACCAGGTATCCACCCAAAATCAATCAAAGCTATACAAAACAGTATCAATCCCCAAAAGCCTGATTTAACTCAAACGAGACTGCCTAACTTTATACGGAAAGGAACAGGTCACTCTTAATTCCCTAAAAGTCACCTCCAATTAAGATGAATGAAGAAAAATGAAGCGTTGTCGAAATCCATAGTCTCTGACATCCAAAGTGAAGCTAAGAGGTGAACTCTATCCCGCAAGGTTTCATAACTGTTCCCTCTTGACTCTTTGAAAATTCTGCTGTTTCTTTCATTCCAAATCACCCAAAAGATAGCTGAAACTGCACTTCTCCAAACTAAATTTCTCCCAAAAGACGGCAGAATATTCTAAATTCACAAAAGCAGAATATTCTTAATTAACAAACTAACTTTCAGCCAAACAATCTGTAACTTCAATTTTAGCATTCTGAATACAGACATATTTTGCTGCTGGCAAGAGATGAGAAGTTCAATTGAAGGCTATGACAGCAATTACAAAAAGAAACCCAAATAATTTAAAAAGACAACCCAAGGAAATTCCCCAGACACAAGTGAAAGAAGGTAGATAATTATGGGCAATTACAACACCCTCCCATACAAACCAATATTTCAACTTGCAATTTGTATTTGTACCAAGTTTTTCTATTGTTTGATGTTTCTTACTAAATTGTAGTTAAATTTTATCCTCTAAAACAACTAAACAAGTGCCTTTTTATCATCGAATAAATCTTGGCTCTTTAACACGACCATTAATTGGAACCAGAAATATTTAAGATGACAGTAGATGTTTGGGTTTTATAGCATGAGACTAACATCTTACCACATCTCTACTTGCCAAAGTTGCATACATAGAAATGAAACCTGCAGAAACCAAAAAACAAGGCGGCAAAAATATAAGAACAACCAACTAAATAACCAATAGGGATCCTCACCGAACATCTCACATACCACTGTATCTGCCCATCAGTTTGACAATTCCAACTCCATTTTCTACACTTTCCACTTCCACATGTGCAGCATTAATGGCCCTTTGAGCTTCTTCAACAGCAGTATCAAAACCAAACGATTTGTCAATCACCTGAAACCCAAAAACCAATCATTAGAGTGCAATAAAGAATATTATTATTGCTGTTCATAACAGGTATATTACTGCAGTCCAAAGAAGAAATGAATTTCTTAGAATACAGCTAAGTGTTTTGAAATCTAACGATCTCTTTCAACAAGTGTTTTGAGATCAAACAATTCTCTTCATCTTTTCTTTGATGTTCATGCATCAATTCTCATCTTAAATCATCAAAATTTTCTCAACCAGTGAACAATAGCTATACCTCATTGATATTAGCCTGCATAATTTAGCAGAGCATCATTATAGAGTACCGTTAGTAAACTTACAGCAATATCATTATCAATAGTCTTGGGTATGCCAGCAACTGCCACTCGAAGGCCACGCTTCTCAACTTCCTTTACAAAATGTTTGAGTAATACAAAATAAGAACAGAAATATGTAAGCATGTGAATGTTACATCACAATATCGAAGCCTATTTGATACAGTTGAATAATCAAAACACATATATGTCGGAGGAATTTTTTTTTTCAATTTTAAATGTGAGAGGAAATAGTTACCTTGTAGATTAAAGCGGCTCCTTTCTGAGTACCATCACCCCCAATTATGTACACCTAAAACCCACAGAGAGCTTAATTTTTGTTCTTTTCATTTTCTTTTACTATAGTTGAATGTCACCAACTAGGTACCTCAGTGGTACTGAAAAAGAATACAGATATTACCTGATTTATTCCCCTATCTTCAATATTGTCAACTATCTTGCTGGTGTCATGGCCTCCTCGTGAAGTGCGAAGAATGGTGCCACCGCGTTTATGGATATCATTTACAACTTTCGGAGACAATGTCAAGGTGTTTTTAGAGTAAAAACCTCGGTATCCTCCCTGGAATTCAATTAGGCTATTATGATGCAAGTGTTTAACAAAGAGAGGGAGAGAATAACAAAAGCAAATCACAGAAGAAATTATGTACACGGACAAATCTGGAAAAAAAAAAAAACCAGAAGCTTGGTTCATACTCTTCTCTCTTTTTCCTAGTCTCCTCCTAAACGAAAACCAAACAACACATTTTTTTTTTTAATAGCCATAGTTCCATTAACCATTGGATTTACATAAGAAAGGTCATCACAAAGACTTCATTTTGAATGTGAGGAAAAATTGCAAAGAATATATATTTTTTCCTCAATTAACTTTTCAAATTTTTTTCCAAAGTAAAATAAACCTGTTACAGTATCAAAGCATTACCAAACTATGAAGACAATATACTGCCATAGATAGCATCAGGGGTTACATGCCACAGTGCTGAGGACAGAAACTGAAATTATAACACCAATAGCACCAATTACTGTAAATTTAAATTCTTTGCCACACAGTCAAGAAGTAAATACCAAATAGAATGCAAATATTATCTCTGTTTTCTATCAAACATAACTATTCTCCAAGGAACAACCACAAAGCAACAGCTTTATGGTGATTCATTCACCCAAAATGAAAAAAGTAATGTGAAAGTTACCATGGTACTGGATAGAAGGTTTAGATAAAATTCAGTATTAAAAAAAAATATTGAAGATAAACTGACCAAGAACAACTAAGAGATCTTGAGTGAAGGAAGTTAAACATCGATTGATCTCACCTCAATTCCAAGTATTTCATCAACCCCATACATGTAACTCAAGCCACAGACTATCTCCCGAATGACTGTATTAATCCCCGGGCATAAGCCACCACAAGTCACTATGCAAGCACGAACTTCATCTGACTTGAAATACACCTGGCATCAGAAACACTTCCAATCAGCTTCCTGAGATGCCTTTATAGGTTGCTCCAAAAACGTTACCTTCTCTCGCGGGCCAGCACGCCGAAAATGAACTCCTCTAGGACTATCTTTCTGTATAACTATCTGTAGGAAATGCAACAAGAAAAGTGAACCGACAAGGAGAAAGCAAATAACATGAAATATCAAAATTCAGTTCAAATATTTCTACTTACATTTTGGGCAACTGCATCTTCTGGGCTAACGAATGTTTGCCTAAGAGACAATATAATGCACTGTGGATTAACAACTACAACTGATACTACTGAGAGAACTTTAAGAAAACTCAAGAGGGCTTACTTGACAACAGCATATGCTTGACTCTTTTTCAGTGGATTCGGGTGTGACTGAAAGCAAAACATCAAGCAAAATAGAAAATCATGAGCAATGCACACATCATGTAATTGCCAGAATATACGATGCAACAAGGAATAAAGGCATTCTAGTAAATAATTCGTCAAATTTCTATTTTTTTTTTCATTTTACAAAATACACACAAGGCAACATCATTTTACTTCAAATCTCGCAGTTTCGAATCACACACACTGATGCAGTTTGATCAAAGAAAAATATAATACGATTTACATATTAATTACGGTTTCAGAGTTTAATTGAGCAATTTGAGCTTCGCATTCAAATAAATAATTAAAAAAATAAAAACAATAAGAAGAAGAAGTGAATTACCGGTAAATCGGGGAGAAAATTAGTCAAGTGAGGGACATCCTCGAGGACGAAACCGTCATTAAGGACGTTTTGATTAGAAGCACTAACTGCCACCACCACCGGTCGATTTTGGCGCGAAACCAACGGCTTTATTTTGAAGTTTCTGGAATCGAAACTGAATTTATGAAAAACTGGATTCAGTATCATTCTTTTGGAGTTGAACGGAGATAAAGATGGAGAAGGAGATCGAGAAAGTGAACGAGATGAAATTGAAAGATCCATTGCAATTTCAGAGAAAAAATAATAATTTTCAAAATTTAACAGAAAATAAAATAAAAATAAAAGTATGCATCCGTAATATATAGTTTATGCAGAGCGGCAGAGGGCTAAAGTGGAAATTTAAACATACAATGAGAGAACAGAGAAGTGATCAAAATATCAACTATTCGAATGTGCTTTCTACATTTTGAGATGGTCAAAAGCCGTACGTAAACATTTTTGTCACGTGCAACTTCGAATTTCAATTTTTATTTATTTATTTTGCCTTGGAAGATTTCGAATTATTTGAGCATTAAAGAATCAAACAGATTTACAAATTTTAGAATTATCAATTTTTTAATTCTTTCAAAATAGAAAAATGATAGGAGTACTTTTTTTTAATAAAAAAATGTTTGCTATCTTAAAATTCTTTCAACAGTAAAATCTATATAAAATAATATTAGTGAGACTAAGAAAAAATATTATCTTAATGAGATTATTTATTTATTAATGAATGAATAACTTATTAATTTATTGGTAATGAATATTTATTAGTTTAAGAATAATTTTATATTTCAATCACTTATCTAGTCTTATTATATGTATTATTCCTTTGATCAAGGTTCATGTATAAATTTCAAAAGTAAACCGGTAAATAAAAACTTAAATAAAAACTAAGACAATATTAATAAATGGTATGAACATGTACATAGAAGCCAAAAAAATTAATGAGCAAGTACATAGAAGCCAAAAACATTAATGCAAGTACATTATACACAGACATAAAATTGATTAACGTACATTTTAAATCAAATACCCAAGAAGATAAATTGTTCATATGTTTAAAGTACATAGACATAAATTCTATAAATACGATGGTCATTTATTGCTTTTATTTTTAGTCTCAAATTATTAGATGCATATTTTAAAAAAGAATTGAATTGAGAAAATTAAAGTTGTCAAGAAAGAAAACTTCTTAATATTATAATTTTTACATATTATTTATTATTGATATTTTTTGTACTTGACTAATTATTAATTTATATTTTCATTGGCTTTAAAGGACTCTGGGAAAAAATTATTATCTAGTGCATTTACCGAGATGATTAATTTAGCAAATTAATCAAAGTCAAAGCTGGAAGATTTATTATTTAATAAGATTATTAATTTATCGAACATTTATATATTGAGTTTTACTGCTTTCCACTTAAAAAAATTTGAGCTGGAAAATTATTAATAAAAAAACAATTTGCTAACTTAAATAAGGATTCAATTTATCCCCTAATTAAGATGACAATATTCAATATATCTCTTAAAAATGTAAAAACATCAATTTACCCCCATTTACTATTAAGAAGATTTAAAAAAAAAAAGTTATTCATGTGCCCCCATTTATCATGATCCTTTGAACGAAAATGAGAGTAAATTTAAATTTTCGTACTTTTAAAGGATAAATTGAAAATCATCGTTCTCCGCACTAAGGGGTGAATTGAAGTTCACTCTTGAAACAAAGACGATGCCTTACGGTTGTTGCTACAACGTATTATCCACAATTTCCTTGGACTAATTGTCTTATTGATCAGTATTTTATGCTCCAAATGGGATTTTAAATTGACCTAAACTTCAAAGATTTGTTTGTCATTTGGTGTACGGGTGTTCAGAATTTAATATGATCCGCTCAATCCGCCTGATTTGTAGAAATTCGATTCGTGGATTAGTGGATTGGATTGAGTTGAAAATTTAAAAAACCACAGTTAGTGGATTAGATATGAATTTATTTTTGTAAATCCACAAAAAATCAGCGAATCTACAAAAAAATTATTTAATAAAAATATTAAACTTGTAAATATGATATTATTACTTACTAATAAATAAGTTACAATATAGTTACAATAACATTATATTATATCTTATTCGATAATAATATAAACTAAAAATAAATAAATAAATAAAGCTTCTTAAACAATTAATTTCATGTACTAATCTAAACAAATGATTTTTTTTCTTTTTAGTGTGTTATATTTTAAAAATTTTAATGTATTTTCTAGTTTTATTTAAACAATTAATTTATTTAAATCTTATTTAATATTGAATTTGATCGGTAGAACAAAATTTTTATATTAATTTTTTTATTTGGTTAGTTCGTGGTAGAACATAATTAAAAGTTTTTATCTCACAAACCAATCTGCATAATGGTGGATCTGATATAAATTGGGTCAAATCCACATCCAATCCATAAACGTATGGATTAGATTTGGATTGAATCTCACCAATCTGTAGATTGGATTTAATTAAAAATTTATAATCTACAAAATTATAGATTGGATATGAATTGATGTACAATCCGCAAAATTCGATTTGCAAACACCCCTAAGTTGGTGTATTCATTGGTGCCGTCTCCTACAATTTTGTCAAAACTTTTGAAAAAAAAAAAAAGAGCAAACTCCACAACACTTTATTAAAGAAAGCAAAAATGACACGTAAAAGAAATATAATAAGAATTTTAGAATACATCATAGGTAATATAATTAATTAATACATTTATAATATGTAGTTAAATTTTATATGACCATCAAGTGTAAGTTGGTTCTTCAAAATAAATATACATATTATTTATTATTTATTTATTATATAGGTGACATAGTAACATAGAGCTATTCTGAAAATATAGCTAGGCTTACATGCATAATGCAGCTTAGGAGTGGGCAAAATACCCGACCCGATTCGATCCAACCCGGATAAATTTGGGTTCGGGTCGGTTCGGGTTGTTATTGAAACCCGAACGGGTGAAAAATTACAAATCCGATCGAGTTGTGATCGGGTCGGGTAACGAATACCCGATCGGGTAGCACCAAAAAAAAAACTCACTAAACCAGTAAACCTAGAAACACATCACACATCACTGATCACACATGCACACACCAGACACCACACACATGGGCACACACAGTCACAACTCAAAAACAATTGGCTAAAAAAAATTGACAAATAAAAAACAAAATCAAATTATAACCCACGCACACAGCCACACACAAACAAATCTTCGATGCCTTATCCTCACAGCCCTTTATCCTCACAGGCTCACAGCCCTCATCCTTACACTCATGACTTCACACACACACACACATCGCAAAAGCCAAAAGCAAAGCGGCAGCCAGCAGCCAACGTAGAGAAGAGAACGGAGGAAGCGCAGCCAACGCATGCAGCCACCTAACCCGCGACTGGATCTGCTGCTTCGCGACATCCGTAGCTACCAGATCTGTTGTTGCCGAATATCTACCGGATCTGCTGCTGCTGGATCTGCTGCTGTTGGATCCGCTGCGCTGCCATCAGATCTGCTGCTGCTGCAGCCTCCACCATCACCAAGTTCCACCGCGAACTGCCAACCCAAATTCTTTTCTTTTTTGATGTTTTGATGGTATATAATAATATATTATATATTATCTTTCTAATTGTTAAGTATATGTATTGTTAAATGTTAATAATAAAATGAGGGAAATTTTTGTATGGAAAATTTTGGAGCTTAATTTATCAAGTCCGTGGAAGCTTTAAATTATAAGTATGAATTGATTTTTTTTGTTTTGTTTTTAATGAATAGATTAAGCAGATTAAGATTATTTCTCCCGATCCGAATTAACCTGAATTTAACCTGATTTTTTGACCCGATCCGATCCGATCCGAATGTATTCGGATCGGATCGGATCGGGTTACAACTTCGGGTTGAGTTCGGATGAATTCTTTTCTAACCCGATCAACCCGAAATCCGATCGGGTTGATCCGAACCCGACCCGAACCCGAAAATGCCCACCCCTAATGCAGCTAATTACAGGAAGTAACTTGAACAAAGACTCAGCAACGAAAATGCAGGCAAAATAGAAAGTATGCAAAATAGAAACTGCATAACTAGGAGTCTAGGAAGACCTTGAGCGTCATTAATCGCAAAAGGCGGGAAAGATTCCTGGCAGAGGATCGGACCACCAGACGTACTCAGACTCTGATCAAGCTCCAGTGGTAGCCAACTTATTTGCGTCACCGTTACATTCTCTGAAAATGAGAGTGAGAATCGAACTTAAACATTTGTGCAACATGATGATGTGCCTGGAATTGTTAAATTTGATCCATTGAACAGCTTGGGCTTCTTCCGGTGTTTAGTTGTTGTTTCCGCTTCTTTGCAGAAAAGACTAGTTTTACCTTTTCGGATAAGATAATCTGATGCACAGGTTGATCGTAGAACATCAGAAAAGAGTCGGAAATGCTGCTTAACAAACAGGATTAGAGGCATGGAAGAAACTATAATAGCCAGATTAGCGATCCATATATTATGTCCGTCCCGGAAGACAATGAAACTGGTTGCAGAAAACACTGCCATCATTGCGGCTATTGATATGAAAAGTGTTGCAAGTCCAAAAAGTAACTTTCTTGACAACAAATTAAGGAAATCTTCTTCTGCATAACGCGGAGCGAGAACGGATAAAAAATTTACCATTGAGACAGAGGAGAATACCAGTGATATCACATTTGATACAGCAAAAACCTTGAAGGAGGTTTTGTGACGAAAAAAAGGAAGCCCTATGTCTTCTTTGTAGCCGCCTGGTACTGTTATAGCTGCGCCAAAAACAACAGTGGCGATAAGGGTAGCCACAATCATACATGATGATGCATTATCCTTCACCCATGTCTCCCCCTTTTTCTTCAAGTCTTCGTGTTCCTTGATAAATAAATCTCCTGGGGTAAGCCCATCATTGTTTTTCTCTTCAGCAAACTTTCGTGGAACGACCTTCTTCACTTTCTGCAGTTAAGGAGTTGAAACCTCTCGTCATCAACGAAGAGTTGAATTACATTATTACAAATAACTCATGGAACATATTTTTATAGACCATGAGCCAAGATGGATTTTCATCCCGCGTTAATAATTATGGATGGAGTATATATCAAAACCTTCCGATCTAGGAAAAATTAAAAACATTGTAAATTGTTTGACAACGTTATGAAACAATAAAAAAGACAGTTTACAAGCTCTTTGTTGTAAAGAGCCCCATTGTACCCAGAAAAAAAACAAGAAAAAAGTTTACAACGTTGAAAATCCATCCTGAATTTTTAAAAAATATGAGACTCCCAGACCTGAAGAACTTATGTCATAACAGTATAAATATGTAGATTTCATAATTATATTTATTTTTCAAACTAGGTTGTACTATAATTTTATGGATGTGTATATATATATATATATTTATATATAGTTCAAATCTGCATACCCATCCTATAAAATTATATAATATTTTAGTTTCAAGCATTACTTCATCTATATACCAACTACTACTCCAGACAAACTATGTTATCCAACCCTAGCCTCTGGCCAGAAAATGAAAATGGTGGAAGTAAGAAGTATGTGACACAAATTCACTTAGATGATGAAAAAGAGTAACACTAGACATTTAAATTTATTAAATAAATAAATTTATTTATATATTCATCCATTTGTAATAATTTAAATAAAAAAGTCTAATTTTTATAATTTATCTCAGACTCTGTTTCGTCAGTGATATCAAAATTTGTATGTATATAAGAATTCAATGTTTCATCCGTTTAAAATAAAAAAAAAAATCAAATGAGTATTATTGTTGAGAAAAAGTAACGTCCATGTATAGGGTGACCAAATATTTCACCTGAAACCACAGTAACTCTCCCTGTAATTGAAGAGCTGCTACTGATACAGCGTTAAGCCGATTGAGCGGTGGCAATTTTCCAGCTAAATGCAAAATATTGTTACCCTTTTGTCTTTGGAGTCAAACAACAAATCCGCAATTGAACTTATCTCGAATATGAACTCGAAGATTTCCTCCGTGCGATTTGAAACAGCAATATGAAATATGGTATGATCATTTTCATCGAATTTCCATATCAGATCAGGATATTTACGAATAAGTATTGATAAAAAATGAACGTTTCCGTGTTTTGCGGCATCAAATATTAGTGGCCTAGGTTTTTCAATTAGTTTCGAAAAATCCCTTTCACTCAACGACAAAAAATTTTTCCAAAGGAGTTCCACTAGTTCTAGCGCTCGCTTATTTTCAACAGCTTTGGCACCTGAAACTTTCGAGTGTACAACCCAGATAATAAATAACCAAGATTGTAAAAGAGTAGTTTTAGATTTCAGGGAGGGGACTAACCAAGATTGAAGTATCTTTGAAAAATTCCGCGCGGATTTTGATTAGAAGACGTCAGATTCTTTCGGGCCAAAACGTGCAGTGCTGTCTCTTCATTTCTAGCGCGTTTTGTTGCTAACTGAGGGCGATCTTTAATCAACCGCAATGCAACGTCTAAGAACAACATGTTCACATTGAATTAGTACTGCATCAAACAATCTTTGGCGCAATTTAAAAACAAGGGTTCATGAATTTGACTGTGAATGAGATGATCACAATGCTTGTTAAAATTTTCTGTGTATTGTTACTGAATTAAATTATAGCTAGATATGTTTGAGTCTAATGATATCAAATTAATAAGAAGAGCAATTTGCACAAAGATAATAAAGAAGAATGCTTACCATACGAATCGGTTTCTATCAACTTGACAAGTAACTCAATGCAATCATCATCTTTCAAGGAATTTTTAGTTTCTCTATACAGGAACTCTACCACTTCTGTATGGCCTAATGATGCAGCCCTCACAATTGGCAACGTCCTATCTTTATCACCTTGTGGCACCATTGTTATGTCTTTATTACCCTCCATCGTCGCTTTAACAAGTTCCACACATCCAGATGCCGCCGCGTAGAAAAGTGCTGTACATCCAACCCGATTTGTCTTAGCTAAATCCTCAGCCTCCATCCTTTTCACAAGTTTCTTCGCAAAATCAATACGATTTGCTGCAGCTGCAATGTGAAGAGCAGTGTCTCCTAGTCTTGTGATCACATCTCCAATTGCATCCTTATGTTCGTCATAAATAACTTTAGCCTTAGCCCAGTCGCCCTTTAGTGCAGCTCGGTACAATTTCAATCGTCTAGTTCGTATTTCTTCTGTCAATTTGAGATGAAACCAATGAGTTCTACGATCAATTAAGTTAACGATATGGATGATATAGAAAGCCTGTTGGAATATCAAATACATAGACACAATATATAAGATTAATAGCGGAAGAAATTTCACTTGCTAATTAGTTCTGTAGCACCCATCACCTTTTGGGGCTTCCCTGGGACTAGTATAATTTATCTTTCAAAGTATTCTTGTAACATCTTAGATAAATTTCACATCGACAAAGCATAGAAGAGAAATTAAATTTATAAGGGTGATTTACACTTTAATTAGAAAGACACGTTTTAGAGTGTATGGGCATTCTATAAATAAAACTATACAAACTCAAAGTGGACAATGTTTTGCCAAGTAATAATGGCAATTCTTACATATAAAACTTGAAAACACACAATTTGTTTCATTAAGTATTTTATTTGTTCTTATTAATTTATTTTTTGGATTTTTAGTTACTAAAGAAAACACTAGTACAATTGTAATACAGTTGGCATTATCCTCATTGATGTGTCACGAAAGAAATAAAAATTTACCATTTGCATGAAAATTAAAATGCATATTAGAGATATGAGAAGGTCTTTGGTGTTCTAGAAGCAATGCTCTATATCCATTGGATGCTTGTCATGTGGATATACATATTATTATAATTAAGAAAATACTGAGAATTGAAAAAGTGCTCTAGGAGTACTATTGTCCATTTTGAGAGATACTCCTTCGAAATACACCTTTAATTACAGTGTAATACTCTTATTATTTGTTCAGTTGTCTTTACATAGTCATAGATTATAACCTTGCACTTGTTATAAGACAAAGTCATAGGCTATAATCTTGCACTTGTAAATTATCCCTCACTGTAATTGTGCATATGTTGGAAAGAACTCTAAAGTAGTATACTTCTTTTTTTTTCACCACTCTCTCCTCAATTTTTTTTTTCTCTCTAGTAATTATCACACAGTACCATGAGAAAATATCACACCAACCACAGCGGTAGCACTTCTTTTTAAAGAAAAAAAGAACGTATAATCATTACTATTTAAACTTTCTTATTCATTCCATTTATTCAATGCTTATGTTTCTCTTTTATAAAAATCTTCGCATGCATTTCAGCTTTGTCAAATTAAAGGCCACTAGTAAATGAACACGAGTAAGAAATAAAAGAGCGATGTAAAAGCATACCTGGCACACCAAGCCACCATTTATCTTCAACAGGAGCAGTATCTGTATCACTTTCCTTGGGCTCCGCTTCTTTCTTAAAACCACGGGTAATTTGTATTTTTTCATAGGTAATTTGTCCTAAGCTCCTTTTCTTTTTTATTATTGAATTAACCTCGACATGCGGAGGGATTTTATAACGTCTGGAGCTCGTTGAAGGAGGAGCACTTTCTGACATCTTCGTCTACATACGAAGTTCAGGAGGATAAAATTAGTATTAACAGAATCTCACAAAAGGAAGCTTGAATAGTATTCAACAAGAACAATACCAATATACCATATGCTCATATCTTCGATGATTATAAATTTTAATTAGTAGAAATTAACGTTTTAAAAGATTAAAAAAAAGGATGCTGGCGTTGGTAGAGCGAAACCATGATCAGAAAAGAAAATCACACACGTACAATCAAGAAAGAAAGAAAAGAAGAACTGTTAAAAAGTTTAAGAGAGTACTTTACCTCCGATATTTTATATGAGACTTGCATAAACCAGACACAGCACTAAAGATAACAGCAAGAAAGGGCCAAAAAAATAGAGAGTACCTAGCTCGAATCATTTACCTTAATTTAACACGTGCGATACAATCCGCAGCTCCAAAGTTAAATTTTGAAAAGAAGGACCTGATGTAGAAGAACTATGGGGATGAAGGCAATGAAGGAGACAAAATGGCTTTTGGAAAAGAAACACTGGGTTGCAATTATACAACTTAGGTGGGTACTTTGTGTTTTAAAAATTTTGATCATAATAAAAAGATATAATAATAAAAAAGGGAGATTGTAATTTTTTTTATTTTAAAAAAATTATGGATAAAAAAAATAATTAAGAGTTTATCAGCACCTTATCGTTTAAAAATAATGAAAAAATCATATAATTTTCCAACTGAATAGAAAACACTTTGTCGTAGGTCAACATCTTATAATTGACAAGACTTGATGGGACCATAGACTAAGAACAGTAAATTGTGTAATAATATTGTCTACATGTTGTGTGTCCTTTTCGAAGTATAATTAGGTCTCAACTGTTGCTCTGCATGCACATTGATAATAATTAATTACCATGATAATCAATTACTCCTGATAAGTTCAACACACCTTCCACGTGGTTCTCTAGACTCTAGAGAGACTAGAGAGTAGAGACTACTCCGAGTCCAAACAATTTTGCCCAACTTTATGATTACTATTTATAAATTATAAATAAAGCTACGCGACTGTTATTTATTTTTATTTTATTATTATTATTTAAATGAGCTAAAAATATTTATAGATAAAAATGGTTATAATCTTTTATAATAATTCTAATTTTAAGCTGCAGTATTTTAATATCAAACTGAATCTGAATCGCTACAAAGTTTATCAAGATTTAACTAAGAATGCAGTTCAGTTAATACAGCTTTTGGAAGGCGCTCTCTCTTGCTTTGAGATGCTTGGAGATGTTTTTTTTTTTTTTTTTTGATAAATGGAGATGTTATGGGAAATTTATTAAATTACCCATTAAAATTTTGTTTTTTTCACTTTTAACCCCACTAACTTATTTCTATCAATATTAACCAAACAATAAATTTTTGGACCATAATACCCTTACAATCTCACCCAAAACTCACCAAAGCTTAAACTCACCCACACTTCTCACCAAACGGAAGCACCATAGAAAGCCAAATCGGACACCATCATGGGCGGCAATCTCACCGAAATCCCGTTCAACAACACTAATTCCACCAAAATCACGTATAATAGCAATCAAAATCTCCAAGATAATAGTTGAAGTTCAAAAACCCTATGTTAGCAATTTCAAACACATGCTTTATATTGTTCTTGTGTTGTGTTGTGATTGTGTGTTGTTGTGATGGTGTTTGTGGTGTTTGGTGGTGGTTGGTGGTCTATTGTCGGACTGTGTTGGAGGCAATATGTTGCAATGACTGTTGATCAATTCGTGAAAATTCAAAATTTTTGTGCGACAGGTTCCCGTCGCACAAAATTTCATATTACACAATCTGAAAGTTTGTGCGACAAGTTCCCATCGCACCAAATTTTGTGCGACGGAAACCTGTTGCACAAAAAATCTGATTACACAATCTGAAATTTTGTGCGACAGGTTCCCATCGCACCAAAATTTGTGCGACTGTCTTTCTGTCGCACAAAAAAATCTGATTACACTATCTGAAATTTTGTGCGACAGGTTCCCGTCGCACCAAATTTTGTGCAACAGATGCTGTCGCAAAAAAATCATATCACACAAAATTTAAGTTATTTTCTGGAGGTCATAATTACAGCTAAATAAATTCATTTTTTGTGTATAATATATTGTTTCAAAACTTGTAATGAAACAAATCAAACCAACAATGTGTAACCACATTTGTTATATTTTTTGTATATTTTGTAGATTTAATGGATTCAGTTGTGCTTCAACTGTGTTATGATGGTTGGTGGGAGACATTGGCAGATGGGCGTATGGAGTACGTGAATGGCAATAATACAACTTTTCTAATTCGGAAAGACTGTACATATGATCAGTTTCTGGCAAGAGTTTATGATGTGTTACAGATAAATCGTAATGAATACAAAATCACCATGAAGACAACTTTGAGGTCTAGTAATACAATGTATCGTACATGTTCACTGCCTATGGATATATTAAACGATGAAATAGTCAAGGTTGTGTTACATATGGCCTCTGATGTGGTAAATTACGGATGCATTCCTATATTTGTGACCACATCTCCTCGAGTTGATTACCAAGATCTTGAGCCACCTGTAGAAACTGAAACTTCTTTTAGAGCAAATGTCTCTGTCCCTGATAGTGAAGAAGAGGTATTACCACAGACACTGTCTTTACAACAACGTTACTCTCCACTCCACGACTACAATGACACTATTAATAACAATAGCATTACCCTAGCGGATGTTGAAGCAGAGGCATTGCCACAGACACTGTCATTAGAGCAACGTTACTCTCCATTCTACAATAATGAATTTCGCAGTAATGATGATCCTATTAATTAATGCAAGTTAATTGTTATGTTTAAGATATTAAAAAAAATATAAACCATCTTGAATTGCGTAGCTATTCTAACTATATCGACGTCTGTGAAACGTTTCGACATGATTTCTTCTCGTCCATCAATATAACTATTAAAGTTGTAGCTATATTGTAATGAATTAAGGTCACAGTCACCATCGTTCCATAATTGCTTCAAAAAGACTAGTAGATATATTCAAAGAAAAATAACAGAACAATATCAATATCAACATGCTATTACAAGATAAGAAATTGAGGGGTTAATTACAAGTTATGTAAGATCATTACCCAAAAAAACGTATCTGTATGCGTGACACGTTGAGACATGGCATTTGGATATTGTCTCTGTTTTTCACTTATCAATCGCAAGTACTCATGGATGTGCTGTAGTATAATATAAATATGTTGGTTTAAAATAGAAATAGTAAATGAGACGTTTAAGAAAAAAATATTTAAAAAAGCTAACCTCATCCCCCAACCATCCAAGTGCATCGTGGCCCAACAGTATTTCAAAAAATTTATGCGATTGTCGAATAGTGCGATCCACTGTTATTGCACCGGCAAACCACTGATCGAACTCATCGAATCCTCTTGGATTCTCCAATCCTCTAAGTGGGTTTATATCGACATTGGTTCTTTTATCGATATCACGATCCATTATTTGGAGTGTAGGCGCAGGCCTGATGTTTCTTACTTTCTTAAAAGGAGGAATCATGTACGGACTATCAAAAACATACGAGGGTCGGTAGGGACGTCCAAACTTACTTATGCATGGCGGCGCCTCCGTCAAGATTTGCATGCTATCACCACTTACTTCCCCGTACAAACTGTATAATGACATGAGAGTCTGATCGTTGCTACCACCAACATCAGTATATACTCCTCGATCTCCTGGGGTCTGTCATTTAAAATAAGATAAATATATTAAACTAATGTCGGATTAAAATATCAAATAACAAACATAAAAAGATAAACTACACTACCATATACGAGCGTCCAGTCGGAGAAGTATTGTATTCATGCTTGGACGTACCATCATTATATGAATGAATGAACCCCATCACATCTTGTCTAAACTCCCTTAATTCTGACTTCAGCGCAGAAATGGAGCTATCAATTTTGTCCATCCGTCGAATGACATAATCAAAGGACAACTTTGTCCTAGACTGTTATTAGGGTAAACAAATATAACAACATAGTGTTAAAATGATTTATTAATTTATATTTGTGCAACAGAGATGAATATTAAGAAAAATATAACCTCAGGATCCTTTGTGTTGTAAGAATCATAGTCTCGGTCGTCCTGGTCAGCTGGAGCTTGCTCATCGCGGTCATCCTGGTCAGCTGGAGCATGCTAATCGTTAATAGGGTTCTGCTCCGATACCTTCATTCGAATGAGCGGTGCATTGACTATAAACTTATGCTGCACATGGTACAACATAATGAGTAAATAATTAGTAACATTATTGAGATTTGATAATATACATAACTTTTTACTACTTCATGCCACTTACATTACGAACCCATATCGGGATACGTGGCACATAATCCTTCACGGACTTCCAATAATTTGTAATTTCCTCGTTTGCATCTGCCTGGAGGGTTTGCAACACATTCCCCTGTCAGTTGATTACCAAATTTGAAGTTAGAAAATCTTTTTAGTACTTAGTAACATTTTTAGTTGTCTAAATATATATAATACTTACAATACGAGTGTTGTCGTTGAAAAACGAATGCACTGCATCATAAGTTATTTTGGAAGAAACAAATGCCTTTCACTTTAAGATGCGGGGAATATGATTGTTTATCTTCACGGCCCACTGTGATGGTATCCCCTCGATCACTTCGAAAAGCCAAGCCTACAACAAACAAAGTTAAAAAACCACATAAGATAATTTGGTATAGATATACCACTAACGAACTCTAATATTATTTTTTTTTACCAACTCACCTGAACCCCATGACTGAACCCATAAATATTGTATTTCTCAATATTATGAGAAGGATCTTTCAAACGCTCTATCTTAAATTTGTTGGCCTTCTGATTCAATGCATTGTTCAAATTGTCGTATATTATTTCCCACGATAAACGACCCCATGGACGACTTCGAAAGTAGTCTCTATCGTCAACATGATTCATTAGCTGAAAGTCAGCTTGACTATGATCCTTTCTCCCCTTCAGTGCCCTATCTGCAAAGTAATACAACGCAATTTTCAAGGCATTTGTGTCGTCCATAGCATGAAATTTCAAAGTGGAAAATCTAGCATCCAATTGCTTGAGAGTCAAGTCCTTAAACCGACCACCGAAGTACTTATTAAGCAACCTATGTTGCGTCTTCAAATTTTTTGGTTCGACGTTCGGTCCATTGGAAAGCCCCGTAATGAGGCACCATTCTCCAATTGATAAACGAACCAAGTGCTCTCCAATTTGAAACCATAATTGATTTTCATTAGTTTTTTTATGTGCCACTTGCCTAAGCAATAGGTTGTGAAATATAACACCACTGAAATTATAACTACCCAAGTCCAGGAAGTGCCCAAAAACATCACTTCTAAACAATGACAATTGTTTGCGCGTTAGCTTACACAGGATAGCTGCGATGATTTTTTAAAATTTTGACATCTCTGAAATACGACCCGGGAAATGATCATCAAAATATAACTTCATCACGCCCGGCTCCTTCCCAGGTTCAGGCGGATTGCGCTTTGCCAATTTAGTTTTCGCCATCTACCTGAGACAATTGAAATTATATTCATTATTGTGTTATTTGTAGAATAATAATATTAATAATATAAAATAAATAAGGTATCTATAAAATAAAAACGGCCTTCGGTGTAATCTATATTTTTATGTGACAATCTATTGTTGCATGTTTTTATCACACACAATTTGAATTTTTGTGCGATGGGTGCCCGTCGCACAAATAAGCTTGCGACGGCCACTTATCGCACAAAAAAATAGTCTTTTCTTTCACCAACATGCTTAAATTTAAAGCCAACGGCCATTCATCGCACAAACTTTGGTGCAAGGGGCTCCGGTTGTACAAAAATAAAGATAAAATACTCTTGAAAAAAAATCTAATTTTTTGTGCGACCGGCACCCGTCGCACATAAAGTTTTGTGCGATGGGCACGCTATCGCACAAAAATTTTTGCAACGGCCACTCGTCGCACAAAAATTCAGAACTTGTGTTGTGAGTTTTTGTGCGACGGGCACACTAGCGCACAAAAATTTGTGCGACGGGCACCCATCGCACAAAAATTCAGAATGTGTGTTGTGAGTTTTTGTGCGACGGGCACACTATCGCACAAATATTTGTGCGATGGGCACCCATCGCACAAAAATTCAGAACGTGTGTTGTGAGTTTTTGTGCGACGGGCACACTGTCGCACCAAAATTTTTGCGACGGACAAACTCGCATAATGGGAATGGGTGCAGGACCCATCGCTTGCGAGCATCGCGCGATCTGGTGCGCACTGCAGCAAGCATCGCGCGCGAGATCGATGGGTCCTACACCCATGGCGCTGCAGTCCAGTCCCACTGCCCAATCACGCACCCTTCGCACAAAAAATCTCCGTTACAAAACAACACACTCCCAAAATCCACAACCACCATCACAAGCACTACTACCACCATTGTTATTCTCAAATTTCATTCTTAATTAATCAAATATAAAGAAAATGGCTTACTTACGTTTTGTTCAACTTCAATGATGGATCTTGTGCTGTTTCTTTGCCATTGTAAGTGCGTTGATGGTGTGTGAAGCTGCCGCCGGTGATGGTTGAAGCTACCGTCGTTTTGTCTCTTGGAGATCTCACGTGAAAGAGGTGGAGTTGGGGGAGAGATGGAGAGGGCACTTTAGTCTTGAAATTTTAATTTTATCTAATATTAATAGAAATAAGTTAGTGGGATTAAAAGTAAAAAATATAAAATTTTAATGACTATTTATATAAATTTCCTAGATGTTATTAATATCGCGGAAAGTGTAAATTGTAAAAGCTACAGAAGTGACAAAAGTAGAAAATTGCGCGGTAGGTAAAATTTTAAACAATAATTTGGTCCACAACTCTAAAAGTACGTGGACCCTCTTAGTTGTCAATCTTTATTTATATCTTGTCCTTTTTCAGATTGCTTTTATCGCTACGTCACTTTACACTATCAGTCTTCATATGTGTCCTGAGACAATTATACGAAATAATTTTTTTTAAATTTCTGTTGATATAAATTAACATAATTAATAAATAAATTGACATATTTATACATAATATGAGTAATACCACCTCAATATTTTTATACATGCCCGCCCACATGACAAATATCGAGAAATAACGGTGACAAGAAGATGAGGACGTGACAATTACAGCAAACAAGCCTATTTAATTGACGATTTGTCAAATATCAGGAAGTTGTAAGAAATTCCCACAAAATATATATATATATATATATATATATACACACAACTGGTCAAGGCGTCAGGGCAATTTGTCTCCTGACAAACAAGCCCCCGTGCCTGGGCTTCGGGCGCTACTGTTAAGATTACTCGGGATTCGGTATTTACATTTTAGATGGAAAATTAATTACCTAAATTTATCAATTATTTATCGAGGGTAATATAAATTAATTATAGGAAATTCAGACGGGTTGAAGAAAAAGATCATTGGGCTAATTTAACATCTGAAAATATGTAAAAACTCTCTAATAGTAATATAAAGGCGGATAGACAGGTAGATTTAATTAACACATTTGCACTCAGTAATTAATGAGTATATGGATCCGAAGAAATTAACTTAAAACTTCAAAATAAATCTTTACGTTGCAATTTGGCGATCTGCCATAAGGCTATGGATAACAAGTGTCATTTAATAATAGACTTTTGGAAAATTATTAATGCACCATTTCTGTTTTGTCTTATATTCATCTAGCCATCATAAAATTTTAATATGTTCTCTACACTATTTTTTTTAGTTTGTATCAATTAATTACTTTTACACTAATACCGTTAAATAATTAAAATGGAATGATAATTTTACTCATAAATAAATTAACAAAATCATTTTATCTTATAAAAACTTTGAAAAATAAAAAAAATTATAAAAATATTTGTAAATTTAATAAAAAATAAATCTCAAATAGAAGTGTTCAGCTGATTTTTATTAAATTTAGAATAAAATTCTAAAATACCTAGAATAATGTCCTACATCATGCAATATTCCGATTACAATGTAGTTTCATTAGCAAGTTCAGATTATCATTTTACCAAATATGATTTTGAGATTTTACAAATTAAAGCAACTCGACAATACATATAAGTTGAAAGCTTTCGATAAAAATTTTAAACTAGATCATCCCAAATTGAAATGAAAATATAATATTTCATTTTACAGCAAAAATTGTTTATTTAAAACTTATATAATTTGAGGGTCCAGCTACCTTGCGTCATGGGTTTGGTACCCCAGTTATTTGTCTCTTAGCGAATGAATCCTTAGATTGTGAACAAGGGTAGTTAACGGCTGAGATTTAACGGTTGGAAAATGGGTAACCGGCTGAAGCTGTAATACCAGTAAAACGAAAACAAAAAAGATAATTCAATCCAAACGGCTCCGTGTGCTATTGCGATTGCGTCTCTGCTCTGTTGCTGCTGAATTGAGAATCGACGGCTGCTGCTGCTGCCGATTCGTCTCTGCTCTGATTCAGCTAGTGGTGGTGGTGCTACGTCTCTGCTTTGATTCGCCTAGTGATGGTGGTGGTGGTGGTGCTGCATCTATGTAAGGCGGCAACTTGAGTTCTGAGTTTGCAGAAGTGGGCGGCTTGCTTTGCTAATTTTGGGCTAGGGTTTTTCCTTTTCCCATCCCTTGACTTAATGACGGGTTCAGTTCCGATTTGGATCAAATTAAGTCCGGTTCGTTATTGTGAAATGTAATAAACAAATAAATTGGGGGCTGAAAAATCTGGTCGGAATTTCAATTTGTATTAATTAATTGACTTTTTGAATTTCTTTCCAATAAAATTAAGCTATGCTCAAGTGTTTGTATTTTGGTAAATTGTGCTGCATCTATTTTGTTCATGTGATTGTTAATTTATTTTGTTTTTCTAGGTTTTGTTGGTATGATTGTTAATTTATTTTGTTTTTCTGAGTTTTGTTTATAAGATTGTTAATTGATTTTGTTTGTTCTTTTCTTTACTTGTTGTAATTTCATTTTTCGTTGGGGTAAATTCAAGAATTCTGATTTATGAGTCTAAATTGTTTTGAATGTATGATATGCGAGGGTTCTGCCTACAATTACTTTGGCTAGTGTGTCAACTGCAGGTTCTGTGGAGGGTAAGAGGTAAAATAGTTTATGAATAAATTGAAGAATTGGTGATACAGGTGGTTACGGCTGAAATTGTAGAAGAGTTTTCTTCAATTTCTACCCAGTAAATGTGATATTTACAATTCAGTAGATGAGAGAGTAAGACAGCTTTGCTATTCAATATGTGTTTCATTAATTCACTTGGGTATTGAAACCCCGAAGCTTTTTTTTTTTTTTTGAGCAAAGGGAACCTTATTCGGACTGTTCAACTAAAAAAAAATGATACAAGGAAATGAAATTAAGTGCCATGAGGCATCAGTGCCTAACTCAATGCTTTCTTCTATATGTAACATTTCTAATACAGAGTATGTACATGAGTGAAAACCTTTGAAGTAAATAAATATATGTTTACTCTATCAAAATTGGACTTCCCTGCAAATGCAATCCCATGATTGGCAAAAAATGGCCAGCATCGCTGTGGTGCCATGTCTGAAATTTTCTAAAACAACTCGGAGACGGCATGGGGCACAAGAAGAGAGTTCTTAAGTTCCAAAATTGTCTACGATCAAGTGTTGGGATGGTGAATGCTTTCACCAATTTTGCAACTGAGCGCTGATACTTTTCACCACAGGATGATATTCTGTGTGCACGTGCTTTTTAGCTTTCTCTGAACCAGGTTGCTCAAGCCACTCATCATACAAGCTTTTCACCGGAGGATTTTTGAAAGGATCAGCTACCATTACATTTTCCAAATAAATGGTTTCCAGTGTCTTAATCAACTCCTTCGGTGATTGCCCTGGCTTAGGCTTGATCTGACCTCCACCATTCATGCAACCTGAAGGGCATGCCATGACCTCCACAAAGTGATAATCACATTTTTGCATTTTCACTCTCCTGACAATGTTTTGCAGGTTCTGGAAGCCATAACATTGGGCAAATTTCAACAACGTTTTTCCCTCCACTTCCAGAGCCACCTCTCGGAAATCAGAGTTTCTGATGGTTTTAAATTCTAGATGACCTTCAATAACTTTTCCAAATAGTGTTTTAGCAGCATGTCTGAATACTGTTTCTGCATAACCTCCAGAACTTCCAGCGACCCCATAAAGATGTCCTTCATCATCAACATTGGTCAAGATAATGCCCCATAATATAGAATATCCAACAATAAAACATGCATGAAAATAAATGCAAGTGAATCGAGATTATGAAAATCATTCACCCACAAAATGAGAGTGCCACAATGAATACCCAAAGCCACCAACAAAATTTAAAACAAAAATAATTCGTGTGAAATATTAATGGAGCCAAGCAAAGAAAACACAAGAAATAAGAGTATTGTTATTTTACCTTTAGTACTAGGGTGCCAACTCTAGTATCTCCAACTAAAACAATAATACATTTATTGGTGGAAAAGGCAGAACGTTCAAGACCTTCGTAGCTAGTTTCAATGGCAAGGGGAACGCTTGCAACCTCAGCTCCATACATCAGTTTGTTATTTGTTTAAACACATAAGTCGTAAAAATATTTTCAACTTACTATATGTGCTTTTTTACTAACCAGTTGTTCCCCTCCAGGTGATCCGACATAAACTCTATTTAATTTTTTACATATTTTATATTTTAAAATTTTGATTTATTGTAGACAAACAAGGAGTTTGACACAATAAATTCCTAATTCTTAATATAAGGTATGACAAAATAGTATTTTCATTTATTATAGACAAATTAAATTTTGACACAATAAATACTTAATCCATCATAAAATTAAAACGGAAAATAATGATAATTTATATAATTAATCTTTTTGGCAATAAATTTAAATAAAAAAATGATGAAAAAATTTTATTAAATTTTATTTACTACTAAGGGTGGATCCATAACCCTAACTATTTTTAGCAAAAGTAAAATAAACAAATAAATTTTTTTCTATGTATCGACCTCAAACTCACCGAGTTATAATAAAATAAGACACTCTTATACTTGAAAGTTAAAAATTACTTTTAAGTTGTGCCACCTAGAAGACTCTATGTTTGTTACTATATTCGGAGAATTATATGCTTTCTACTTAATAAATTAAGATTTACAATAAAACATACGGACTAAAAGGGATGCATATATACAACACAATTTCTTTCGAACACTAAAATTATTGTTTTTTATTTCACACTTATTACTTTTAACTCTTATACGAAACAAATAGGGACTACTAAATAACATGTCAAATAATTTTATTACTTCTTTAATTATTACAATTTAATTCGGGCTTCTTCTGTAACAAACTATACAACTCATACTTTCTATTACTTTCAACAAATAAAATAGAGTGTCGAATATATTTTTCTCTTTCTTTTTTATTGTTTTAACTTATCTTTCATCTCAATTAAGCCGCTATTTCTTGGTTGATGATTTACTATTTTTAAATTTATTGTTGTTATTATTAGGCAAATTATCATCACACAAATTATCATCATCATCATCAATATTTTAATATTATTCTTTAAATAATTTTATTGTTATTATTATTATTGTTCAAAATTGGCAATGACACAGCCTATTATTTAAACTACAAGAATAAAATTAAATTTATTTATTATTTCAAACCTCGGAGTTAAAGGGGAATTTTCTCTTGGACCCTCTCTTCCAAATATTTTCGTCACTTTTTTCAAAAATAGAATTTTGATCTTACCCTAACCCAAAGTTGCACGCTTCCACCAACTTGTTTTCAACCAATAGTTGCATCCACCTGTTTGCTGTTAGTTTCAATGCATGTCTTCTTAACAAATGTTGGACCCATTACGTGCGTACTTTTATCAAAATCTTCTTTCCCAATAGGTTACCGGTCCATGACCTTTTTGTCCGGTTACCTCCAATTGTCTTTGTGTCACTTTTGCAGCCATTAGATGATATCTAAAGGCTCATTCACTATAAGACAAAGGACTGAGGTACCAAACCCCTGACGCAAATTAGTTATGCCCATAATTTGATATGTAAATAGTGGGGCTATTTCTGCTCTAATCTGCTCTAAAATATACTTTTGACACTCCTTGACCAAATTTAAAAAATTAAATATTTCTTTGAATGCGTTTTTGAATGCCATATCAGTCATTCAATAAAGTTATTTTGTGTTTACTTTATAGAGTGGAAGTGAGAAGTGTGGATTTCTTCCACTCTAATGTTTACTTACAAATTTTTAAGGGGAATGAGAATCTCACTCCATGAGTCCCACCTAATTTTGGAGTGAGGAGTGTGATTCCCACTCCCTCCTCCCCCCATGGGAGTGGGAATCCACTCCCCCCTTGCATTTTTACCGTTATATTAAATAAAATAAAATAAATAATATCATATTTATTTAAATAATAATATTATTTTATTTTATAAATTATATTTATTAAAAATAATATGGATATTATCATTCGTATATCTTATAGATGTTCTGTTATAAAAAAAAATACTATAATATTTTGAGGGTGTATGAATCGTCCACCCTAAATTAACAAAAGCTATCTATCGACCACCAAACCGTTAGCTGACGTTTGAAAGTTAACGGAATAATAGTGAATTGACTATTTTACCCTTAAAAATTATCACTTGTATACCCTTAAATTCTTTTATTATCACTTGTATTATATGAAAAGACCAAATTACCCCTATGGCGTTATCCTATTTAAACGACAAGTAACAATTTAGTGGACGGCAAATACATTTTGTCAACTTAGGGTGAACGATTGATACACCCTCAAAGTATTGTAGTATTTTTGATAATAGAGCATTTATAGGGTATATGAATGATAATTTCTCAAAATAATAGTATTAAACATATTTAAATATAATATTATTATATTAATAGAGAATTAATAATATTACTATATACTATCTTTATTTGAAAATATAATAGTATTATATTTATTTAATATTAGTAATTAATAATGACAAATGTTTTATTGTAAGAAAATATTAATTTTGTATTATATTATTAATCATAATGTTTCATTTGTGTTGCTCTTATTAATAATTTTTTATTTACATAATTAAAATTAAAATTAATAAAAAAATGTGATTTTAAATATTTAAGAATAGTAATAATTATTATTAATTTACGAATATAATAAAATAAATATTTTATTTTTGAAATATATTTTTTATTAATTTTATAATTAAAAATTATAATTCTTTAAATAATGGTAAAATTGTAATTTGAAACCATTTACTCCCAATCCAAGACAATGTAAACACATAAATTGGATTTTGATTTCAATTCTATACTTTCATTCTAGTGTAAGTAAGTAACGTACTTTCACTCTTACTTCACACTCTTAATAGTCGGATTCTCAGTTCTCAAAATTCTCACTCCAATCCAAAATGTAAACACTACTTTATTCCATTAATTACTTTGTTTCTTTTTACATGCACAATAACAAACTCATAGTGTGGTTGCTCCTTTCCTTTTTTCATTCAATTCCTTCCTTATTAGTTATTGTTTGTCTTGTTCTTATCTTTATATGCGTGGTAACTATAATGATGAAATTAGTTTTTTTTGCCATATCCATGAATGAGGAAATCAATTAAAAAAAAGTTGAAATTCAGACACTAAATTTTGATTTGTACAATTTATCCCTCTTTGCGATTTGTGTAGGGCCTTCAAGCCAAAACTCTCTATCTTACTCTCTTTCTAGCTGCTTCTTCTTTTTCTTCATTTTTTTTGGGGTGGGTAATAATATGCTTTCTCTAACGAGTCCTAATTGATGGAAAATCAATTAAAAGTGAATAATTATTACTTGTGGTTTAATTTTCATTAAAAGTGAATAATTTTTATGATAGATTGGATTTAGCGTTTCAACTTTCAAAAAATAATTTAGGTTTTAAAAGATAAGATAATCAGTGTTTAATGGGTGTAAAAGTTACTAATATTATATTAACTAAAATTATCTTATCTAGTAAATTATGTTAAGGTTATTTTGGAAATATAAATTTTATTAAAATATGAGTGTTCAAACTAAAATTTAGGGTGCAAATAATTTTATCCATATAAAATTATTGATCAATATTTTGTGATATAATATTGCTAAATATATCGTTTAAAATAGATTTTAGAGCTAATACGTAATATCTTTTGTGCATTGTTTATCTTAATAAGAATTTATTTAATTTTGAAAGAGTTCTTTCAACGAATACTGCCGTGTGCCGTTCGTTTTATTCTACAAGCAGCAAATCCATTTGGAAAATACAATATACATATATATATATATATATTGGATTACGTATATGCGATTACAGTTCACGCGACTATTGCGAATTATTATCTGGTTTAAACCACTAATCAAACTTTTTGCAGCATCACTAAGTCGCCACAAAATAATTAATATTCATAAGCATTAATCCCAATCAATCTCATTGTTATCTGATATTTCATTAAAATTAAAAAAAAAAAAAAGAAATAGTAACCAGTCGGCGTTGTGCTTCACTGCTTCCAAATTTCGTTCGATCTGTCGCTTGTGACCACTAGTGTCTAGATATTTACCCTCGATTCTAGACTTTTAGTCACACCTCATTCAATGTGTTAATAAGTTTTCAGCGGCTCACCAAATTTTTGGCAATAGTTTAAAAGTACAAAATTCTTTGAAAAATTATCATCGATCTTCGTAACCACATTTTCGTTAACTCTGGTAGAATCTTTTACAGAATATTTGCAAAATGGCAATAGTATAGTTGTTGAGGTTAGTATTACCATTGCAAATGGCAGTGCTGTTCCTACTAAAGAGAACCCTGTAGGGTAAGGGATGATGTTTGACATTATACATGGGTATAGCATAGCTGTTCTTATTCTAACATTCAACATTATGGGTGTGTTTGGTTGGAGGATTAAAAGTGGGGATTGGACTCTTTTTTTTTTAATTTTATCCTTATCTCATGTTTGGTGCTGTCAAGGTATTGAGATTTAGTTATCTTGGCCCATAAACTAATCTTAATTTTGTAAAGGAAATTATCCCAAGGGGGTTCATGGGATTAGTTAGTATTGGATTATATTGATAACTTATTTAAACATAACAATTTATAAATATTAAAATTATAGTAATATGTGATAAATATAATAAAAATATTGATTTTATTAATGTAAATAATAAATTATACTAAAAATAATTATTAATTTCGCATTAAATTAAATTCTATTTTAATTTATGTAATTATTAAATATTTTTATAATTCCAAATTTACATTATAAATTAATTATTAAATTAGTATTCAAAAAGATAAATTTTTATAAAGTAATAGATTATTGAATAAAAATATCATATATATATTCAACAAAATAAAAATTATTTAAATTATAATTTATATTTCATTAATGTCATTGAGGTTGATTTGTATAATTAATAATACAAAATTTTAGTTTATAATAATAATAATAATAATAATAATAATAATAACAACTTGTAAATTGTAATATTATAATATAAAACATGATTATTTATAGTCCAATCCAATATTGTACCAAATACAACATAATATTATATATAATTCAGTATTATCCAATTCAATCCAATTTTATCAAATCCAATCCAATCCAATCTAGTCCGGCATACCAAACGAGCCCTAATTTTACAGATGAAGAGAAGCCTTAAGATTGTTGCTCGCTAGGGAAAGAATAAGTGAAGAGAAGCTTAACTAGATCTTAGAAGACATGCCTAAAGTTTTTTTCCCAATAAAAAGAGAAGCAACAACACAAAGACTACTTATTGGGGAAAAATTAATATTGGGAAGAAGAATAATCCATGGGAAAATGCTCTGTAGATGCTCCTAAGATAAGAGATATATAAGTCTGTAACAAAGTTAATATCTTCGTTACTAATTATAGTGAAGCACTTTGATTTAGATTCTTATTAGGTTTACTATTTTCTTGGAATTTACTGTGAATTTAATCTCTTACATGTCAAGAGAATTGTGTCTGTTTTACATATATAAACTTTAACATATAATAAATCAATAAAAGATTCAATTTTAACAGTATATGAATTTACATCAACAAGAATTTAAGAGATACTGTAAATATTAGTTTGTAAATTTGAAAAACTGGTGTTCAAGTAATAAAGTTTATTTGTTTCCTTTTTTCTGGAAAAGGAACCATACAATTGCTGAATACTATTAAGTCTAGCATGTAGATCCCTTGTTTAAATATTAAGACTATATCTCTGCTCACTAACTTCACAAAATAAATTTAATATGCTTTAGGAATTGTATACGATATTTAAATTAATTAATTTAAAAAAATAAAGAAAAACCCTTATCTTAGTTCTTAGAAGTATGTAATATAATACAGTGTAGTACCAAATGCTTTAAAACATTAATAAAATATAATATTGATGCAATACATTATATTTCAATACACATGTATTAAAATAATGTAATACAATATAATACAATAACTATGCCAAATACACCCTTAGTGGTCAAGTGATTATTTAAGTAGATAAATAATCATTTTACCATTGTGAAGTCAACGTGCATTAATGGAGTTGTGAATGAATATTATAAAACATGGAAGGCAGAGCACATCGTTGACTAGCAGTAACTGATTAGCTTATTGTGCTGATGCAGCAAAGCCAGTTAGTTTGTTTAGCTGATGTGAAGCTTAGCACATATGCACGTAACAAATCATTGTGGACCATTTAGCTTAGTATAAATATATGTAATATGTATTCATTCAATACATTTAATAAAAATCTTGTGAAAGCTTCAACTTAACACATTTCTTTCTACTTTCCTTTACTTTCTTACTTGCCAAACACCATTGTTTAAGATTCAAACATGGTATAAGAGCCTGCAATGGGAAGCATAGCTCATAATAATCCATTTTAGAGATTTGTTACTCATGTTAAGTTTAATGAGGACAATTTCATCTTGTGGCATACACAAGTTTTAGCATTTATTAAAGGTAATGGCTTGGAAAGATTCATTAATGGAGATAGTCAGTGTTCTGAACAGTTTCTTCCTCCTAATAACAGCAATAGAGCTAGATCTTTAATTGGCAATGGATTCAAGTCTACAAATCCTAAGTACATAGCTTGGATGAAAATTGATCAACCTCTTCTAAGCTGGATGTTGTCATCAATTCAATAAAATCTATTGTCAACAGTCATTGATAGTGCAACCACAAAACAACTTTGGTAGTCACTTAACAATATGTTCATATCACAATCTCAAGCTCGAATTCAAACTCTTAGAATGCAAATTCAAACTATAAGAAAGAATCTATTAATATGCCTGAGTATTTTGCTAAAATCAAATATATAACAGACACCCAGGCTTTGGCTGGAAAACCAATTAAGTTGAATGATTTTATTATGCATGTGTTGTTTGAAGTTGATTCTTCTAATTATGAATCATTAGTAACTGTTGTTTTGGCTCGAGAGGAAAAGATTACCATAGATGAATTGTCCTCTTTACTTCTAAGTCATGAAAACCGAATTGAACAGAAGAAAGGAAAACTTGCCAGTGATGTTATCCATAATATGACTCCAAATGTAGCTCAGAAAGGTTCATACTCTAGTAAGAATAATGGTGTTTTTCAGAAGAATTTTAGAGGTGCAAATAACTTTAGTTTTGGTGGTTTTAATGGTGGATTTAACGCAAATAGTGGTCTTGGACAATTTAATGGTGTAGGAAATCCTTTGGATATTATTTGTCAAATATGCTTCACTCCTGGACATGGAGCAATTAGGTGCAAGAATAAATTTAATGCTTCTTTTGTTCCACAAAGACACTATGGAAGAGGCAATTTTAATGGAGGATTCAGACCCGAAGAAGAACAATATGGCAGAGGTCCTTTATGGCTTTGGCAGAGACGGTGGACCTAACCTTGGTACTTCTTACATGCCAAGGAATTCTAGATTTCAAGGAAATATGGTGTATATGAATCCTTCATATCTTCCTCTCTTGTTTATCACACTTTCACTCCTGGTGTTCTTCATTCATTCGAGGCAATGGCTTCAATGGATTTACTAGTGCTTCCACTTCCTCAATCCAGCCCAACTATGTTCCAGCTCCTGAAATTGTTGAATATCCATCTTGGTATATTGATAATAAAGCCACTAATCATATCACAAATGAAATAGAAAAGCTTTTTGACTCTAAACTCTATATTGGTAATGAACAACTGCTTTTAATATGAAATTTATTAATGTAAATCTCCTTTATAGAAGGCTAGGCCATCCTGCAGGCTATACTTTGAAAGCTGTACTCAAATTTTGTAATAGTCTTACTAGTTTTAAATGACATTCTGTAATGCTAGTCAATTTTAGTAAGAATCATGTGTTGCATTTTGACTTTATTTGAACCAAATCTACAGAACCTTACAGCTGCTTGATTCAGACCTTTTGGGACGCATTACTTCCACCTAAGGATATACCTATTACCTTTTTATTTTAGATGATTACAACAAGTTTATTTGGATATTTCCTTTAAAAGCTAAATATGATGCACTTGTATGTTTTTTAATGTCAAGAACTTCATTGAAAATCTTTTGCAAAAGCATGTAAAGGCAGTTCATATAGACTAGAGAGGGGAATTCCGAATATTTTCTTCATTATTCAATACCTAAAGAATACAATTTAGGCACCCTTATCCTCACACTCATCATCAAAGTGGAGGAATTGGGCGAAAACATAGATATATTGTTGATGTTGTCCTACCTTGTTAGTACAAGCACAATTACTCTTAAAGTTTTGCTGGAATGCATTCCACACATCTATTTTCTTGATCAATAGACTTCCTACACCAATCTTACATAATATCTCCTTATTTAAGAAATTATTTCAGCAGAAATCTGACTACTTTCTTAAAATTCTTTGTTGTGCTTGTTATCCTTACCTTATGCTCTATAATAGACATAATCTTGAGTTTAGGACTAGAAGGTGAATCTTTATTAGTTGTAGTCTTCATCATAAATGTTATCAATGCCTTCATTCTTCAAGGAAAGTTTGTCTCTAGTCATGTTATTTTTTATGTGCACTCATTTCCTTGTGTCATTGGTACATATTTCTCCTCAGTTCAAGCAAGCTATTTACCAAATTCATTCTTTATCTCTATCTATTCCTTATTCTTTTATTCAGCTCCAAACTTTTTTAAAAGTAACTTTAGCAGCTGACTCTGTAGCTTCAGCCTCTCAATCTCCCCAGGTACAATCTTAGTCCTTTGATTTTGATCATTTCTCCTTACAATCAGCATCAAATTTTGCCTCTCATGATTCACCACCACACAACTCACCACCACATATTTTACCTCTCCTCCACTTGTTGGTCACCCTATGATCACCAGGTCCAAAGCTGGAATTTGTAAACTAAAGTCCTATCTTTCTACTCTACTAGCTCAACCATCTAAACCTACCTCTGTATCTCAAGCTTTATCTCATCCAATGTGGTTTAAAGCTACGCAATAAGAGTTTCAAGCATTACAACATAATCAAACATGGGATCTGATTTTACCAACTACTCCTATCAAGGTGGTTGGCAGCAAATGAGTGTTTTGAATAAACTACAACCTTGATGGATCCATTTTAAAGTACAAAGCAAGATTGGTTGCTAAAGACTTTCATCAGACACATGTGGCTGATTACTGAAATTTTTAGTCTAGTAGTTAAAGCCTCCACAGTTACAGTTGTCTTAAACATTGCAGTCATGAATAGATGGGTACTTAAACAAGTGGATGTGAATAATGCCTTCCTCAATGGCGTACTTGTTGATGATGTATATATGGCACAACTGGAGGGTTTTGTAGATCCTTATAAACCTCAGTATATCTGCAAATTAAAAAAAAAAAAATATTGTATGGTTTGAAACAAGCCCCAAGGACTTGGCGTTGCCATGGTCCCTCAGAGGCATTTTCAGAGTTCCAAGTCTGATAACTTTCTTTTCTGCAAATGGCAGAATGGTCACTTACTTCTGTTATAGTCCATATAGATGATATCATCATTACAGACTCAAGTTCCCTTATGGTTCAGCAAGTTATTCAAGCTATACAGTAGACCTTTGATTTAAAAGATTTAGGAGAACTTAACTAATTTCTTGGCATAGAACCAAGCTTCAAGATTGGATTCACCTGTCACAAGCTAAATACATTACTGATAGCTTGGCCAAATTTTCCAAGGCCAATTGCAGTCTAGTACGTATACCTAGGTCTATAAGGCACTGTCTCTCTAAAGACTCAGATGATATCATTGCTAACATCTCTTAATACAGAAGTATCAAAAGAGCCTTGCAATATGTCACTCTCACGAGGCTAAAGATAACTTTCTCAGTAAATAATCTCAGTCAGTTCTTGTCTTGTCCTAGAACTCAACATTGGGAAGCTTATAAAAGACTATTAAAATACTTTGAAAGCTACTATCCATTTGAGATTGCAATTCTATACCAGTAGAGCTAAGCAGATTAACTGTTTGACAGATTCTGATTGGGATGATAGAAAATCAGTAGTTGGCTTTACAGTGCCTTTAAGTCCTAACTTAGTTTCATGGTCCCCAGAGAAGCAATCAACTGTTTCTAGGTCAAGTACAGAGGTTGAATATCGGGCCTTAGCTCATGCTACATCAGAAGTGATTTGGGTACAATCTTTGCCTGCAAAATTACAAATTAAACTTAGCACCATTCCTTTTATGTTGTGTGATAATTAACGAACAATTGCCCTAGCATAGAATCAAGTTTATCATGCTAAAACCAAGCATGTTGAACTGGACATACACTTTATCAGAGATAGAGTTTCAGCGAAAGAGATAGAGGTTGCTTTATTCCTAGTGAAGATCAAACTACTGATATCTTAATCAAATCTCTTATTTTTAAACAGTTTTATTATCTGTGTAGCAAGGTGAATGAATCTAATAAAACATGAAAGACAGAGCACATTTGATATTGTATGACTGACAGTAGCTGGTTAGCTTACTGTGTTGATTCAGCAAAGTTAGTTTGCTTAGTCCTTGCGAAGCTCAACACACGTGCATGTAACAAATCATTGTGGACCCTTTAGCCAAGTATAAATATGTGTAATATGTATTTGTTCAATACGGTTAATAAGAATCTTCTGAAAGTTTCTACTCAATACTTTTCTCTCAACTTTCCTTTACTTTTTTGCTTGCAAAACACCATTGTTTAAGATTCAAATTGAAATTAACCGCTTCTCAAAAAAAAAAAAAAAAAAAAATGGAATTAACTGAAAAGTGGTTGATTCGATAATACACTTGACAAATCTTAAATTGATTATTGGTAATTTTTAAGTAAATTTGTAAATTATAGACTTTCACTAAAAGTTAGGGGAACATTTATTGATAGTTTGTCATTTTATTTTGACATATCACCTATACTTAGTCGTACATCCTTTGATTTTGCTTAAGTTGAGATGCAATGTTGAGCAATCTTTTTATAGCAAATTAAAGAGAAAAAAAAATGTTAAATACAATTATCCAAGAATAAATTTTTTTTCATTTTTTCCCTAAGAAACTCATTAAAGAAGAGAAAGTATTGGCAGTCCACTTTAGAGTGAAAATTACTTTAAACGACGCCTTTCCTGACTTAATCTTTCCTTAAATTTTGACACATGTAATTTTAATGTTTCTATGGATAAGATTTAATCTTTCCTAATTAAACTAAAAATATACATATTTTGGTGGCTAACTAAAATTCTAAAACTAAAACAGACGTTATTTTCAAAATATCTTCTCTTTCTTTTTTTTTTTCTTTTTTTTCATTTCTTTCCTTCGTCCCCCCCGCCCCGCCCGTCTTTCTTCATCGCTTTCCTAAATATTTGGTAATAAGCTTGAGTGTACTAGAAAATATTAGCAGAAAAAACACTTCTATAAAATTTTATAAAAGAAGCAGTTTTTTTTTTCTTTTTTAATATCCTTTGATATTAACGAATGTTATTTTTGTTGGTAGTTGCTTCTAAACCATAGTGATTCTAGTTTCTTCAATTCTGTATATATTTCTTCAAGCGGAAGAAAAAAATAAAATAAAAATAAAAGCAAAGCATAAGCTTGTCTCTTTATTTTGAAGGTTTATCAGCTTTTTAATTAACTTTTAGATGTGAAATCGTGCAAGGTATTCTTACTTCTTTTGAGCAATCTCAATATAGCAAATCAAAGAATTTAAAAAATCTTGACCAAAAGTGTCAAAAGTACGTTATGTTTTAGTGTTTGGACAACATTAAACTCCTTTAATAAAATTATCAAAACCCTGTATAGAGGGAATCAAGTATGGAATGTTAAATGAATGCATTGCATATTTATACATCATAGAAATGAAAAGTCAAAAAGTAGACATTTTCAAAATGATAATTAAATTTAAAAAAAAAAAAAGAAACTACGTCAATCTTACATGAACAACTGACGATAAAAGCTAGACCACCTTCACAGAACTTTAAAGTAATAAAGATGTAAAATTGAAAAAAAAAAAAATCCACCCTGCAAGATTGTCGTTTTTTTTTTTTTTTGAAACTGTAACATACGGTGTATTCGTGCGTGCATGTGTCCATTAGTCCATATAAATTGATAGCTATCAAGTGTAGAAAGTGAGATCTGATACAAACACATTGTCTGAATTTATTGACAATAGAGTACCCATGTAAAAACAATCAAATAACGAATAAACAAAATTATCGTATTGCGGATTTAGACAAAATTTTCTTTTTCTTAACCAATCTCTGAGATTTTCAAGCATCCACCCTGCAATCCATGAAATCTCAGAAACAACATTATAGTCATTAAGAAATTCTCAAAAAAAAAAAAAAAACATTGTAGTCATTAAGAAGGAATTATGTAATAGTAGCAATATTCTTCATATAGCTTACACAACGAAGCTTGCACCCCTGGATTTCCTGTGTTGCTTCTGACAGCCAATGACTCCTAAGTAAGGAAATGATCAATCATATGATGTATGACATCTGCAACTTCCTTATGCACAACTTCATCTTTGACCTGCAACGAGGTGGAATTCACCTCTCAGAAAGACAAGTAATTTTGGATTTTATATTTTATATTTTCCATCTTTCACCTAACTGACCAACTGCCAAGTGCCTACAATATAAATATGTCAATTTGCAAAACCACGGACTCTCAGAGATGAACATTTGAAATACAATCCAGCAAATATCAGGAAATATGGTTTCTATTATAAAATCATCATTCTAGGAAGGAAAACTGAAATGTCACTCCTATCCCTCCATTCTCCCATTATTTCCATCCCTTGCAAGAGACACCTATTCGTAAATGTAAAAGATTGACCTGAACACTTCAATTTTAGCATTTAAGACACAACATTATTATCCACGGAACCATAACATCAAACTGAAAACACGTAAAGTTAAAAACCATCAAACAACAGCAGAAAAATTTCGTGCATTGTCAAGTGTGTTTTGGTAGAGCCCCCAGCCACTCGTGCAGTAAGTGAGTTTACAAGCACTCATATGCATAAGCATGTCCCGTTGCACATGCAAGAGGGAGAGAGTTACTTGAATAACACTATGAGCAGCTAACCTTTGTCTGCGGTTGTGAAGCTAACATTTATCTTTCCCCACGAAACACGAGATTGGCCCTTCACCAGTTCCTGCACAATATAGGCCAACAAAAAAAAGACCACAAAACATCACTGGATATTACGCTTTTTTGGGCAATGATGGTAGCCAACTCATAAGCACAGACTATCATTTTTAGTGTTATCAGTGTCTGAGCAAGAATAAAACAATGAACAAATTAATGGTCAACTAGATGCAAAAAACTTAAGAGCCACAACAGATGAACTATGAAGGGATATATATATTTTGATTAGGCAAGCAGGGTAACCTGACATAAATCAGGTAACAAAGGCAAACAGCATAAACAAATTAAATTAGGTGAAACTGTAATTCCTTCTCAATTAAAATTTTCAAATAGCACACTTTCCATCCTATCACTGCCATCATCCTCCATTGAACTAGGCTCAAGCTGCTCTGCATCACAGGCCTTGCAATGTTCATATTACACGATATGTGGATATTTTTCATCAAGCAAATCTTCCCACTGTTTAACAAAAAGATGTCTTTCTTGTTATACTCCAACCAAGAGGTTGAAAACTGGAACTAAACATACAAATTCAAATAGATAATAATATCGTTGGCAATTCACTATTATGTCCTATTGACGATGTTCTCCACCCAAGGATATCTATAAAGTAGTCGATTATGGAAAACAAAGAAAAATAAGTTTAACAAAAACATGAAAATTATGAAACTGCGAAGCTACACCATGACCAAGCAAATAAACAAATTAGATAAAAATTGCATAAATCAGAAAAACAGGATACGGTCGTAGCACACATTTGAATATGCCACCCGACGTTTGAACACAGGCGGGGCAGACCTACATAATCAATCATATAAATGAAAACCCACAAACGAAGGCAGCCCAAAACTTAGTAACTTCAAAACAATATGACAAAGAGGTAAAGGTAGCATGCATACGTGAAATAATTTTCGTCTTCATCTTCCACTATGCGTCTGAGCAATGGAGGCCTTCCCTCATCATTACCATTAAGAAAAAAGTGTCGACCTGTTCTTCTAAATATCAAATGAATGACAAAATTCGCAGCTTTTTCAAAGGCAGTTACACCAAACAGAAATGGCACCTGCAAACAGATACCAAATTTTTCAAGGACTACAAATCAGGCAAGTAAAGACAATTGAAATATTTCCAACAACATAATTTTTAATTTAGCAGAATATAGAATGAAAAACAGCAACGACATCAGTGAGGTAACTTCCTACCCCAACAAAACTAAGTTATAAAAGTCATTTGAGCACTTTCCGAACTGAAACAAGATAACTTTTTTTTTTGGTCCCTGATATGATGAATAGGTAAGGAAAAACACATTAACTCAAATTTGTCAATATAATTTAGGTCGAGGTTCAATACCTTCTATCAAATTTCTTTGCAATGCCCCAAAACGGTCGCGGCGGGGGGGTTGGAATTTCCTCGAAAAATTTTATCAAGAAATTCTGTTATTTAAGTAGCAACTTTAACGGCTCAGTTCGTCGTGCCCAAATGCATATTCTCCAAGGTTATTATATTGACAACATAAATTAGTATTCACCAATGAAATACTTTCAAAACTAGATCGAGTAAAACCAACAAAATTACCAAATAAACTCACAAGATGAGATTCTCGTGTTCCCCCTTTAAATTTAAAGATTCTTTTATTTGTCTAGTTAAATCTCAAGCATCCATTTTCGCTGGTCAACAAATTATGAAGATTGGGAACAACCAAGAAACAAGATATCCTCATCAAGCAAGGACAGGAACCAAGTGCCCATCCTCCTGCCCAAAAGGTTTCTAAATAAATTCATTAACATGTCCAAGGAACCCCTCCCTTAAGTTGTCACTTTCAGCCAGACTAATTCAGAAGGATCCTACACCCTCGCTGCATTAAATAGCCCATACTAAAAGAATCTGCACTTCAATGGAACAATTTAAATACTACCCAGATGCTTGCCTCCAATAAGAAATTAAACAAGCTCTCAGCTCTCACAGCCATCCCAAATGATTCTATGAGCTATTATTTTCCTTCACAAAGCTTTCTTAAAGTATGTTTTTCGTTTTGTGTTCATGAAATTTGACTTTATTGAAGAAATGAATCTAAGTTAAAACTATAAAGATAAAAAACGTACCTGCTTATTACCCCTTGAACCAAGGTGAGGTGTAGCAACAGTGATGAAGTTAATAGCCTCTAAGCCAGCTATTGTACCCCTTGAGTTCTCTGATGATGTATCAGCCGATGAATCTTGTCCATTCTCTATCTTAGGAGGTCTATACAGCCTCCCAATTGCATATCTGGCCACTAAACCTCCAACGGAATGTGCAACAAATGAGATTTTCTGCACATTTGGCTTTCTTTCAATCACTTCAAGGACCTAGAATTGAAGCATTCTGTTAATAACAGAACAAAGCGTGAAGTGGATACTCTCGCATAGAAGGTAAATAGACTTTTGAATTCTAGGGGAATCCACTTATCTATGACAATCCATAATAATAACAAGAAACCAACCTCCTGTGTGAAGCACTGGCCCATCACATCCAAACCATCTAGAGTCAGCTTAGACATGTTATGTTCGCTACCTGCAAAATGTATCCAACAAATATAATGAAAGCTTAAACACCGATATTGCACTAGTTTTACATGTAATAGCTTGCATGCTCTGGAAGAAAAGATCATTTTGCCATATGATCGCACAAATGACAAATAATTAGCACTATGACTAGTAGTACCTACCCAGAGACTGTCAATAAGCATACACAAGAGCATTACACTAGCAAAACTTCCCAATCAATTTATGATACATAATGCAGATATAAACAATCCTTACAGTGCACAAAAACTTTATCAGGCAGTCCCTTAACGAACTGCTTAGCTCCAAACTTCCAATCTGTAGCACTGCATAATTGAAAAATACAATCACAGATCAATAAATAAACTCAAAAAAATTCTAACTGATTCAATTACTATGATTAAGTGTAATTGACTTTTCCCTCCTCATTTATAGACACACTGTGTCTTTTACAGTCAAAGATAAATCCTAAAAACAAAAATATTCATAAAAACTGCTCAAAAATGGAAAATTCAAATAAATAAAATAAAATAAAAATTTAAAAATCTGACCTTCCGAGGATACCATGGACCATAACAACGAGATGATCAGCAGAAGAAGAATCTGAGTCCTTACAACTCCAGACACCGCAGCTTCCATTAACCGACTCTCTAGAGCAAACTCCGTTCTCCACCATGCCGTTCTCCATAGTGAGTACAATTCACTAATTACAGCATTCGATTATTAAATAATCAGAGTGATAAAGAAAAATGGAGATCAGAAAATGAAGTGTTTGGGAATTTCGGAGATTCTTGGGAAATTTTTGGTTATGACTTTCAGAGATAGAGAGGCGCCTCAAAGCGAAGAAAAGGAGAATTTAAGAATTTAAAAATATTAATTATGATGTCAGGTCGAGCAAAGGCTGAAAACTTAGTTGTCTTCATGCGGTCTTGCACAGTTAAGTATTCATATGACGCCACGTAAGCAATAACTGAGATGGCATTGCGTATCCAAACTTCGGTTACTCTTTTTTATTTTTATAACACAGAGAGAGAGATTTAGAAATTTAAGGATAATTAATCATACATCTACTAGGTCCATCTTAAATAAAATTTATTATGGTATAACTTACACACACACACACACACACACACATATATATATATTTGCTCTGTTCTAGTAGAAAAGAAGTTTTTTCTATTTAATTTTTTAATTACAAAAATCATAAGAATTCTGATGAAAGACTTCGATTTATTGTGAGAGTATAAATTCACCATTCCACTTAGGTGATTCATTCACCCAATATTTTCTGTCAAACATAACTATTCTCCAAGGAACAACCATAAAGCAACAACTTTATGGTGATTCATTCACCCAAAATGAAATAAGTAATGTAAAAGTTACCATGGTACTGGATAGAAAGTTCAGATAAAAATTCAGTATTAAAAATATTGAAGATAAACTGACCAAGAACAACTAAGAGATCTTCAGTGAAGGAAGTTAAACATCGATTGATCTCACCTCAATTCCAAGTATATCATCAACCCCATACATGTAACTCAAGCCACGGACTATCTCCCGAATGACTGTATTAATCCCTGGGCATAAGCCACCACAAGTCACTATGCAAGCACGAACTTTATCCGACTTGAAATACACCTGGCATCAGAAACACTTCCAATCAGCTTCCTGTGATGCCTTTCCAAGGGAGCACATATATAGGTGGCCCCAAAAATGTTACCTTCTCTCGTGGGCCAGCACACCGAAAATGAACTCCTCTAGGACTATCTTTCTGTATAACTATCTGTAGGAAATGCAACAGGAAAAGTGAACTGACAAGGAGAAAGCACATAACATGAAATATCAAAATTCAGTACAAATATTTCTGCTTACATTTTGGGCAACTGCATCTTCTGGGCTAACGAATGTTTGCCTAAGAGACAATATAATGCGCTACGGATTAACAACCACAACTGATACTACTGAGAGAACTTTAAGAAAACTCAAAAGGGCTTACTTGACAACAGCATATGCTTGACTCTTTTTCAGTGGATTCGGGTATGACTGAAAGCAAAACATCAAGCAAAATACAAAATCATGAGCAATGCATACATCATGTAGTTAACAAGGAATAAAGGCATTCTGGTAAATAATTCGTCAAATTTCTATTTTTTCATTTTACAAAATGCACACAAGGCAACATTATTTTACTCCAAATCTCGCAGCTTCATATCACACAAACTGGTGCAGTTTGATCAAAGAAAAATATAACACGGTTTACATATTAATTACGATTTCAGTGGTTAATTGAGCAATTTGAGCTTCACACACAAATAAATAATTAAAAAATAAAAACAATAAGAAGAGGAAAAGTGGATTACCAGTTAATCGGGGAGAAAATTAGTCAAGTGAGGGACATCCTCGAGAACGAAACCGTCATTATGGACTTTTTGATTAGAAGCACGAACTGTCAGCACCACCGGTCGATTTTGGCGCGAAACCAACGGCTTTATTTTGAAGTTTCTGGAATCGAAATTGAATTTATGAAAAACTGGTTTCAGTATCATTCTTTTGGAGTTGAATGGAGATGTAGATGGAGATGGAGATCGAGAAAGTGAACGAGATGAAATTGAAAGATCCATTACAATTCCACGGAAAAAAAATTAATTTTCGAAATTTAACAGAAAATAAAAGTTTTTCATAATATAATATATAATTTATACAGAGCGGCCGAGGGCTAAAAGGGAAATTTCTACATAAGATGAGAGAGTTTGATCAAAGTATCAGATGGGCTTTGTACATTGTGAGATGGTCTAAAGGCGTGCGTAAACATTTTTGTCACGTGCAACTTCGAGTTTCAATTTTTATTTTATTTTATTTTACTTTGGAAGATTTCGAATTATTTGTGCATTAAAGAATCAAACAGATTTACAATTATCAATTATTTAATTCTTTTAAAATAAAAATTGATAGGAGTACATTTTTTAATAAAAAAAGCATGTTTGCTGTCTTAAAAATTCTCTCATCAGTAAAATTAATATGGATAACATATTAATTTATTGGTAATGAATATTTATAAATTTAAGAATAATATTATATTTTGATCACTTATGTAGTCTTAATGCATGTACTACTCCTTTGATCAAGATTCATGCATAAATTTCAAAAGCGATCCAGTATACAAAAACTAAAAAGATATTAATAAATGTTATGAACATTGCCATAGAAGCTGAAAAAGTAATGTAAGTATATTGTACACAAACATTAAATTGATTTACATACATTTCAAATTAAATACCCAAGAAGATAAATTGTTCATATGTTTAAAGTACTTAGAACATAAATTCTATAAATACATCGGTTATTTTTTAATTTTATTTTTAATCTCCAATCATTAGATGGGTATTTCGAAAAAGAAATGAATTGAGAAAACGAAAATTGTCAAAAAAAAAACTTCTTAATGTTATAATTTTTATATATTATTTATTATTAATATTTTTGTACTTGACTAATTATTAATTTATATTTTCATTGGCTTTAAAGAACTTGAGAAAAAAATTATTATGTAATGCATTTAACGAAATTATTAATTTAGTAACTTAGTCAAAGTCGGAGTTAGAAGAGTTTATTATTTCATAAGATTATTAATTTATCGAACATTCATATATCGAGATTTTACTGCATTTCACTTAAAATAAAATTGAATTTGGACAAGTATTAATTAAAAAAAACAGTTTGCTAACTTAAACAAAGATTCAATTAATCACCAATTTAGAATGACAATCTTCAATTCACCTCTTTACCCCGTTTTTAATTTAAATTTGGAATGACAATCTCCAATTCACCTATTAAAAATACTCCTTACCCTCTATTTCTCATCATCCACCACCAAAATTCGAAAAAGAAAAAAGTTATCCATGTGCCCCCATTAGTCACCATTCTCTAAATCAAAATGACAATAAATTTAAATTTGCATCCTTTCAATGGATAAATAGAAAATCATCATACTCAGTGCTGAGGGGTGAATTGAAGATCACTCTTGAAACAAAGACGATGTCTTACTGTTGTTGCTGCCGCATATTGTCGACAATTTCCCAGGACTAATTGTCTTACGCATCAAATGGGATTTTTAATTGACACGGGGACCAAGCTTAATTACATTGTTCAAACTTCAAACTTGAAAGGTTTGCTTGGCAACTCGGTGTCCATTGGTGCCTTCTCCCACAATTTTGTCAATATTTTTTTTTTAAAGCAAACCTCCGCGTCACTTTATTAATGAATGTAAAAATGATGCATAAGGAGAATGTAGGAGGAATTCAAGAAAATATTATAGGTCATTATATATATATATATATAATTCGTAATTTAATTTTATATAACTATTAATTACATGACATATGTCATAACATCAATTACTTATCACATAACTAATTATTATGATATCTCAAAAATATTCTAGAATTTCTCGGAATATAATTAGGCTTGCATGCATAACGCAACTAATAACACGAAGCAACATGAACTGATGAACAAAGACTCAACAACGGAAAATGCATGGAAAATAGAAAGTATGAAAACAACTTAGGACTACAAAGACCTTAGCATAACTAGGAGTCTAGGAAGACCTCGAGCGTCATTTATCGCAAAAGGCCGGAGAAATTACTGACAGAGGATCAGACTCTGATCAAGCCCCAATTCATGTTAAACCAACTTATCCACATCACCGTTACATCCTCTGAAAATGTGAGCGACAATCGAATTTAAACATTTGTGCTACATGATGATGTGCATGGAATTGTTAGATTTGATCCATTGAACAGCTTGGTCTTCCACTGGTGTTTAGTTGTTTTTGTTTCCCCTGCTTTGTGGAAAAGACCAGTTTTACCTTTCGGGATGGGATAATGTGATGCATAGTTTGATCGTAGAACATCATAAAAGAGTCAGAAATGTTGCTTAATAAACAGAATAACTGGCATGGAAGAAACTACAATAGCCAGATTAGCGATCCATATACTTCCGTCCCGGAAGACGATGAAACTTGTTGCAGAAAATACCACCATCATTGCTGCTATTGCTATGAAAAGCGTTGAAAGCCCAAAAAGTAACTTTCTTGACAACAATTTAAGGAAATCTTCTTCTGCATAACGCGGAGCGAGAATGGATAAAAAATTTACCATTGAGACAGAGGAGAATACCAGCGATATCACATTTGATACTGCAAAAACCTTGAAGGAGGTTTTGTGACGAAAAAAAGGAAGCCCTATGTCCTCTTTGTTGCCGCCTGGTACTGTTATAGCTGCGCCAAAAACAATGAGTGACGATAAGTGTAGCCACAATCATGCATGATGATGCATTATCCTTCACCCATGTCTCCCCTTTTTTCTTCAATCCTTCGTGTTCTTCGATAAATAAATCCCAAGGGGTGAGCCCATCGTTGTTTTTAGCTTCAGCAAGCTTTCGTGGAACAATCTCCTCCACTGCCTGTAGTTAAGGAGTTGAAAGCTCTCGTCATCAACGAAAGAGTTGAATTACATTATTACAAATTACTCATAGAAAGTACTTAAATAGACCATGAGCCAAGATGGATTTTCATCCCGCGTTAATAATTATGGATGGAGTATATATCGTAACCTTCCGATCTAGGAAAAATTAAAAATATTGTAAATTGTTTGACAACGTTATGAAACAATAAAAAAGACAGTTTACAATGTCGTAAATCCGTCTCAAATTTTTTTTTTAAATTATATTTCTAGAGGACAACTCATATATTTATAACATAAATATGTAATTTTCAGAATTATATTTACTTGTCAGACTAAATTGTACTATAATTTTATGGATTTAGACTCTCAGTAAAGTATGATTATTTTTTAAAAAATAGTTCAAGTACAACTACAGACAAATTATGTCATCCAATCCAAGCCTCCGGCCATAAAACGAAAATACTGGAAGAAAGAAAAATGGAATAGTAAAATTAAGAAGTATAGGACGCAAATTAAGTTAGATGATGAGAAAGAGTAATACTAGACATTTAAATCTATTAAATATATAAATTTCTGCATATGTTCATCCAATTGCAGTCATTTAAATAAAAGAATTTAATTTTTGAAATTTATCTCAGACTCTCTTTCTTCAGTGATATCACAATTTGTATGTATAGAAGCATTCGATGTTTCATCCGTTTAAAAGAAAGAAAAAAAAAGTACTATCGTTAAGAAAGAGTAATGTGTGTATAGGGCGGATCAAATATTTCACCTGAAACCACAATAACTCTCGCTGCATTTGAAGAGCTGATTCTGATACAACATTCAGCCGATTGTACGGTGCCAATTTTCCAGCTAAATGCAAAATGTTGTTACCTTCACTGTCACAGGACTCAACCATCAAATCCGCAATTGACTTTATGTCATGTATGAACTTGAAGAGTTCCTCCTGGCGATTTAAAACAGCCATATGAAATATAGTATAATTATCTTTTTTATCGGCTTTCCACATCAGATCAGGATATTCACGAATAAGTATTGATAGAAACTGGACGTTTCCGTGCTCCGCCGCATCAAATATTAGTTCTCTGGGTTGTTCAATTAGTTCCCAAATTTCCTGTTTACTCAACAATATGACTTTTTCCCAAAGGCTTTCCACTAATTTCAGTGCTTGCTTATTTTTCCTATTTTTGGCACCTGAAAATTTTCGATTGTAAAACCCAAACTAGCAGAATAAATAACAAAGATTGTAAAAGAGTAGTTTTAGATTTCAGGAAGGGGACTAACCAAGATTGAAGTATCTTTGAAAATTTTCGCACGGATTTTGATTAGAAGACGTCAGATTCTTTCGAGCCAAAACGTGCAGTGCTGTCTTTTTATTTCTAGCGCGTTTTGTTGCTAACTGAGGGCGATCTTCAAGCAACGGCAATGCAAAGTCTAAGAATAACATGTTCACATTGAATTAGTGCTGCATCAAACAATCTTTGGCACAATTTAAAAACAGGGGTTCATGAATTTGACTGTGAATTGGACAATCACAACACTTGTCAATATTTTCCATGTGTTGTCAATGATTTCATTTAATTATAGCTGGATATGTTTAAGTCAAATGATATCAAGTTAATAAGAAGATCAATTTGCACAAAGATAATAAAGAAGAGTGCTTACCATACAAATCGGTTTCTATCAACTTGACAAGTAACTCAATGCAATCATCATCTGTCAAGGAACCTTTAGTTTTTTCATAAAGAAGCACTACCGTTTGTCTTTGGCCCAATGCTGCAGCCCTCACAATTGGCAACATCCCATCGTTAGCTTGGAGCGTTGCTATGTTTTTATTATCCTTCATCGTCTCTTCAACAATTTCCACCATTCCAGATCCAGCCGCGTAGAAAAGAGCTGTACATCCAATTTTATTCTTCTTAGCTAAATCCTCACTTCAGAAAATCAATACGATTTGCTTGAGCTGCAACGTGAAGAGCAGTGTTTCCATGTGCTGTGAGCTCAACTCGAATTTCACCCTCATATTTGTCGTAAATATCTTTAGCCACAGCCCAGTCGCCATTTAGTGCAGCTCGGTACAATTTCAATCTTCTAGTTATTGTTTCCGCTGTCACGTCAGATAAAACGACCGAACGAGTTTTGTGTTAAATAAAATTAACGGTACGGATAATAGAGAAATTCTGTTGGAATATCAAATATATAGACAAAATCTATAAGATTAATAGCGGATAAAACTTCACTTTGCTGGCTACATGTTCGCAATTAATGTTAGCACCCATTCTAAGTATGTATTTTTATATAGGTAACCTGGAAATAGACAATTTATTTGATTAAGTATTTTTTTGTTCTTAGTGATTTATTTTATGGATTTTTTGTTACTAAAATACTGATATATCAAATCACTATTTCAAAAAAATATATACGTTTTTTTTTTTTACGTACAATCGATTATTACTACTTAAAACTTCCTTATTTCAATAAACTATTTTTCTCTTAGCTTTGTCGAATTAAAGGCCACGAGTAAATGAATATGAATAAGAAATAGAAGTACAATGTAATAGCATAGCTAGCATACCAGGCAACCGTTCATCTTGAAGTGGAGGCTCTTCATCACTTTCCTCGCTCTCATCTTCTTTTATAAAACCAGGACCACAAGCAATTTCTTTCAATTGTTTGATTATTGTGTTTCCTTGTTCTATAAGCTGTTGCTGTGCCGCAAGAGTGGATTCTTGTTGTTCTACAAGCCTTGCCATATAAGGAAAGAGATCAACCTCTGACACATATCTTGAGCTCCCTGAAGGAGCAGCTCTTGCTGACATCTTCGTCTACATACAAAGTTTAGGAGGATAAAATCAGTACTAATAGCAAAGTAACTGAATCTCACAAAAGGAAGCTTGAATAAGTATAAAATTATTTCCAGAACCACAACCCCTCTCAGTTCCTACAACGCTAATATCCTTAGATGTGTCTTTAAGTTACTAACAAATTAAATTTTAAACAAGACTAATATTCTAAGAAAAGTTGAGGGGAGGTAAGACCCAAATCAATTTGTTAATTCTCTACCTTTTCATGATTCAAATTTGAGTGGTTAGTTAAAAAAATTACTTAAAATTCATTCGATCAAACTCCTAAAGCTTAAACAACACTATTATAATTGCTGCTACTTTACAAAATGAAATTTTGAATGACATGCTAATGTTATGCATGTAGTGTCATTTGTAGTTTCAAACTTTCCATGATGCTTAGATATTCAAAATAATTAATTTTTCTTACTAATGTTAGTCAGCACGACTTTATATATATATATATATATATATATTAAATTGAGAAATGATATACTTATAAAGTAGTATCCCAACCATTATCGTATTAGTGTTCATTCATTTGATGTAGTAAAAAATAATTTTAGTAATTATGAAATTAATCATTTAATAAGTGAGTGACTCGTTAATTAGTACCTAAAATGAAAATTTTAGAATATTACTTAAAAAATATAGTACTACTTTGATAAATTTCCTCATTTTATTATCCTTACATGTGTCATTAAGTTATTAAGTTAACCTCTAATTTAAATGACATTAATATTTTTTTTAAAAAGTAAAATGATAGGTAAAATCTAAATTAATTTTTAATCTTTTACTTTCCTCATGATTTGATTTCAGGTTACTAGTTAAATAATGATTTCAAGTTACTAGTTAAATAAAACTACTTAAAAATAAATCACTCAATTAATCACCTCGGGCTCAAACTATACTATTATGATTGCTGCTTCTTTACAAATAAATTTTTGATTGATTAGAGATGTACTTTCAAACTTTCAATGTGTTTAAATATTCAAAATAAATCTTTCTTCCTAATATCACCCAGCATGACTTTTTATAATTAAATTACACGTTAGTAAATTTTGAGTAGCTATACACTTTTCAACTAGTATCCCAGCCACTATTATCCTAAATGAAGATGGAGTAACAAATAATTTTACTCATTAACCATCTAATAAATAAGTCCCATTTTAATCAGCCCTTGAAATGAAAATATTAGAATATTACTTAAAAAATACTGTACTATTTTAATAAATTTCATCAATTATTCCCGATTGAAAGTGTTCATTTATTGTCTTCGCACGTGTCTCCTGCAAATGTTTAACACTTCATTCGTCCGTAATGTTATAATTGAGGTAATTTTGATTGGTTGCTGAGAATATTGAGGAAAATAATTTTTAATGGGTTTTTGGTTGTATTTAAATAATAAAAAATTTAGGTTATTTGTTTCTATTTGGAGTGTTTTGAGTGTAGCATACATTAAGGTACTTATTTCAAAGAGAATTAAGGAAAACGAAATAAATAAATTTCATGATATTTGATAATTTGGATTTTGTTATTCAAAAATTTCCCTTATTTTGGGTGGTTTAAACTACTTTTTTTTTAAAAAAAAAAAAGAAATCTTTGCAACATGCAAGAATGAAAATGTTGTCAAATCTTGTATCTTGCAAGGGGGTATTTTGGTAGTTTCAAAGTCAGCTAATGGTCAAACAAACAGTCATACACGTCCAATGGGTGCTGGGCCTATTGGACTTTAATACCAAATTAAAATGGTGCTGGGCCTGGGCCTGCTTCCCTAAGCATAGGAGCTCAATAAACTAATGCCTCACTTTTATTTTATATTCGAACAGAATTTCTGTTAATTTCATAGTTATTAGATTTTACATGTATGTGCATTATTGGAAAAGAAATAACCGTTTTCAGATATAATTTTTCTTAAAGAAATTATAGGCTTACGTTTTGAGAAGTGTACTAGATGTAAGAATTTATAAAATTAGATATTTTTAAAAGTTATATACGGGGTATACTTAAAATCTGGTTATTCTTAAAGGTTATATACTAGAGGTAAGAATTTATAAAATTGGATATTTTTAAAAGTTATATATGGGGGTATACTTAAAACCTGGTTATTCTTTTCAATTATTTCATATAAAAGAAAATGGAAATTAATGTAAAAATAATTATTGAGGACTATTAAGATGAGGAGATCAAATATCATCACTTAATTATTAACGAGTTGCATGCATTAGAGTTACAATCTATGGGTACTAATTCGAGTCCCATGAAAGCATTTTATGACCTCATTTTAGAAAATAAAGATAGAATTAGATATACATTCCTATACGTGGGCTAGAGATCTCACTAACTATTTAGAGGCAATATCTACATGAACTTGAGTGCGGCAGTTGACTTTGCTCAACCAGGAAAAAAAAAGTTTCTTTATTTTCATATAATTAATAGTTTAGAAAATTTTGTCTGAGTGCGGGGAAATTTATAAAGAAATTTGATATTTGGGTCAACTTTATGAATTATTAATTTTTATTATAATTTTGCCCCTAATAAATTAAAGTTTTAGATTTACCTCTACTTCTATTGATAGAGATTTAAACTATGATTGGTAGTCCTCTAGATTGTGCTATAAATGTATAAATTCAGAATTTCAAGGTTGACAATTTTCCAAAAAAAACACACCTGGGTGGCCAAAAGAAAAATAAAGAGGGAAAGAAGAAAACCCACCCAAACAACTGTCCAGATTTTGTTCCACTTTTCAATGACCCTAATTTAAATAAAAAACGTTCAGAGAACATTGATTTTTTTTACAAAAAAAAAAATTAAGAACACGTTGCATGTCCATGCAATATCTTCGATGATTTTAAATTTTTAATTAGTGTAAAATAAAAATTTTAAAATATCTAAGATTGGTTGGGTAGATGACTGCAGAATTAAAAACAAGGATGCTGGTGATGGTAGAGCAAAAAAGAAAAGGGGAGCCTAAAAACAAAAGAAGGAAAACTAATAAGCACAAGAAGAAGGGTACCTTAATCTCACGCGTGCGATACAGTACACAGCTCCAAAAATGAAAATTTGAAAAGGACCTGAAGTAGAACTATGGGGATTAAGGCAATGAAGGAGTTAAAATGACTTTAGTTTTCAAAAGAAACTCCGGATTGCAGTTGTACAACTCTGGCGGGTATACCTCATGAGTCATGTCCAAGGCCTATTTATAGAACAAAAATTATTGACAGCAAGCTACAAATGTTAGGAAAAAAAAAATCTTACTTGAAAATTGCTTTTTTTTAAAAAATAAAAATAAAAATTTCTACTTATTCGTTATTTTTTTATATGGATGTTACTTCAACCAGTCCTTTTATATGATAAAAAGTTGGAAAAAAAAATAATAGCCGTTGTTGTTGGAGCAATCAAATATTTTTTTTGAAAGATCACCAATTCTTAAATAAAATGAAGACAGAATTAACTATAATACCGCATTACATGAGAGAAAAAATAAAATAATTAATTAATACCATAACACACGGCGTCATAACTCATTTTGTCTTTAACATCATTTTTTTATATTTCTTTTTTCAAAAGTTGGATTAGTAGCATCAGAGAGGATGGGGGGCCATAGAGAACAGTGCTTATCTTTCAATTTTATTTAAAAATTAATATGTTTGCAATGTAATTTTAAAATTAATATTTTTAAATGAATTTTATCAAGCTACACTATAATGTTAGATGTTACATCAACCCAAAAGATATATGTATAAACTCAAATATAATTTGATTAATATAATTATTGACAAAAATTTTATAGTAATTTTATCATTGTCTTGTTCCCTTATCGTTGCTTATTGTTAAGAGAACTTTGCCACCAAACAAAAGGAAGCAACCTAATCGATGCTTCAGTAACCTTTCGCTCTCGTAGTACTAAAACAAAATAATTGAGCAATCTTTCACTCATCAAGGGTGCTTATAACTCTTTCCTTTACTTACATACTTTGATTAGCCTCGAACACTTAAAAAAAAAAAATCTACAGATAAAAATAACGTTACGTCATATCCCATTTACACACTGCTTGCCACATGACACAATAAACTGAGGCTTGTTTAAATATATACTTTTTTTATTAGCATTTTATCAGTTAGTTTTCTCCATTATCATTTTTGAATAACTTCAACTACTCTCTCCAACAATCAAGAGTTACTAACTTAGTCACTTCGCAGCGATCAAGATTCAACTATGATTGCAGAGAAGTAAATACAGCTCTGTAACACTCTCTTTTCTCTAATGAAGATGCAGAGGTGATTAATATCGACGAAATTGTAAAAACTGTAAAAGTTGCATGAGACAAGAAAGTAGAAAATTGTTTGGTCGGTAAAATTTTAACCAATAAATTGGTAAAAGAATTCTAGAAATAAGTGGAGCCTCTTATTTATGAAAACCTTTACATTGAAACCTTTTCGCATTCAAAATTTTATAGCTTTTACACCATAAATATAGACAAAATACTACTGACTACAGTTTCAGAATAGTAAGTGAGTATCACGACATATGCCAACTCACTAGCCAAGTTAATTGACGACTTGCCAAATATTAGGAAGTTGTGAGAAAATTCCCACAAAAAATGTAACTGACCAAGGCAACAAGCCAATTTCTCTTGCGAAACAAACCCTTGAGCCTGGTCTTTGGGCGTTACCGTTAATATTACTCGGCCGTCGACATTTACCTTTTAGATGGAAATTAAAGACCTATTTTTATCAATTATTTATCGAGAGTGTTATAAATTAATATAGGAAATTCAGATGGGTTGTCATCTGAAAACATGCAAAAACTCTATAACAGGGTAATAAAAAGGCAGGCAGGTAGGCATATTTAGTTGACAGATTTAATTTTATTCGAAAACATGTAAAACAAGTAAAAGCTTTCTTGCAAAATTTTATTAAATAGAAAAATATCATTTAATTTTATTCCATGTCCTACGTGGTGGCCACAGGCCATATAAGCCCAACTATAATAGAAGTCCTACAAGCATGACCAAGATTTTGTGTCATAAGTAATTTTTCATACATTAAAATTTTAGACGATATCCTCCACGATCAAGTGTTTAACTAATTATTTATTGATAGAGAGTGATCATAACTCCTAACAACATTAATGAAAAAAATGACAAAGACATTGTAGATTTTTACTACCACTAATTTTTTATAAAAATTTACAAGATTTCTTCGACGAAAAAGACTATTTTGTTGAAGTGTCATTCAATTTTCATCATAGTAAGCGACAAAGGTTGGGTTGGTAAGCTGTTGAGTATTGGAGAATGCATATTTATGAAAGGTAAAATTATTATTTTGTGCTCTAAGTCTAATTAATATTTTCATTTTTACGTTTTAAAACCTCTAAGCTTTTATTATGTATTTTTATTATTATTTAAGTATTTTATGTATTTTAGGGACATTTGAACCATTTCACAACTAACGAGAAGTCGGATAGCAAAATATATGGAATTTTGAACTCAAAAGATTGAAAATCGTAGGAGGAGCATAAAGGGATATTCGGTATTGTTCATGCATATGGTATTATTCACATATACGGTACTAATCACAAGTACGGCATTGTTCACATATACGGTATGATGACGTGGCATTGACCAATGACATGACTACACCTATTGAACTAATCATGTGGCAGTGACTGATTATGTGGCAGTGATTGATGAGGATCGAAATGCTGATGTGGTGTTAACTGATGATGTGATCCATCCAATCAAAACTTATCGCGTGACGCAATCATGAGCGTCTGAATTATTTTCATCTGATAGCCATGATTTACTCATTGTATCTATAAATAAAAGGATCCCCTAATTTGAGACTGTTTAATCAATTTTTGGGTTTTATTTTCTGTAATTCTCTTTTCAACTTATATTTTGTATATATCTTAACAAAATTATTATTTTACCCTAGTTCAATGAGTGGCTAATTTAGTTTTAAGGTTAGGTTGAAGGTGAAGCTTTAGCATGCATGATTCATGGGCTTAATTTGGTAAGTTTATTCAATGTCCTACATGGTGGCCACATGCCATACTTGCCATACTAGCCCAATTATAATAAAGGTCCTATAAGTATGACCAAGACTTTGCGCCATAAGTAATTTTCCATACATTAAAATTCTAAACGATATCTTCCACGATCAAGAGTTTGGCTAATTATTTATTGATATAGAGTGATCATAACTCCTAACAACATTAATAAAAACAAAAATGACAAAGACATTGTAGATTTTTACTACCACTAATTTTTTATAAAAATATATAAGATTTCTTCGATGACACAGACTATTTTGTTAAAGTGTCATTCAATTTTTATTATAGTAAGCGACAAAGGTTAGGTTGGTAAGCTGTTGAGTATTGGAAAATGCATATTTATAAAGGGAAAAATTATTATTTTATGCTCTAAGTCTCACTAATATTTTCACTTTTATGTGTTTAAATCATCTAAACTTTTATTATGTGTGTTTTCTTATAATTTAGGTATTTTATGTATTTCAAGAATATTTTAATCATTTTACAACTAACGAGAGTGCTAAGTCTCACTGATTGATGATGTAACGTTGACTGATAATGCGGCAGAGTGCTATTGGACCGGAATGTTAATGTGGTGTTGATCGATAATGTTGCAACATTTTATTGGACCAAAATGCTTATGTGGTGTTGAATTATGTGTGTTCCAGCCAATTAAAGCTTGCTGCGTGACGCAATTATGAGCGTTTGAATTATTTTCATCTAATAGCCATGATTTACCAATTGCATCTATAAATAAAAGGCTCTCTCTAATTCGAGATTGTTGAATCTATTTTTGAGTTTCATTTTCTGTAATTCTCTCTTCATCTTGTATTTTCCATATATTTTAATAAAATTACCATTTTACCTCAGTTCAATAAGTGGTTAGTTTAGTTTCAAGGTTATGTTGAAGGTGAAGTCTTCACATGATCCATGAGCTTAATTTGGTAAGTTTATTTCATGTCCTACATGGTGGCCACATGACATACTAGCCCAACTATAATAGAGGTCCACAAGCAAGACCAAGACTTGTGCCATAAGTAATTTTCCACGCATTAAAATTCTAGATGATATCTTCCCCGATCAAGAGTTTGGCTAATTATTTATTGATATAGAGTGATCATAACTCCTAACAACATTAATGGAAAAAATGACACAACATTGTAGTTTTTTAGCACCACTAATTTTTTATAAAAATGTACAAGATTTCTTCAACACAGACTATTTTGTTAACGTGTCATTCAATTTTTATTATAGTAAGCGACAAAGGTTGGGTTGGTAGGTTGTTGAGTATTGGAGAATGTATATTTGTAAAGGGTAAAATTATTATTTTGTGCTCCAAATCTGACTAATATTTTCACTTTTATGGTTTAAATCCTCTAAATTTTTATTATATGTGTTTTATTATAATTTAGGCATTTTATGTATTTCAAGAATATTTTAACCATTTCACAACTAATAAGAAGTTGGATAGCAAAATATATGACATTTTAAAACTCAGAACGATTAAAAACCTTTGGAGAAGCAGAAAGGGGTATTCGGTACTATTGATGTATACCTTATTATTCACATAAATGATATTATTCTCAAGTACGGTATTGTTCACATATACGGTATGATGATGTGGCATTGACCGATGACATGGCTGCACCTATTGGACCAATGATGTGGCATTGACTGATTATATGGCACTGATTAATGATGTGGCGTTGACCGATGATGTGGCAAGGGGATATTGAACCGAAATGTTGATTAGGTGTTGATTGATAATATGGCAACATCTTATTGGACCGAAATGTGGATGTAGTATTGACTGATGATATGTTCCAGCCAATCAAAGTTTGTTGTGTGACGCAATCATGAGTGTCCGAATTATTGTCATTCGATAGCCATGATTTACCCATTGTATCTATAAATAAAGGGCTTCCCCTAATTTGAGATTGTTGAATTCTTTTTTGAGTTCTTTTTTTTGTAATTCTCTCTTCATCTTGTATTTTCTATATATTTTAATAAAATTACCATTTTACCCTAGTTCAATGAGTGGCTAGTTTAGTTTCAAAGTTTGGTTGAAAGTGAAGCCTTAACATGATCTATGAGCTTAATTTGGTAAATTTATTCGATGTCCTACAAGGTGGCCATAGACCAGACTAGTCCGACTATAATAGAGGTCCTACAAGCATGACTAAGACTTTGCGCCATAAGTAATTTTCCATATATTAACATTTTAGACAATATCTTCTATGATCAAGAGTTTGGCTAATTATTTATTGACATAGAGTGATCATAACTCCTAACAACATTAATGAAAACAAAAATGACAAAGACATTGTAGATTTTTACTACCACTAATTTTTTATAAAATATACAAGATTTCTTCGACGACACAGACTATTTTTTGAAAGTGTCACTCAATTTGTATTATAGTAAACGACAAAGGTTGGGTTGGTAAGTTGTTGAGTATTGGAGAATGCATATTTATAAAGGGAAAAATTATTATTTTGTGCTCTAAGTCTCACTAATATTTTCACTTTTACGTGTTTAAATCATCTAAACTGTTGTTATGTGTGTTTTATTATAATTTAGGTATTTTATGTATTTTAATAATATTTTAACAATTTCACAACTAACGAGAAGTCAGATCGCAAAATAAAGGTTATTTTTAAACTCGGAACGATTGAAAACCTTCAGAAGAGCATAAAGGGGTATTTGGTACTGTTCATGTATACGGTATTATTCATGTATACGGTATTATTCACATATACGGTAATATTCACAAGTATAGTACTCTTCACATATACGGTATCATAACATGGCATTGACCGATAACATGACTGCACCTATTGGACCAATGATGTGGTATTGACTGATTATATGGCACTGATTAATGATGTAGCATTGACTAATAATACGGCAGAGTGCTATTGGACTGAAATGTTGATGTGGTGTTGATCGATAATGTGGCAACATCTTATTGGATCAAAATGTTGATGTCGTGTTAATTGATGTGTGCTCCAGCCAATCAACGCTTACCGTGTGACGCAATCATGAGCGTTCGAATTATTTTCATCTGATAGATATGATTTATCAATTGCATCTACAAATATAAGGCTCTCCCTAATTTGAGATTGTTTAATCTATTTTTGAGTTTAATTTTCTGTAATTCTCTCTTCATCTTGTATTTTCCATATATTTTAATAAAATTATCATTTTATCTTAGTTCAATGAGTGGCTAGTTTAGGTTCAAAGTTTTGTTGAAGGTGAAGCCTTAACATGATCTATGAGCTTAATTTAGTAAGTTTATTCCATGTCCTACGTGGTGGTCACATGCCATATTAGCCCAACTATAATAGAGGTCCTACAAGCATGACCAAGACTTTGTGCCATAAGTAATTTTCAATACATTAAAATTCTAGATGATATCTTTCATGATCAAGAGGTTGGCTAATTATTTATTGATATAGAGTGATCATAACTCCTAACAACATCAATAAACACAAAAATAACAAAGACATTGTAGATTTTTATTACCACTAATTTTTTATAAAAATCTAAAAGAATTTTTTGACGACACATTCTATTTTGTTAAAGTGTCATTCAATTTTTTATTATAGTAAGCGACATAGGTTCGATTGGTAAGTTGTTGAATATTGGAGATTGCATATTTATATAGGATAAAATTATTATTTTGTGCTCCAAGTTTGGCTAATATTTTCATTTTTACGTGTTTAAATCCTCTAAGATTTTATTATGTGTGTTTTATTATAATTTTGACATTTTATGTATTTTAAGAATATTTTTACCATTTCACAACTAATGAAAAGTTGGATAGCAAATAGATGGTATTTTAAAACTTGGAACAATTGAAAACCTTAGGAAGAGCATAAATGGGTATTCAGTACTGTTGATGTATATAGTATTATTCACATATACAGTACTATTCACAAGTACGACATTGTTTCTATATACAGTATGATGACATGACATTGACCGATGTCATTGTTGCACCTATTTGACCAATAATGTGGTATTGACTGATTATGTGGCACTGATTATTGATGTGGCAATGTGCTATTGGACCGAAATGCTGATATTGTGTAGATCGATAATGTGGCAACATCTCATTGGACCGAAATGTTAATATGGAGTTGACTGATGATGTGTTCCAACCAATCAAAACTTGAAGCGTGATGCAGTCATGAGCGTTCGAATTATTTTCATCTGATAGCCATGATTTACCTATTGTATCTAAAAATTAAGGGCTCCACCTAATTTGAGGTCGTTGAATATGTTTTTTAGTTTCATTTCTTGTAATTCTCTCTTCAACTTATGTTTTCTATATATTTTAACAAAATTACTATTTTACCCTAGTTCAATGAGTGGCTAGTTTAGTTTCAATGTTTGGTTGAATTTGAAGCCTTAACATGATCTATGAGCTTAATTTGGTAAATTTATTCGATATCCTACAAGGTGGCCACAAGCCAGACTAGTCCGACTATAATAGAGGTCCTACAAGCATGACCAAAACTTTGCGCCATAAGTAATTTTCCATATATTAAAATTTTAGACGATATCTTCCACGATCAAGAGTTTGGCTAATTATTTACTGATATAGAGTGATCATAACTCCTAATAACATTAATGAAAACAAAAATGACAAAGACATTGTAGATTTTTACGACCACTAAGTTTTTATAAAATATACAAGATTTCTTCGACAACACATACTATTTTTTTAAAATGTCATTCAATTTTTAGTATAGTAAGCGACAAAGGTTGGGTTGGTAAGCTGTTGAATATTGGAGAATACATATTTATAAAGGATAAAGTTATTATTTTGTGCTTCAAGTCTCACTAATATTTTCACTTTTACGTGATTAGATCCTCTAAACATTTATTATGTATATTTTATTATAATTTAGGTATTTTATGTATTTCAAGAATATTTTAATCATTTTACAACTAACGAGAGTCAAATAGTAAAAAGGAGGTCATTTTTAAACTCGAAATGATTGAAAACCTTCAGAGTGCATAAAGGGGTATTCGGTACTGTTTATGTATATGATATTAATAACATATACGGTATGATTCACAAGTATGGTACTGTTCAGATATACGGTATCATGACATTGCATTGACCAATGACATGACTGCACCTGTTGTACCAATGTTGTGTCATTGATTGATTATCTGGCACTGATTGATGATGTGGCGTTGACCGATAATGCGCCAGAGTGCTATTAGACCGAAATGTTGAAGTGGTGTTGATCGATCATGTTGCAACATCTTATTCGACCGAAATGCTGATGTGGTGTTGACTGATGTGTGTTCCAACCAATGAAAGCTTGTTGCGTGACGCAATCATGATCGTCTGAATTATTTTAATCTGATAGCCATAATTTACTCGTTGCAACTATAAATAAAGGGCTTTCTATAATTTGAGATTTTTTTAATCTATTTTTGAGTTTCACTTTCTGTAATTCTCTCTTCATCTTGTATTTTCTATATATTTTAGTAAAAGTATCATTTTACCTTAATTCAATGAGTGGCTAGTTTAGTTTCAAGATTAGGTTGAAGGTGAAGCCTTAACATGATCTATGAACTTAATTTAGTAAGTTTATTTCAAGTTCTACATGGTGGCCACATGCCATACTAGCCCAAATATAATAAAGGTCCTACAAGCATGACCAAGACTTTGTGCCATAAGTAATTTTCCATACATTAAAATTCTAGACGATATCTTCCACGATCAAGAGTTTGGCTAATTATTTATTGATATAGAGTGATCATAACTCCTAACAACATCAATAAAAACAAAAATGACAAAGACATTGTAGATTTTTATTACCACTAATTTTTTATAAAAATCTATAAGATTTCTTCGACGACACATACTATTTTGTTAAAGTGTCATTCAATTTTTATTATAGTAAGCGACAAAGGTTCGGTTGGTAAGTTGTTGAGTATTGGGGAATGCATAATTATAAAGGTTAAAATCATTATATTGTTGCTCCAAGTCTCACTAATATTTTCACTTTTTCGTGTTTAAATCCTCTAAGTTTTTATTATGTTTGTTTTATTATAATTTAGGCATTTTAGTTATTTCAAGAATATTTTAACCATTTCATAGCTAACAAGAAGTCGAATAGCAAAATAAATGGTATTTTTGAACTCTGAACGATTAAAAACCTTAGGAAGAGCATATAAGGGTATTTGGTATAGTTCATGTATACGATATTATTCCCATATATGGTACTATTCACATGTATGACACTGTTCACATATACAGAATGATGACGTACGTCACTGTTTACTATTTTACCCTAGTTCAATAAGTGGTTAGTTTAGTTTCAAGGTCAGGTTAAAAGTGAAGCCTTAACAGGATTCATGGATTTAATTTGGTAAGTTTATTCCATGTCCTACATGGTGGCTACATGCCATACTAGCCCAACTATAATAAAGGTCCTGCAAGTATGACCACAAATTTGAGCCATAAGTAATTGTCCATACATTAAAATTTTAGACGATATCTTCCAAGATCAAGAGTTTGGCTAATTATTTATTGATATAGAGTGATCATTACTCCTAACAATATTAATGAAAAAAAATGACAAAGGCATTGTAGATTTTTATTGTCACTAATTTTTTATAAAAATCTACAAAATTTCTTCGGCGACAAGACTATTTTGTTAAAGTGTCATACAATTTTTATTATAGTAAGCGACAAAGGTTGGGTTAGTAAGCTGTTGAGTATTGGAAAATGCACATTTATAAATGATAAAATTATTATTTTGTACTCTAAGTCTCTTTAATATTTTTACTTTTATGTGTTTAAATCCTCTAAGCTTTTATTATGTGAGTTTTATTATAACTTAGTCATTTTATGTATTTCAAGAATATTTTAATCATCTCACAGGTAACGAGAAGTCGGATAGCAAAATAGATGGAAATTTTTAAACTCTGAACGATTGAAAACCGTAGAAGAGGCATAAAGGGATATTTGGTGCTGTTGATGTATACGGTATTCTTCACACATATGGTATTATTTACATGTACAATACTGTTCACATATACAATATGATGACGTGACATTGACCAATGACATGACTGCACCAATTAGACCAATGATGTGGCATTGATTGATGATGTGGTGTTGATCGATGATGTGACAGGGTGCTATTGGACCGAAATGCTAATATGGTGTTGGTCAATAATGTAGCAACAACTTATTGGACTGAAATGCTGATGTGGTGTTGGCCGATGATGTGTTCAAGCCAATTAAAAATTGGCACATAACGCAATCCTGGGCATCTGAATTATTTTCATCTGATAGCCATGATTTACTCATTGTATCTATAAATAAAGAGCTCCCCCTAATTTGATATTTTTGAATCCATTTTTGAGTTTCATTTTCTGGAATTCTCTCTTCATCTTGTATTTTCTATATATTTTAATAAAATTATCATTTTACCCTAGTTCAATGAATGGTTAGTTTAGTTTCAAGGTCATGTTAAAGGTAAAGCCTTAACATGATCAATGGGTTTAATTTGGTACGTTTATTTTCTTTTCCTCTCAGATTTATGTGGTTTTTTTTTACTCATCGAGAGACAATGTATCTTATCTAGATTTTGCACGGTATAACTACTCCCTAGTGAAAGATCGTTATTGTCTGGCACAATAAAATCTTAAAACTATATTTATTAGAGAGAAAATTATCCTCTAGCATTTTCTATGTCATCTTGACTCAGTGTCGATAGAGTGTGCATCTAAACTATTTAGTAGACAATCTTGCCACTTTGTTAACAAAATAATTATTATTGTCTGACACAACGTGTTCTTGACACCACACTTAGTGGGAGATCATTACCCTCTAGCACACTGAGTGCTTAATACCATATTTATTAGAATGAGGATTATAAGGAGTGGAAATACCTCCCCCATGAATTAATTGAACTAAAAAGGAAATATTAAGCCTAAGAGGATTATAAGGAGTGGAAATACCTCCCCCATGAATTAATTGAACTAAAAAGGAAATATTAAGCCTATGATGAAATGTCGAGTGTGAATGTAGAGACTCAAGCGTTTTATTTGTCTATTTTTCATCTGTAATTCATTCCCGTCATTTTATTTTAAATCTAAAGATAAAAAAAAAATCACTTCCAACCAACTCAAATATACACTTGGAAAATTAACCCTAAGCATGATTAAATCTATCTACTCGTAGGATTAACACTCGTCACTATAAATCTATTCTATAATAAATTCGTACGCTTACAAATACAATAAAATTTGCACAACATAAATGTTTTCTTACAAAAATTTTGTTACATAGAAAATTTTCATTTAATTTTATTCGATATCTTGCTTTGTGGCCACTGGCTATAGTAGCACACCTGTGATAGAGAGTGGTCATAATTCCCAACAACATTTTATTAGGAAAAAAAATCCCAGCAACATGACCAAGACATAGCATGACAAAGACATTATAGATTTTTATTATAACTAAATCTTTCATAAAAAAAATCTACAGGATTTCTTTGAAGACCAATTTTGTTTCCTTACAGTGTCATTCAATTTTAATTGTAGTAAGTGATAAAGTTTGGATTGATAATCACTTTCTTTCAAAAATTTTGCTGTATATACAAAAAAAAAGTCATTTAATTTAATTTATTTAATATCTTGCATGGTGGCCACTTGTCACATTAGCCCACCTATGATAGAGAGTGACCATAACTCACAATTAGGGATGGCAAAAATTGGGTTCGGGTGGGTTCAGCCTTTCCGGTTCCAGACCCATATGTCAATTTGTCTTCCCGGATATGGATTAAAACCCGAATTTTTTAACTACAGGTCCAGAGCAGGTTCAACTCAGAAAAAGTCCGGGTGCCTGCCAAACTTTTTAACTCGGTTGTTAGGTGAAGGGATGAAGATGAATTCTCCAAGCATGCTGCATGCCGCTTTTGGCTCTTTGGAATTTGCAAAAACAATTAAAGGTAGAACAAATTTATGAGATCTCAACTAAATTTACTTACATCAATAACAAAGTTTACAATTATATCAATCTTATGTGTTTAAATTTTGTATTTGGCTATTCACAACAATAAAACTTCAATAATTACCAAAGCGCCAACGAAAAGAGGTTAGTGGTTTCTTTGAGATGTCAATTAAGGCACTGGTGAGTCCAGGAGACGGCAGCCATGAGAGTGGCAAGCAATGTCCGAGATCCAACATCCACGAAGAAGATAGGTACCTTCCAATCCCTTGGTTGATGATGATAGATGATGAATGGTGGTAGAGCTTGGTTGTTACTCTTGATGATTTAGATTGATGTTGAGGATGATTTAAATTGTTATTGCTCTTGATGATGAATTGACGATGATGGATGGATGATGAATTGATGTTGAAGTTAAGGAAGATTGGGGTGGCGGCTGGTGTGGGGCTTTAGGGTTTGTTCTGCATTTTAGTTTTTGTTTTTTAACTTTTTGCTTTATATTTATATATTATAATAAATATTATTTAATAAATAAATCATAAAATCCAGGTATGGGTTCCAGATATCCAGGTTTAACTAAACCCTGAACCGGACCTGGATATATCCGGGTTTTAAAAAAGACTTTCAGATTCTGTATTTGCATACATCCATGCCGGGTTGAACCCGAATTGGATCATCCGGGTTTGTCTGGGTCCAGGCCGGGTCCGGAAAAATTTGTCATCCCTACTCGCAATAACATTTTGTTAGAAAACAAATCCCAATAACTTGACAAAGACATTATAGATTTTTATTACAATTAATTTTTCATAAAAATCCACATGATTTCTTCTATGACCAAGACTGCTTTGCTAAAAGTGCCATTAGTTTTAATAATAGTAAGCGACAAAAGTTGGGTTTTTAAACACCTTCTTACAAACGTTTTGCTATATAGAAGTAATGTCATTTAATTTTATTCGATGTATTGCATGATAGCCATAGGCCATACTAACCCACCTATAATAGGTCCTATAAGCATGACCAAAACTTTGTGCCATTAATAATTTTTCACACCATAAAATTCTATAGGATATTTTCGATGACAAAGAGTTTGGCTAATTATTTATTGATAGAGAGTGGTCATAACTCATATCAACATTTTTTTAAAAAAAAAACTCAAAAATAACCTAACCAAGACATTATAGATTTTTACTACCACTAATTTTTCATACAAATCCACATGATTTCTTCAACAAACAAGACTATTTTGTTAAAGGATCATTCAATTTTAATTATAATAAGCGATAAAGGTTGGGCTGGTAAACAATTTCTTACAAAAATTTTGCTTCATAGAAAAAATATCATTTAATTTTCATTGATTTCTGCCATGGTGGGCAATGGCCATATTAGCCCGCCTACAATAAAGAGTGGTCATAACTCCCAACAACATTTTATTAAGAAAAAAAAATTCCAATAACATGACCAAGAAGATTTTTACTACCACTAAATTTTCATAAGAATCTATAGGATTTCTTCGACTGCCAAGACTTTTTCGTTAAAGCATCATTCAATTTTAATTATCGTAAGCAACAAAGGTTGAGTTGGTAAACACTTTCCTACAAAAACTTTGCTATATATAAAAAAAATGTCATTCAATTTTTTTTGATGTCTTGCATTGTGGCCACTGTCCATATTAGCCCAACCCATGATTGAGAGTGGTCATAACTCCCAAAAATATTTTGTTAAAAAAAAATATGTTGGAATAGCTCTGCGGTGGAGCACTATTTTATAATCATGATTGAAGTTGCAACATATTTTTTACTATTTATTACTTTACATGTGTTGTTATAATTTGTGCTCTACTTTAGAGCAACTCCTAGGTAGTCATGGCCAAAAAGAAAAAATTCCAACAACATGACCAAGATATTAAAGATTTTTGCCACCACTAGTTTTTCTCAAAAATCCACAAGATTGTTTTGACGACCAAGACTATTAGTGTCATTCAATTTTAATTATAGTAAACGATAAACCTACTTTCTTATAAAAATTTTGCTATATAGGAAAATTGTCATTCAATTTTATTTGATGTCTTACATTGTGGCCACTGGCCATATTAGTCCACCCGTGATTGAGAGTGGCCATAACTCTCAAGAACATTTTGTCAAAAAAAAGGGGGCCTGGTTATATTGGAACCGCTCCACGATAAAGCAATCTTTCATAACCACATGATTAAAGTTATGATGTTTTTTTTACAATTTATTACTTTGTATGTGTGGTTATGATTCATGCTATACCTTAGAGCAACTCCAAGATAGTCATGGAAAAAAATTGCAACAAAATGACCAAGCCATTAAAATCTTTTACTACTACTAGTTTTTCATAAAAGTCCACAGGATTTTTTCGATGACTAAGACTATTTTATTAAAGTGCTATTCAATTTTAATTATAATAAGTGAAGGTTTGGTTGGTAAACACATTCTTATAAAAATTTTGATATACAAAAAAAAATGTCATTTAATTGTTTTTTTTATGTCTTGCATGGAGGCCACTGGCCATAATAGCCCACCTATGATAGAGAGTTGTCATAACTCCAACAACATTAATAATAATAATAATAATAATAATAAAATTCCTAACAACATGACTAAGATATTATAGATTTTTACTACAACTAATTTTTCCTAAAAAAATCTATAGGATTTCTTCATAGGCCAAGAATGTTTTGTTAAAGTGTCATTCAATTTTAATTATAGTAAGTGAGAAAATTTGGGTTGATAAGCACTTTCTTACAAAAATTTTAATAAGAAAAAGGACACTTATTCACCCAAGTTTTGGGAAAATGGTTACGAAAGCCTCCAAATTTTCAATAAAGGACACCAAAATTTTTGCCTATAATACAATTTGACTTTATAAACCCAACAAATTGACCCCATAACTTTATAATAAACAAAAATATGGCATTAAAATGAATGTCATAATATATATGTTCAAAAATAATTTTAATATTTAAAAATATTTTTATATTTTACAACCACTTGACCTATTTTATTATATTAAAGTAATTTTTAATAAAAAATTAGAGCATAATATTGAATTAATTAAAAATAATAAATTAATTACAACCACTTGCACTGTAATAATTTTTAATAACAAATTTTTATTAATAAAAAATTTTAAAGTCAATTTTTTAATTATTATATTCAAAAGGTATGATGGTTAAAAGGAGATTTTAATGTTCTTTTTTGAAAATTTAAGAAATTTTTTGAATATTTCCTAAATTTTTTGAAATGTAAGCATTCTTTTTCCATTTTAATATACAGAAGAAAAAAAATGTCATTTAGTTTAATTTATTTGATAGCTGGCATGTGACCACTTGTCCTATTAGCTCACCCGTAATAGAGTGGTCATAACTCCAAGCAACATTTTAATAAATAAAAAAGAAAAGGAAAATCCCAACAACCTTACCAAGACATTATGGATTTTTGCTACAACTAATTTTTCATAAAAGAAAAAGTCAACATTATTTTGTTAAAGATGTCATTTAGTTTTAATTATATTAAGAAACAATGGTATGGTTGGTAAACACTTTATTACAAAAATTTGCAATATAGAAAAAATGTCATTTAATTTTATTCATTGTCTTACATGGTGGCCACTGGTCATATTAGCCCACATGTGATAGTTCCTGCAAGCATGACCGAGACTTTGTGACATAACTAATCCTCCGTACCTTAAAATTTTATTTATTGATAGAGTGGTCATAACTCTCAACAACATTTTATTAGAAAAAAAAGAACTCCCAACATGATCATGACATTATAGATTTTTACTATAACTAATTTTTCATAAGAATCCATGGAATTTCTTCGATGATTAAGATTGTTTTGTTGTTCTTGTGTAAAATACCATTTCTTACACTTTTTTACAAAAAATTTACTACAAAGAAACACCTATCCATTCAGAATTTTAAAGAACATTTAAATTGTTAGGAAATGGAACAATTGTAAATTAAACGGAACAAAACTCTTTCCTTCTTTATGTGATTAAAATAGGATGTGCACCACAAATAAATAGGCAGAAAAATAAATCAATAAATTCAAAGTAAAAACAAACCATAAGAGACACAAATTTTTACGCGGAAGATCCAAAGCGGGAAAAACCACGGGACCGTAGTCCGATACAATCTTCTACTATATTAATGAGATTACAGCACAAACTCTTCTCTAGATAATACTAAAAGCTACCAACATCAAAAATCTCAATATTCTTAACTTACAGTAATAGTCTAATGATTGTCTCTCTAACAAGTAGATATCTCAAATAATAGCCAACGGAATGATAAAATAAAAATTAAGATCAATAGAATTATAGAGGACGATACAAGGAACTTACCCTCAAAATTTGAGAAAAACATAGTTAATATGTTCTTTTCCAATATATACCCTTATTCATGAAATCATAATTGCAATACTTGTCAAGAATTCATTTTCAAGACTTATTGAATCATACAATACTAAAGTGCAAGCCATTGCATTAATCATAAATAATTTTTTTTTGTATATTCCAAGAATACTAGAAAGCATATCTAGTTTACAATTCCAAAATTAGATATCCAGTACATTAGATATTATTAATCCATAATTTGAAAAACTATTATATTCTCCACAAGTAACATCAAAATGCCATGGTATTGGCTGCTCTAATACTCATGCCAATCCATACTTTAACAAAAACTATTGCAATCTTTACAACATCAAATTTCGATTTTGTTGTCACACCAATGTTCATACTCTGCAATAGTTACCCAACAACGAAGTAAATAATTAAAATCATGCAGCAAGAACAATAATAAAATAAAATTAAATAATTTTGATTAAAGTTCAAAATAATTTATAAATACGTAAATTCTTTGATGTCTCATTTATACTTAGAGATGGCCAATGGGCCGGGCAGCACGAGACACGGCACGGGCACAGCACGTGTCCGTACAGCACGGCACAACACAAGTATGTTTCAGTAGGGCACGCGGCACGACACGACACGTACGTAGGCCGTGTCGGGCTTAGAATTTTAGGTATGTGGGCCTTAAAAACACGGCACGATTAGAGATACGCCAAAGCACGACACGTGATAAGACGCGTAATAAGCACGTTTCATTGGTGGGCTAGCACGTGGCCCGTGGGTCATCAATAGCACGTAAGACAAAGTATATCAAAGTAAAAATTTTTAATAAAAAATAAATATAAAATATTATGATTTTACAAAAAACTTGAAATTAAAATTTTTAATATATTTTTTTAGCACAAGCTTTTAAAAATTAGAATATTTATTTAAACTAGGAGTTAAATTAATTCCTAGTTTAAATAAATTTTCTAATTTTTTATGTTTATAATTTATTAAATGGATAAATAAATATCATGATTTTATAAATAATAAATAATAAATTTTACGACATTAGTAATTCATTTATGAAATCATAACTTAGTTAATAGTTAATGGAGATATGTTTCATTTGTGAATGAAATTTTTTCATATTTATTCACAAAAACAAAATTATGAACAAAATATTTTTATGGTAAATTACAAATTACATTTTCATTCAATGGAGTTTTCAAGTGCAATTATAATATTAATAGTTCAAATAAAATTAGGTGTAATTGTTATTTCAGGATTGTAATTTTTGTTGTTTGATAAAAAGAGGGCTCTAAAAGAGAAGAGCTAGAGAGGCACAAAACAAGAGTGTCAGGATTGTAATTTTATTTTTCATTGATCATTACTATGATTTATGAAATTATTATTATTATTATTAGGTCGATAAGCTTAAAAAAACACGTCAGACACGTATGCTTAAATAAAACATGTCAAGCACGTGGATTTTTTTAAGTACGCTGGACCTGTAAACTTAAATAAATAAAAAATAATAGACTTTTTTTTAACATGGCCCACAATACAGCACGCATTTTTTTAGCATAGCCCACGATACAGCGCGGCCCATTAGCCATCATTATTTGTACTAAAAATACTATAAAAGACAGATGGAAAACAATATTATTCACTTACTAAGCATGCCCAGTCACTCTGCTACCAAAACACCATCATTATCTTTTACTTAATTAATTATTTATTTATTATATTAAATTATATTAAATGAATGGTTAAGATCAAAAGATTTAAATTTAAATGTTCATAATAATCTCATTATTAATACTGTAAAAATATATGTAGAAAATAAAAAAAAATTCAATTTACATATCTTATATTTTATTTACATAATTTATATTTAATTATAATATTAATACCGTAATTTTTATCACAACATTTATAATGCATCTATTCAATTAAATTGGTCCCGCGAACATTAAATTTTTGCCATGTACGTAAGAAACAGATTTGCATGGTGTCCACTGGCTATTGGCTCACCCGTATGTAAATGATAATCAGACAGGGGGTAATCAAATTATTGCCAGTTTGCATGACCATGACCAAGTCTTTTTGCCACAACTAATGCATCATAATTTAGGCCCGGTTTCGGATTATTTTTGGGAAGATTAAAAGTGATTTTAAAAATTTAAAAGTTAATTTTAATATTTAATAAAAAAAATTAAAATTATTTTTGCTAGAATCAGCTCCTCCTACAGTTAATTTTGAAAAGTAAATAATGAGTAATTTTTAGATTCTAATTTTGAAAATCAATTTTATTCTTTAATATAATTTCATAAATATCCTTACAATTATTATTTAAACCTGAAATTATCCTTATTTAAATTGAAAACAAAATCAATATTTTAATAATTTTTTATTATAATTAACGCACACCTTTCGTTTACCCTATTTCTTCATATTTTGTGTTCTATAAAAAAAAATTATTTGATTCAACAAGATATTGTACGTGTACATTTTTATATGTATAAGTAAATTTCATCTTACATTATGTATATTTTAGTCATTTATTTTTTTATAGCAGTTTAACAATAAAATTTATCAAACACGCATAACTACTTTCAAAATTTACAGTACTTTTGAAAATAAAATTTATCAAACACTTAACTGATTCTCTTTATAGCTGATTATTTTTACAGTACAGGTAACAACAATTATTTTAAAAACTGCAGAATTACCAAACTGACCCTTAATCTACAGGAAGTTTTCGGCGACCAAGACTTTGGCTAAATAAAGGGGAGGGGAGATTATTATTTCATCACTTACATTTTTTATATATATTATTTTATTATAAATTTTTTTAACAACTATTATTTATTTAATATTTTAATATTTATTATTTTACTATATCAAACCTTAAGCCTATCTAAAAATTTACTGATGCCAAAGGATTATTTCAGAAATTTCAATATATTAAATCAAAAGTGTTATAAAATTTAAAATTTTATCAAAATAATCAATTGGCGAAAGCATTATATTTATATATATAATTTTGTACTATTTAATTTCAAGGAATAAATTGTAATTACACAATTTAGGAATAAATAAAAATTTACTACAATTTTTTTTAAAATGCTGTTATTTTTAATGATTTGATGGTAAAATAATAAAAATAAAACGGTAACCGGAAAAAAGGTAATTTTCATAATCTATATCTATATATATATATAAAGTTAGGACTTGAGTAGGTGATGTGGCATCACTATTTTGGTTCTTTGTATATTCTTTATTATCTAATAAATAGAGATTTTTTTTTTAGATTTGACTTTTCATCTTCTCATAATTAATTTGATTGTATTTAACTCATTTAATAAATAGTAACTTTATTAATATATATCATTCATCATCTTTTTATATTTTCTATTATTTAAAATATCTAAAATATTGGTGGATATTCTTTGTAATTTTTTCTCTTTCTATTTAAATTCAACAATATGTAATCATTAATAATATTAATTATAAGTCTTTTGAAACATTTATTTATTTTATTATACTAGCAATTAAACTTTTGTGGCATAAAATACATGAATTAATCTATATATCTATCTATGTATATCTATATCTATCTATATATATAAAGGTAGGACTTGAGGAGGTGATGTGGCATCACCATTTCTCATCTTTGTATATTCTCGATTATCTAATAAATAGAGAAATTTTATTTTAAATTTAGCTTTTCATCTTCTCATAATTAATTTGATTGTTATTACACAATAACAATTATGTAAATATTTTAATGAGACATATTCTTTGTAATGAACATCCAAGGGGGAGTGTTATGAATTTATTAAAATAAATGTAGATTTTCATAACATATATCTTTTAGTCTCCCCACTATCTCCCATTAGCAACATTTAGCTTCCCTATAACTCTCACTATCTCACAAGGAATTATGATCCATAATTTTTCATTAATTTCATAGAGTGATTATGTAACTATAAAAGAAGAGCTCATCTTTTTGTTTTGTACACACACAATTGGAATGAATAAAATCGCTGTATAATTTATTCTCTCATTTTATTCTTTATCTTGCATTACTTCTTTATTTGTATTGCTGGCTAATAATTTTTTTTGTTTTTTATAAGGCTGTCTCATCTTTAAAAAAAATCAATTCATATTTTTTATTAGTTTCATCAAGTATAAAGTAAGAAAAAATGATAATACTAAATTCTTTTTTCAAAGCCGCGTGAAGCGCAGTTCTATTTTCTAGTATATATATAAAGTTGAGACTTGAGTAGGTGATGTGACATCACTATTTCACTTCTTTATATATTCTCTATTATCTAATAAATAAAGAATTTTTTTTTAGATTTGACTTTTCATCTTCTCATAATTAATTTTAACTCATTTAATAAATAGTAACTTTATTAATATATATCATTCCTCATCTTTTTATATTTTCTATTATCTAAAATATCTAAAATATTGGTAGATATTCTTTGTATTTTTTTTCTCTTTCTATTTAAATTCAAAAATATGTAATCATTAATAATAATTAATTATAAGTCTTTTGAAATATTTATTTATTTTATTATGCTACCAATTATATTTTAGTGGCTTAAAATACACGAATTAATTAACATAGGAAGAGGGGCTCTTTCATTTTCCCTTAACAATGCCACTAAGACCTAATTTTAATGCCATAATCTCATATTTAATTATGCAACCTTTTGTTGAGTGTCTTTTGGCTTCTTCAAAATTTATTATACTATTAATTAAACTTTAGTGCTTTAAAATACATTACCTAATTAACATAGGAAGAGAGATTCTTTCATCTTCCCTCAATCTCATCTTTTCATATTCTCTATTATCTAAAATATCTAAAATATTAGTGGATATTCTTTGTACATATATCATAATATGACACTCAAAAAAATAAAGATAAAAAATATATTAATAATAAAGATATCATTTAATATATAATTATCTAATAAATTGGTTGAAATTAAAAAATAATTACATTATAAAATATTAAAATAGAAAATAATTATTAGATTATAAATGATTACATGTCTTTTCCTTTTTCTAATTAAATTCAACAATATGTAACCATTAATAATAATTAATTATAAGTCTTGAAATATTCATTTATTTTATTATGCAAACAATTAAATTTTAGTGGCTTAAATACATCAATTAATTAATATAGGAAGGAAGGTTCCTTCATCTTCCCTCAACAATGTCATTAGAGCCTAATTTTAATATCATAGTCCCATATTTAATTATTCAATCTTTTATTTAATACTTTTTGGCTTCTTCAAACTCCATAAACATTAATTATTTAAGATTTGTGGCATCATTATTTCTCATCTTTTTTTATTCTCTATTATTTAATATATTGGTTGAGATTAAAAAATAATTATATTACAAAATATTAAAAATCGATATCTATATATATATATAAAGTTATGACTAGAGGAGGTGATGTGGCATCACTATTTCTCATCTTCTTGTATTCTCTATTATCTAATAAATTGGTTGATATTAAAAAAATAATTACATTACAAAATATTAAAAATAAAAATAATTATTAGATTATAAAAGATCACATGTCTCTTCCTCTTTCTATTTAAATTCAATAATATGTAACCATTAATAATAATTAATTATAAATCTTGAAACATTTGTTTATTTTATTATGCCAACAATTAAACTTTAGGGGCTTAAATATATCAATTAATTAATATAGGAAGGAAGGTTCCTTTATATTCCCTCAACAATATCATTAGAGCCTAATTTTAATGTCATAATCTCATATTTAGTTATTCAATATTTTGTTTAGTGTCTTTTGGCTTCTTCAAACTCTATAAATATTAAGTAGTTAAGATTTGTGGCATCATTATTTCTCATCTTTTTTATTCTCTATTATTTAATATATTGGTTTAGATTAAAAAAATAATTACATTACAAAATATTAAAAATAGAAAATAATTAATAGATTACAAAAGATTACACTTCTCTTCCTCTTTCTATTTAAATTCAACAATATGTAACCATTAATAATAAATTAATTATAAGTTTTGAAACATTCATTTATTTTATTTAGCCAACAACTAATTTTTAGTGGTTTAAAATACATCAACTAATTAATATAGGAAGAAAGGTTCCTTCATTTTTCCTCACCAATGTCATTAGGACCTAATTTTAATGTCATAATCATATATTTAATTATGCAACTTTTTATTTAGTGTTTTTTGGCTTCTTCAAACTCTATAAATATTAAGCATTTAAGATTTGTTATATTTGAATTTTTTTTTATTATTTAACCAACATCCTCTTTAGAAATGTTATTGTGTTTTTATTTTTTGACTTATTTAAATTTTTAGTATTGTGTGCTTCATGAAGTACTCTTTTCTTCATGAGTTAAACAATGATAAAGATAGTTGAATTATAAGGGTTAGACTTTGTAAGATGTGCGAGTCTTTTAATAGTAAGAAAAATAGAGAGTTGATTAGTGTGAACATTATTGTTATTGATGAAAAGGTTATGTACACTTAACTATACACATTAATATATTTTTTTAATATTAACAAAAAAATAATAAACTTTCATAAATAACATTAGTTTTATAAGGCTGTATCATCTTTAAAAAAAATAATTCATATTTTTAATCAGTTTCATTGAGTACAAAGTAATAAAAAAATATAATACTAAATTCTTTTTTTAAAACCGTACGAAGTGCGGTTCTATTTCCTAGTCTATATATACACGAAGAATCATTGTCTTCGGGGGTAAGTGAGCTAAAACAAAAAACATTTATGATCTTTCCTTGTTAGGATTCCATAAAGAAACTAAAATGGGATTGTCAAAATGGTCTTGTCAAATCTTCTTTCTCCAGTTACTGCTTTTGCTTCCTCTGAGTTTGGAAGTGGAACTGCACCCGATTGAGGAAGATTCTTCTTGCCAATGCCCTAAATACTAGCCTTCTTGCCCAAATCTGCCCATTGATCAATGTCACCACTTCATTCAAGCCTCTGTCGTGCAAGGTCTCTCTCTCTCTCATATTTGAATACACAAATTCATCTTCGGAAATCTAGTGTGTCGACTCAAATTGAAAAAAAAAAAATTAATAATAATAGTAGTAATCAGTTTAAGAAAAGCATCTGAAATGTTACAATATATCAACGCGTTTTCTTTGTTTTTTATTTTAATTTTCCTTCTAACATACTAAGTAATATGAAAGGTTTCAACTTATTAAACTTAATTCATCTTCTCAAATCTAGTTCTTGATAAAATAAGACTACTGAAGCTCAAAAAAAAAATCACTTAATTCTTTTTTATTCTTTATATAGTAATAATTATATATATTTTTTCATTTTTTTCAGATCGTGAGCAATTAAAAAGGGAATTAATTGCTGACCTTGGGGTTGCAATTCAGTCTACTTTGCGGCATTTGAGCAAAATGCTAGACTATTCTCCACCAGAAGATCGCAATTACCCAAAAGGACCTACTCCAGAAGCGAACGACGATAATGATGTTCCCAGTGATGGCAATAAGGAAATCGTCAATTACCCAAAAGGACCTACTCCAGAAGCGAACATTAACGAAAAAGTATCTCCTTCAAGAACACCTGGTTCCCATCTCCTATGAGGGATTATATAACAGTTTCATTATGATCTTACATCCACAAAAATCATCCAACACACCCAGTGTGTATGCTCTTTCTTTTTCCTTTGGTTTCCCTCCTCACTAGTTCTTGTTTAACTTGTCTTATTCTTGTCTTTATATGTGCGTACAATAATGGAATTATTTTCGTTTGCCATATCCATGAATGAGAGAAATCAACAAGAGAACTTGAAACTGGGACACCAAATTTTGATTGGTGCAATTTATTGCTCTTTGTGATTTATATAGCGTCTTCAACCCAAAACTCTCTCTCTTCCTCTCTTTCTGTCTTCTTCTTCTTCTTCTTCATTTTTCTTTTTCTTTTTCTTTTTTTATTGAGCAACCGTATGCTTTAGTCCTCATTGATGCTTTTATTGAAACAGTAGTTTGATTATCCATGAATCAGTATCTATTAAAAGTGAATAATTTTTATGATAGATTGGATTTAGCGTTTCAACTTTTGGAAAATAATTTAGGGTTTAAGAGATAAGATAATGGGTGTTTAAGGAGGAGCAAAAAGTGCTAATATTATATTAATTAAAATTATCTTATCTTTAAAGGTAAATTATATTAATGTTATTTTATTAAAATATGAGTGTTTAAAGTAAAATTATGAATGAAAAAAAAAATCTCATCCATATAAAATTATTAATCAATATTTTGTACTCTAATATTACTAAATATATCTTTTTAAATGGAGTTTAGAGCTAATACATGATATTCTTTAAGCATTGTTTATCTTAACAAGAATTTAATTGACTTGGAAAAACTTCTTTCAAACAAATATTGTCGTCCGTTTTATTCTACAAGCAACATATGCATTTGGAAATATATAGAAATTATATATATACGTATTAATTATATACTTACGTATATGCCATTACATTTACACAAGATAATTGCGAATTATGGTCTAGTTTATCAAAATTTGTGGCTGTCAAAATTCAATAACTTTGACAAACAATGCCCAGCGATTGTCAAAATTGCAAGCAACAGCAAGTTGAATTTTTTGGATGCACCGAAAATTGAGAGGAAAATCTCAAGGGCGGCACTGAATGTTGAAATAAAAAAAATAAAAATAATAATAATAATAAATATATATATATTGCATGAACATAACTAATTTTGGCTATAAAAGGAAATGCTTCACCTCATTTATTCTCTTAAGAGTGAAGAGTAAAGAGTTGAGTATATTAGAGCTTTAAATTCTTATTTTAGTGATTTGAGAGTTTTGAATATATTGAGATTTTAGGTAGTGAGATAAAATACCATAATATTTATAAAAAGACAACTATACCTTTAAAAGTATATGGTTATATAAAAAGAAATTTTGGTGTTTATTTCAATTTTTACTAAAAGTTAAGTGGTCAAGTGATCAATTAAGTAGGTAAATGATTATTTTACTCTTGTGAGGTCAGCATACATTAACAGAAAAGTGGTTGATTGGATGATAAACTTAACAAATCTTCGATTGATTATTGATAATTTTTTTAGAAAATTTGTGAGTTTCAAACTTTCACTAAAAGTAAGGGGAACAATTATTGACAATTTTTCATTTTATTTTGACACATCAACTACACCTAGTCGTATATCCTTTGACTTTGCTTAAGTTGAGAGGCAATGTTGGATAATTGGGGACACTAGAAGGGTAATCCGCCGAGAGCAGAGTCTATTTATCAATAGGCTAGCGAATTAAAGAAAAAAAATGTTAACTACAATTATCTAAGAACTTCCTTTTCTTTTTTCTTTTTTTAAGAAACTCATTCGAGAAGAAAAAATCATTGGCAGTCCACTTTAGTGAAAAATGGAAATTACTTGAAACGATCCTTTCCTAACTTAATCTTTCTTAAGATTTTTGGGAGATCTTGACACATATTATTTAAATGATTGTATGGACAAGATTTAATCTTTCCCAGTTAAACTAAAAATGTACATATTTTGGTGGCTAACTAAAATTCTAAAACTAAAACAGACGTTAATTCCAAAATATCTTCCCCAGTCTTTCTTCATCGCAATCCTAAATATTGGCTGTAATAAGCTTGAGTGCAAAAGAATGTATTACCAGAAAAAGAACTTCTATAAAACTTTATTTAAAAAAGGCAATTTTTTCTTTTAATTTTCTCAACATACTAACGAAAGTTGCTGTTTTTGGGCCGTTGCTACTAAACCGTCGTGATTCTAGTTTCTTCAATTCTGTAGATAGTTTAATCGATAATTTACGATACATGTTTTTTTCAAGCAGGGAAAAAAATAAAAATAAAAGTAAAGCTTGAGCTTGTCTCTTCATTCTAAAGGTTTATCAGCTTTTTCATTAATTTTTAGACGGGAACTTCGCGCAAGGTATTCTGATTTCTTTTGAGCAATCTCAATAGTGCAAATCAAAGAATTAAAAAATCTGGACCAAAGTGTCAAAAGAATAATCTTTTTGGTTTTTTAAGAAAATCATATAAGAAAGTACATTATGCTTCAGAGTTTGGAAAACATTAAACTCGTTCTTTGATAAAATTATCAACCATGGACATTTACAAAAAGATAATTAATTAAATTTAAAAAAAGTTAAAAGTAGTCTACTTTCATCGAAAATAAATCTTACATGAACAAACTATTAACAATAAAAAATAAAAAATAAACTCCATCGTCAATAAATTGTTTAAAAAAAAAAACAATTCCACCCTGCAAAGACAGTTGCCTTGTTTTTGAAACAATAACATACGTGTATTTGTGCGTGCACGTGTCCATCAGTCCATATATATTAATAGCTATCAAGTGCAGAAAGTGAGAACTGATACAAATCCATTGTCTGAATTTATTGACGATAGAGTACACGTGTACAAACAATCAAATAACGAATAAACAAAATTTTCATATTGCGGATTTAGACACAATTTTCTTTTTCTTAACCAATTTCTGAGATTTGATCGCATCCACCCTGCAATCCATGATAGTTGTTAGGAAGGAATTATATATTAGTAGCAATATTCTTCGTATAGCTTACTTAAACGGAGCTTGCACCCCTGGATTTCATGTGTTACTTCTGACATCCAATGACTCCTAAGTAAGAAAATGATCAATCATATGATGTATGACATCTGCACCTTCCATATGCACAACTTCGTCTTTGACCTGCAATGAGTAGAAATTTGCCTCTCAGAAGGACAAGTAATTTCAGATTTTATATTTTCCATCTTTTGCCTAACTGACCAACTGCCAAGTGCCTACAATATAAATCTATCATTTTGCAAAATCTTGAACTCTCAGAGACAAACATTTGAAATACAATAGAGTAAATGTCAGGAAATATGGTTTCTATTATAAAATCATCATTCTAGGGCAGAAAATTGAAATGTCATTACCATCCCTCCCTTCCCCCCTTATTTCCATCCCTTGCAAGGGATACCTAATCGTAAAAGTAAAAGATTGACCTGAACACTTCAATATTAGCATTTAAGACACAACATTGTCCACGGAACCACAACACCAAACTGGAAACACACATAAAGTCAAAAACCATCACACAACAGCAGAAGAATTTTCATGCATTGTCAAATTTGTCTTGGTAATAGCCAACAGGCACTCATATACAGTGAGCGAGTTTACAAGCACGCATATGCTTGAGCATGTCCCATTGCACATGCAAGAGGGAAAGAGTTACCTGTATAACACTATGAGCAGCAAATCTTTGTCTGCAGTTATGAAAGCTAACATCTATCTTTTCCCATGAAACACGAGATAGGCCTTTCACCAGTTCCTCTGCACAATATAGGCCAACAAGAAATAGTCAACAAAACATCACTGGATATTGCGCTTTTTTGGGCAATAATTGTAGCCGAGTCATAAGCACAGACTAACATTTTTAATGTTATCAGCTAAATGAAAAAAGTAATGGTCAACTAAATGAAAAAAACTTCAGAGCCACAACGAATGAACTATGAAGGGATATATATTTTCATTAAGCAAGCAGGCTAACCTGACTTAAGTCACATAACAAAGGCTGACGGCATAAACAAATTAAAATTTTAAAATTTTAAAATGGCAGACCTTCTATCTTATCACTGCCATCATCTTCCATTGAACTAGGGTCAAGCTGCTCTGCATCACAGGCCTTGCAATGTTCATGGTACACGATATGTGGATATTTTTCATCAAGTGAATCTTCCCACTGCTTAACAAAAAAGACGTCTTTCTCGTTATAATCCAACCAAAAGGTGGGAAACTGGAACTAAACATGCAAATTCAAATAGATAACAATACCTTCGGTAATTCACTATTACGTCTTATTGACGATGTTCTCCACCCAACAATATCTATATTGTAGTCGATTATGGAAAACAATAGAAAATGAATTTAACAAAAACATGAAAAGTATGAAACTGCAAAGCTACATCATGACCAAGCAAATAAACAAATTAGATCAAAACTGCATAAATCAGAAAAACGGGATACGGTCATAGCATGCATTGGAATATGCCACCCGACGTTTGAACGCACACAGTGCAGACCTACATAATCAATCATATAAATGAAAACCCACAAACGAAGGCATCCCAAAACTTTGTAGTTCACAACTAAAAAACAATTTAACAAAGAGGTAAAACGAGCATGCATACATGAAGTAATTTTCATCTTCATCTTCCAACATGCGTCTGATCAATGGAGGCCTTCCCTCATCATTATCATTAAGAAAAAGGTGTCGACCTGTTCTTCTAAATATCAAGTGAATGACAAAATTCGCAGCTTTTTCAAAGGCAGTTACACCAAACAGAAATGGCACCTGCAAACAGATACCAAATTTTTCAAGGACTACAAACGAGGCAAGTAAATACAATTGAAATATTTCCAACAAGATAATTTTTAATTTAGCACAATATATAGAATCAAAAACAGCGATGACTAGGTGGGGGCTGCTATCCACTCGAACAATGAACCAAAAATCTACATTTGACTTAAATTCCACATGTACAGAACCTGAGGCAAGGATTTATTGAAACTAAGCTGTGGGTCATATGAATATTTTCATGGCTATTGCAAATCTAGAGTAAGTGCTGATCAGCACAAGTGGCAGAATTTATTATTTTAGTTTTATTTGCCATAGTAATGCATGTCCCTGAATCATGATATAGCGTACTTTAATTTTTTCACCCTCTGGCAAAGACATCAGTGAGGTAATTTCCTACACCAACAAAAACTAAGTTACAAAAGTCATTTGAGCACTTTCTGACTGCAACAAGATAACTTTTTTTTTTTTTCTGATTTGATGAGTTAGGTAAGAAAAAACATTAAATCAAATTTGTCAAGATAATTTGACTTGAAGTTCAATATCTTCTATCACATTTCTTTGCAATGCCCCAAAACAGGAGGAAAAAATTTCCCGGACAAATTTTTGTCAAGAAATTCTGTTATCTAAGTAGCCAATTTAACAGCTCAGTTCGTGGTGCCCAAATGCATATTTTCCAAGGTTATTATATTGACAACATAAATTAGTATTCACCAATGAAATACTTCCAAAACTAGATCAAGTAAAACCAACAAAAGTTGAGATACTAAGTAAACTCGCAAGACGAGATTCTTGTGTTCCCCCTTTAAATTTAAAGATCCTTTTATTCATCTAGTTAAATCTCAAGCATCCATGTTCTCTGGTCGACAAATTATGAAGATTGGGAACAACTGAAACAAGATATCCTCATCGAGCAAGGTCAGGAACCAAGTTCCCATCCTCCTGCCCAAAATATTTCTAAATAAATTCATTAACATGTCCAAGGAACCCCTCCCTTGAGTTGTCACTTTCAGCCAGACTAATTCAGAAGGATCCTACACCCTTGCTGCATTAAATTGCCCATACTAAAAAAATCAGCACTTCAACGGAACAATTCAAGTACTACCACATGCTTGCCTCCAATGAAAAATAAAACAAGCTCTCTGCTCTCACAGCCATCCCAAATGATTCTATGAGCTAAAAATTTTCCTTCACAAAGCTTTCTTAAAGTATGTTTTTCATTTTATGTTCATGAAATTTGACTTTAATGAAGAAATGAATCTAAGTTAAAACTGTAAAGATAAAACCATACCTGCTTATTACCCCTCGAACCAAGATGAGGTGTAGCAACAGTGATGAAGTTAATAGCCTCTAAGCCAGCTATTGTACCCCTTGAGTTCTCTGATGATGTATCAGCCAATGAATCTTCATTCTCTATCTTAGGAGGTCTATACAGTCTCCCAATTGCATATCTTGCCACTAAACCTCCAACGGAATGCGCAACAAAGGAGATTTTCCGCAGATTTGGCTTTCTTTCAATCACTTCAAGGACCTAGAATTCAAGCATTCTGTTAATAACAAAACAGAGTGTGAAGTGGATACTCTCCCATAAAAGGTAAATAGACTTTTTGAATTCCAGGTGAATCCACTTATCTATAACAATCCATAATAATAAGAAGAAACCAACCTCCTGTCCCAAGCGCTCGCCCATCACATCCACACCATCTAGAGTCAGTTTAGACATGTTTCGTTCACTACCTACAAAATGTATCCAACAAATGTTATGAAAGCTTAAACACCAATATTGCACTAGTTTTACATGTAATAGCTTGCATGCTCTAGAAGAAAAGATCATTTTGCCATAATATTGCACAAATGACAATTAATTAGCACTACGACTTGCAGTACCTACCCAGAGACTGTCAATAAGCACACAAAAAAGCATCACATTCGCAAAACTTCCCAATGAATTTATGATACATAATGCAGATATAAACAATCCTTACAGTGCACAAAAACTTTATCAGGCAGTCTCTTAACGAACTGCTTAGCTCCAAACTTCCAATCTGAAGAACTGCTTAATCAAAAAATACAATCACATATCAATAAATAAACTCAGAAAAATTCGAGCTGATTCGATTACTATGATTAAGCGTAATTGACTTTTCACTTTTCATTTATAGACACACTGCGTCATTTGCAGTCAAAGAGAAATCCTAAAAACAAAAATATTCATAAAAACCGTTCAAAAATGGAAAATTTAAATAAATAAAATAAAATAAAAATTTAAAAATCTGACCTTCCGAGGATACCATGGACCATAACAACGAGATGATCTGCAGAAGAAGAATCTGAGTCCTTACAACTCCAGACATCGCAGCTTCCATTAACCGACTCTTTAGAGCAAACTCCGTTCTCTACGGTGCCGTTCTCCATCGTGAGTACAATTCACTAATTACAGCATTTGATTATTAAATAATCAGAGTGATAAAGAAAAATGGGGATCTGAAAATGAAGTGTTTGGGAATTCCGGAGATTCTCGGGAGATTTTGGGAGAGAAAGGGAGGGAAGATAAAAAGAGAAAGGTGGGAGAGTTGGCTATGACTTACAGAGAGAGAGAGAGAGGCCTCAAAGCGAAGGTAAGGAGAATTACAAACTACGTTGCCGAGATTTTTTCAGAATTTAAAAATATTAATTATGATGTCAGGTCGAGCCAAAGGCTGAAAACTCAGTTGTGTTCATGCGGTTTCGCACGGTTAAGTATTCATATGACGCCACGTAAGCAACAACTGAGATGGCATTGCGTATCCAAACTTCGGTTCCCCTTTTCTTTTTCTTTTTTCATAAAACACACATGATATAAATTAAATTTTTATTTTTACATATATTTGCTGTGTCCCAGTAGAAGAGAAGCCTTTTTCTATTTAATTTTACAAAATCATAAGAATTTTAATTAAAGACTTGGATTTATTGTGAGAGTATAAATTTACCATTCAATCTCGAAATAATCAACAAAAATATATATTAAAAGGTCTAGAAATGAATATGATTAAGATCAAAATAAAAAGTTACTATAAATACATTATTTTATAAAAAATAACATTTCGGTCAATAATTAGGTTATAAAATTTTGATAAACAACATGAAAAAACCAATATATTTTGATAAAAAAAGTAAGTTAATTGATAATTATCTTGATATTTTAAGATGGTTACATGTATAATAATAATTATTATTATTATTATGATATTTTAATTTCTCTATGCCTTGATTGAAATTTTGTAAGTGTAATTTATTGTTTCCTTTTGATTTTTGAAAGGTATATACGAGTATTGATGGCCGGCTAATGAGGCCGAAATGTAGAGAAGCTTACAGAAGAAAAACGAAAGGCAATTTAAAATAACTTCGCAAGCGCGTCCGATTGTGTGAGCGCGTTAACAGTCGGAATAACGGTAGTTTGTGTGAAAGGGAAAGCTGCTGATGTTGTACAGGTGTAGTATAAAATATAAATTACTCGCTTTATCGAACCGACACCTTTTGTAACTCATTAATTATGAAAGAAAAATCAGTCACATGCGTCTCAACTTTTTCTTTTTAATTATTTTTTATTTCGAAAAAAAATACCGACATAATTGAATAATTTTTTTTTTCTTTTGGCCATGGCTGATGTTCTTCTATTTGTCACCATCCGACGTTCGGTTTTTCAATGTTTTGCGCTATTTTTATTGATTTTTTGGTTTTTTACAATTATTCATTTAAAATTTATAAATCTTGTGATGTTTACAATAAAAGATCCACATAACCAACAACTCTACATTAGTAGTATTGAAATATCTAAAAGTTAAAACGGATTGAATTTTTAAGAGTTTTTCAATATACAAGGCTGCAAAATCTTTTATTTAAAAGTGTCAATGTCTTTATATATATATATACATTTATTTATTTATTTATAAATTTTTATATAATATTTTTTATAAATAGATGTGACATAATTAAATTAGTTAGATTAAATATCTCTTGATTCATATTATTTATTTTTATTATTTTATATTTTTATTAAATCAATATATGTCTATACATGTGCGTGTTCAACGCTCTATTTAGTAAGTAACAATGTTCACCTTATATTAAATAATATTATTATAAAAAAATTATTTAGTTATTCTAGAAACTTAAAACTATTTACAAAGAGTTATAAAATTGTGTCACGTATTCATATACTTAATATATAGTGGCACTAATACTCATTAGATAATTTTGTTTTTTATAATACAAAAAGACGTTCGTTGTTTTTGAATGTTTCGTATAAGACAGCTATAATCACCCAAAGGAAGGGACACCCCTTTCTAAAGAAAAGACTAAGAACCTACGGCAAATGCATACATACAATCACAAGGATGCTTTCCCCCCCGACAATCAATCTCTTTCACAGAAATTGGGGGTGGCATAAAAAGGAAAATAAGGGATATTTATATTTTTTTAAATGTCAGTTCACATTTAACACCAAGTTTAGCATTTTACCGGAAAAAACTTGTGTAAATGTAAATAATACAAATACCGAGTATACCTTTATTATTATTATTATTATTAATTATTTTGTTTGGTAGGGACTCTTCAATTTCACAAGGAAAAAGAAAAATGAAAAATGAGATATTTTAGGATAGAAAATCTTGTACCTTACACGTGGCAATGCCCGATTAATGTGAAAGAAAAAATAATTAAGATGACGGCTGCAAGGTAATATTCAATATTAAGTAGCGATTTGCTTAAGATGCCGCCGGTGAAATCCCGTTTCGTCAAAGGCCCGGTTTGATTTTCAAATTAAATTTTCCTTTTGGAAAATCCTTTTGCGATTGACCAAAAATTTGTCTATTATGATTTTTTTTAATATATGACGGTTAATAATTTTTAAACTAAAATAATTTGAAAAATATATATTATAAGCGTTTGATCCTTGAAAATAAATTTAAAATTCAATAATTCGTGTCTACAATCGATGTCATGATATTCAATTGTTCACAGTAATTTTTCATAATTTATTTTATTATTTTATTATCTAATAAATGAATGTTAATATATTGTTAATATAACTTTAGATCTAGACCGTTAATAAGGACATCAACTCTGATTATCATTGATTAGATTATCCAATGTTGAACTGTCAAAATGATTTACATCATCAAACTCTTTCAAATGCTTTTGCTAAACCAATTTTTTAATCCTCTAAAAATATTTCTTTGAGTAATGACAGATATATAAATTATTGTATAAATTATATTATTTTTATGTTCATATTTTTATCCGGCTAATAAATTTTTTTATCACATCAGCTTGTATAAATAATTTTAGGTAAGAATTTGAATCTCTATTATTACTCTTTAAAAGAAAACAAAACAAAAAAAATAAGATCGGGTGAAGTCCAAATCAATTTTTACGTCTTAACTCCATTAAAATTAAAATTGGGTAATGAATTAATAAGATAAATAAAAGTGCTTCAATGTCACTCTTCTAAATTCTAGAAGGCCAATCCACTTAATTAAAAATTATTAGAAGTTAAAATTTTCTTACCTCACCTACCACATAAGAATTGGTCATCTCGTAAAGAAAAGATAACATTGCAATACATGTCTTGGAAGCTACAACAAATTAACACCCATTAGATACAATTTCTAAAGCTGGAATAGCTTCTAATGAATAATTGAAATTTGACAATTGGTCTGATAATTATAATGTCAATGCCTTATAAGTTACAACCATCCATGCCAAAAATAAATTATTCTGAAATTCCAAGATCGATAAATTAAAAGCAAACAGATAAGACCACAAGCCTGGCACAGCCTAACAAAAATGGACAATGTTGCAAGCAATGTCACATGCTAAGTTATTGAATACTAAAACTCCATATAATTAGATAAAATGTAGGTCCATTTTTTGCTATGTTTTTATCATCATATTTCAATGATTTCCCTTTGTTTTTTAGTGCATTTTGATATAAAATAATTATTTAATTATTATCAACGTCTATGGAGAGGAACTGTGAAGATCGAAAAAGACTTAGAAAAGGACAATCCACTCTTGTCAATTATAAGAGGTCCTACAATAAAAGCTGCAAGAAATAATCAATGCGTTATTTCTTATCAAAATCTTATATAAGAACTAAAAAATTATTTTCTAATTAGTTGGAAAACTATACGATTAAATTCTTGAGATAACTACATAAAAATTAATAAGTATGAATGTTCTTAAGTTTTTAAAAAATAAAAAAGTTGCAAAAAATTACAAACTCTAGTGCAGCGTTTGTACTTTTTTTTTTAGAGTAATGTTTATCATTTTAAGTATTGCATTATAACGCCACGTGGCATAAAAACTTTTCCAAAAATTAACTATCTATAGCTACATCAGAACCGTAATACAATAAAGAATCATTTATAAATTATTATTTTTTTAGAAAATATTTGGAGCAAAAGCTTTTTTTCCAAGAAAACACATGAATTTTTTTGGTCCTAAAGCGTGAAAATGTTTTCAAATAAATAATCCTATCAAATTTTTTTTTTTGAAAAGATTATGAAGTTCTTTTTCTGAAAAAAAAAAGACTAATTATCGGTAGCTAGATCAAGAATGTAAAACTATAAATTAACATTTATAAGTTATTTTTTCAGAAAAATATTTGTAGCAGAAGCATTTTTTCAATAAAACAAATGATTTTTTTCCCCTAAAGCACTAAGCATTTTCAAATAAATAATCCTACCAAATGTTACTTTAGAAAAGATTTTGAAGTTCTTATTAAAATAATAATAGTAATAATAAAACACTTTTATCTATTTCAATTAACTTCTACAAATCAAGAAGGATGAATACACAAACTCTTTCTTTTTAAAAAACAATTAAGTGGAAGCGTGGAAACAACAATATTCTTTTACCCATGCAACACAAAGTGTATCATCATCACCTGATAAAAATAATTGAGATATTATTTGTGGGTAGATGTAAACGTCTTCAAAAGGGCTCTCTTTTTTGCTGCCCCCGTGCTTCCTTTTTAATTATCAAGCAATGAAGCAGAGGATTTCATCCCCAAACGTGGACCTAAAATGGTGCTCCACTAAACTATTGCCCATTTCAGTTTTTTTTTTCTTTTTTTTTTTTTAAAAAAAAAGAAGAAGCTGCACATTGAAACCTACAAGTCACCCCAACAATGCTTGAAAGTCTTAAACGAAAAGAAAAACTGATGCTCCACTATGAGCAGAATTTTCCTGCTAGCCAAACGAGTCTCTGTTCCTTCTTTTCATTGATTTTCTTTTATTTTCTTCCACCACTTCTTTCGTTAGGCCAATCAGCTAATAACATGTATGCCACGCTGCACCGAGCCACCGACTAAAAGCAGAAGGAAAAATATTATGTGATTATGAAATTACACCTGTTTCGCGTTGAAAGGAATTAAAGGAAAAAAATTTTATGGAAAGGACTACTTATATTGCGTAATCCATTTTAAACATTTCTGGACCATCTATATATTAAGTGCAATTACAACATTGCCCTCCAGGACCGGCTGCTTTACATTACGTCGGATAACGTACCCCATTTTTATCATTTTGCGGACTAACACTTTATACGTGTGAGAAAATGAAAAATAATTTTATATTTCACCGTCAAATTTATTTACAATAATAACCAAAATAAAAACTCAAAATATATATCTTAAAAATCAATGATATTAAGGAATATAAGACAAAATATTTGGTTAAAAAAAAAAACTTATAGCTGGTAAAGCAATCACAGATAAAATAAATAAGTACAAACCACCTGATGGAAAAAAAAAAACCCAGTAATACAAATTGAAATTTTCTTCGAGAGGGTTTGGCCCAAGCAAATTCCAGAAGCCCAAATTGAAACCGGATAAGCATTTTTGAAACCCAAATGCAACCACAGTGGGTTTCCTTTATCCTTTGTAAAGGGGGCCGAACCGCCGAACGTAGGTACAGAATGAGTGGTGATAAGTGATAAGTGAAAAACCCCTCATACAGAGTGGGGCTAATTAAAATTTTGAACCCACCAAATTCATCTTCACATCTTTTTTTTTATTAAATAAATTTATTATTCAAATTTAAAATTTAAAAATCTCAAAATTAAATTTCACTAATATTTTTTTTTGCTAACATGACAATTTTATAGTCTTTCACTACTCTCACATTCCACAAATTAAACTCTTAATTCAATCTCTTTTGGATTTTTTTATTTTTTTTACCTTTCTAGGTAAACTATAATCTACATTTCATGCTTTTTGTATATAAGAATTTTTTTTCCCTCGATGTTCACTAACTTTTGTAGTTGGCAAATATTAGTTTCTTGATATTCATTAATTTTCATAGCTGAAAAAATCCGGTGATATTCATTTTTGAATTATTAGTTTTGATCCTCTTAATTTATGATAGCCTATAATGAAACAAATTATTTATAGTTTGCGGTTAAAAGAAAATATATGAAAGAATTGATGAGACTTGAGAAATTGAGAATGAAAAGAAAGAAATGGTGAATTAAGTAATTTTATGAAAAAATTATTTTAATAATAAAAATTCTTAATTAAAAAGAGAGTGTAGAGAGAAAATAGATGGATTCAAATAGCTTCACCCACCCCATCTTAGCAACCCAGTAATCACTTCTATGTTAATACTCATTTTATCCTTATAGGAAATTATTAAAAAGGATAAATAGCTTTAAGTTTTTTTTACAATTTCTAGTCTCTTAGATTTAAAACAAACAGTGGTTGAGATTTTTATAGATCAAATGAAATGGTTTATGTTATTAATTCAATTATTATTATTATTATTATTATTTTATTTTCTCTTTCTCTCATCATCTCTTATCTCTTTCTCGTTCATATCTATATATCATCTCTTCTAACTGCAACTTTCATATAATCTTCTACGACTTTCTTTAATTTATTATGCCCAAATTGCAATAGAAAAAAATCAATTTTTTTTTTATTCATAATCATTCGGTCAAGTATAGAAGACGTTCACAAACATAAACTTTGAATTTATTCTTTTAGATGATCGCAATCGCTTTTAAAATCTATGGTAAATTGCTAAAAGCAAAAAATCCTTAAAAAAAAAAAAAGGAAGAGAAAGAATATCAAAGCTAATGAGCAAAATTTTAAATTTTTTTCATGCAATGGGGAGAAGAAAAATGATAAAAATTATTATAATAAGGATAAGGTGGGGATTAGACAAGTATATTGAGAGAGAATAATAATCTTAAAATTTTCTTATGGGGTTAATTGAAGAGTAAAGACTGATAAGATGTTTAAGGGAGTCAAATATTACCGTTTATACATAATAATAGGCTAAATTTTAATGGAGGGACATTCTAAAGAGTAGGGTTATAAATGACAAAATATAAATCAAAATATATTTCCATGTTTCTCTTAAAAAAAAAAAAAAAAACTTTTTTTCTCACAAAACTCTTTACCCACACCTAAACTCATACATCCGCATTATATACTTTTTTTTTTTTTAATTTTATCAGAGAAATTGTTATTTTGAATAAGAGTATTTTTATAGTTAAGGTGAGAGCTAATAGCAATAGGGGACTTTTCATTATTATTTAATGGGGTTTACATAAAAATGAGGTCTCAAAACACTTTGGAGGAGTGCCAATAATCAAACTCTACTCTAAATTTGTGAGCAGGCCCCCACTCAGGCCACCATATGATAATTCCACCTTTGGACTAATGTATATCGCAAAATTTATTTACCAACATTTTGATGATAATTCGGAGAAATTTTTAGATGGAACGAGTATACCATGACTGATCTAATTGTATATAGTAATAATAGCTATGTTTGTATGTTTAAAACAAATATATTAGTTGAATAAATTTTTTCATATAATATATATATATAGGGGGATTGCCACTTTCCCCCCTACAGTAATTAACATATACCATTTATCCTCTACTGTTTTTATAATGGCTAAAAACTCATTTTGACAGCATATGTTTACAATATTACCCTTATTTTTAACTACTCTTTTATTTACATTTATTATAAATTAAATAAATTATATGAATAGAAACTAAATAAAAAATTAAGTATTAAAAATAAGAAATATATATTTTGATATGAGTAAAAAATTAATAATAAATTTTTTTCTTGTAATTATTTATTTTGTGAACATTTTCTTATAATAAACAGTTTGTAATATTTTAAAATTAAATGTAAAAAGAATAGGTAAAATATTTTATTATTTATCTTATAATAAATTTTTATTTTTCATTCAAGTTCTCTTATAATAAATTTTTTTAATCATTTTATAATAATTTTCTTATATATTTATTATAAGAAAATTTTCACAAAATAAATAAGTACAAGAAAATAATTTTATTATTAATTTTTTTCTCATATCAAAACATATATTTTTATTTTTAATGCTTAATTTTTTATTTAATTTTTATTCATGTGATTTATTTAATTTATAATAAATGTAAATAAAAGAGTAGTTGAAAATAAGAGTAATATTATAAATTTATACTATTAGGAAGATTTTTGACCATTATAAAAATAATAGGAAAAAAATAATATATATTAATTACTGTAGGGGACAAATTGACAATCTCCCCATATATATATAACTAACTAATGTACATACACTACTATATCACTTTAATGTTTCATCATCATAATCATCAACTTTATTATTATAATTTTCATTATTATCTTTATAATTTATTGGCTATCGGCGTCGGTCCTACAAAAGATACGAAACGATTCATGCGTTTCTCTCACCTCCATTTTTATTTTGTAATTGTCACAATCTTCCTCAACTTCTTCTTCATTTTCATTTTTAGTTTATTTTGGAACACAACAACTACACTATTAAGATTATTTATTTATTTATTTTTTCGTTAGGCCAAATCAAATGTCTTCACATTATTGCCGTTGAATAACCAAAAAATTCACGTGTGCCAATCAAATCATACCGCAGCAATCCATCCTCATCAGCAAGCACTATCATAAAAAATATGCTGCTAGAACCAAGCTCGACAATATAGCAGAACCTATCTTTGTGCATCAGTAATGTCGAAACCGAGTTAAAAAATTTGCTTCAATAACATAATATTTATTTTGAAAGCGTTCTAAGAAGAGGTGTCCACCACTTGATCCAACAACGATCCATCAAAAAGTTTTAGGCATGTGGTACAATTAGATGCATTCAGAGTATGATTGTAGTAAGCAGACCAAATTAAAATCCGGATTACTAGTTAAATAAATAGAAATGTAGTCCGGTGGAGATTTAAAAGAGGAAAAATAAAAGTCGTACGAATCAAGCAGAGGAGTGCTCCAACTCAAGTGGAACTGGTGGAATGCTTTGTTCATGCCTGAAGATGTTATCAGGATCAACTTTGATCTTCACTCTGACCAATCTGTTGAAATTATCTTTGAAATACTTAATGCCCCAAGCACTAGCCTCAGTGTAGCTTGTGTTCAATTTCTTGTTGATACCCAAATCAAGATCCCTGTAATTCACATATGCAGCTCTGGGGAACATTGAAACATAAGGAGCCATGTAGTCATATAGCCTCCTAATCCACCCAATATGTTTTGTTGCATTCTTTTCGTCCCCATCTTTCCAGGCATTCATGTACTGGATTGTGAATATGTTCCCCTTTCTATGAGGGAAAGCAATCTCAGATTCTGAAATCTTGCTCATTATTCCACCATAAGGATTCCATAATATTATTGGAATATCTTCTTCTAGTACCATTTTCCATAGCCCTTCAAGCACAGTTTCGGGAACGGGCTCTTGGACAAAGTCTAATTTGGCTTTGAAATAGCTTCTTGCCTAAAGACTGTACATCAAGTAGAATTTCAGGTTCCGTGTTATTTGGGTAGCCAGCAAAGTAAAGCACTGACCTGATCCAGCTTGTTTCAATGCAATCGTTTCGAGTCAATCCCAATTCAGGAAACCTCTCATGCATTACCTGGAGAAGCCTCTCAGAGTCACCAAGAAACAGGGCATTGAATGATGTTGTTACAGTTTTCTTGCCTTTTGGGCCTGCATTTGCCAATTGTATGACGACTCTAATGAAGAGATCCTCATCAAGCTTATCCGCAACTTGTTGCCATTTGTAAAGAATCTTTGTGGCACCTTGTTCCAGGGTCTTGCTAACCGTAAAAACTGTCACAGTTGCAGGCACAGGAACTAGTTTTACCTTCCAGGCAAGAATGATTCCAAAGCTACCTCCCCCGCCGCCTCGAATAGCCCAAAATAAATCTTCGCCCATGGCTTCTCTGTCAAGAATCCTGCCACTAGCGTCAACAATTCTTGCATCAACAACATTGTCAGCAGCAAGGCCATATTTTCTCATCATGGTACCATAGCCCCCTCCTGTGATGTGCCCTCCACTGCCTACACTAGGGCAAAGACCAGCAGTAAAGCCCTGAGTATTGCTTTTCTCCGCAATTCGGTAATACAGCTCACCAATTGTGGCACCAGCCTGAACCCAAGCGGTTTTATCGTTAATATCAACTTCAATGGATCTAAGCTTGGCAAGGTCTAAAAGAAAGAAAGGTGTTTCAATTTGTGATACATAAGAAAGGCCCTCATAATCATGGCCTCCGCTTCGAATTCTTAGATGAATCCTTAGATCTCTGGAGCAAATAACGGCTGCTCGGACATGGGATTCATTCAATGGAGTGAATATAAACTCAGGCTTTGGCATTGAAGGCACCAAGTACCTGAGGTTTTGAGCAGAAGATTCAAGGACCGACAAAAATGAAGAGTTGTTTGGAGTGTAGAAATTTGAAAAAGGAATGTAAACCTCGGAATTAATTGTGAGGCATTTGATAAAATTATCTAAAACTGAGATTGAAGTTTTCCCTGAAGCTGATAACAGAAGAACTGAAATTAGTGGAAGAATGCACTTGCTTGAAGGCATCATTTCTTTAGAAGTTCTTTTAGTTCAGGAATTAGGAGCTTGAGCAATCATATATAATTTGGCTGCCTCTCCATTAATCCACGTGTTTGATGTACCATATTAAAATTTTCATGTACCATATTAAAAATTGTTCAAGAGGGCGGGAAGACAAAACTAAGCGAAGAGAGCTGGGCAATACCTCATGGGGAGCAGATAGTGAATTTCGTCAAGTTTGATGTACCATATTAAAATTGCTTAAGCTAGATTCTTTGTCTTCTTTCACTTATTGCTTTCCAGCTTTTAGAAAGCATTAAAAAATTCGGACCTGGCACAGAAGACAGAAGACGCTATATAAAACAGCACCGATATTCTCACACCAATAAACACCACAGTTAGCACAAAACGGTTCGTTTTGTGCTAACTATAAAACATTTAACTGTAGCTTAAAAATGCAGATTCATTTTGCTCAAACGCAGACCACACACGCGCTCGAGTTTCTGAAACGCAAACACAAACGCAAACTACACACACTTATCTCACTGGAGCACATCACTCTCTCTCACCGTGGGTCTCTCCACATATAGCTTGGCTGTCAGTTGTTTCTCTCCCAACCCCGTGAATTGCATTCTGACGGCACTTTTGAATTTGAGACCTAGCTGCAGCTTCACTCTGTCGGTATGAATTTATGTTAATTTTACTGATAATTATACAAGAAAATATAGGCATATGAGTAGAGCCGACCATGAATTATTTTGATTGTTTGAGAAAATTTTGCTGATCATGAATTATTACAGTGAGTTAGCTTAGTTTTGTGAATTATTTTGTTCTTGAAATTAGTTTTGTTAATGTGAATTATTTTTATATTGTTGTCGTGAATTATGCGATGAGACTGTATGCGATGGATCTTCATTATTTGATTGAAATTTCAGGCTAGCCATGTTATATCTAAGTCAAGGAAAAGTAGATGTCAGCATTGCACTCCTTGTGCATCAAAGAATAGCATTTTCAGTGCAATCATTAAGCATGTATCAGTTTGATACATAGACTATTTATCCGCTAGTCATGTGGCTGCTGGTTTGATTCAGACTCTTTTACCTGCAATCAGGGTTGGACTTGCTTTCTTGGTGATGCTTGCTATTATGTCCTTTAATGGATGTGTGTTTTTGGTGGCTGTTGCTGGTCATCCTTTTGGATTTTTTATTTTTGGTAGCAGGGTTTTTTATAAATCACACCCCCTCCATGAGCTGTTGATACAATTAATGGCTGATTACTAAGAGTTAAGTATGTTCTTGAGTTTGGCTTTGTAGTTTATCTTGTAACTCTTAATTTCTGTAGAAACTGAATATGAGAAATTTAATTGCAGTTTTTATTGATTTTCAGTTTCTGGATTTGAGAAATTTAATTGCATATGTTGCAAACGTGGTTATGCGGAAGAGACATTTATTTGTACAATGCAATTGTTAATCTACTAAGTAGCAACATTTTCTTGTTTGTACATGGAGGTCTTGTTGAATAATATCTTCATTCGTAGCAACAGATGCTTGGCTGCAGTAAATTTTTTTTACGAAGATAATCACTTTAATATCTGATGCTGTGAAATCAGCAATGGTGGCGAGCTTTATGCATAGTTACTGATGCCTTATTTAATTTTTTTTATTTTTTCCCCCTAATTTTTCTCTTTTATCTTTAAATTATTGCCTACATCACATGTATATTTGCTTACATTCGTAACACCTGTAATTGTTTTTTTTAATATCATGTTAAGTGTATACAATATGCTATATACTTGTTACATAAATAATTAATTTCCAAGAGAAATAATTAACATTCATTTCATGGAATATATTAGTTAAGTATACAATTTAAAATAATACATATTACAATTGTTATAATTATTTGTGGAACATATTTTACAATAAGACTTAGATCTTCATGTGGTTGTCTTTGTCGAAGTTCTTTCTCAAACAACTGAAATTTAAGAGACAAGCACTCTATTTGATGCCCCAGCCTGCGAACTTCTTCTAATAAGATGTCAATTTTGTTCTCGTTCATGCTTCGATCTTCCATCCGTCCAAAGTCATTACATTCACTACTTTTCCAATTATCATCCCATTCAAAAGCCCCACATCCTTTGCACTTCCAAAACTTATGATTTGGATTTTCTCTCGTTCATGAAATTCGTAAGACCTTATTACTATTGCTGCATTTTTCACAAGCTTTCACCTGTGTTCGATTTTCACTTGTGCTGCTACAAGACATAATGATTGAACAATTTCTCTACAATATAAACAAATAGCACAATCATTGTACCATAAATATATACAACACATAATGGCAATTCCCAGCACAAAGTTATAATAATTCTTTTATCATCCAATTTCCAGCACAAAGCCATCTCAATTAGCCCCTCAGACTACCAAAAATGCAACCCAAATCAACCTATCCGAACTATATATCAACATAATTTAACAATTTCCAGCAGCAAGTTTTAACAGCAGATAAAATTCCAACAACAACTTATCCCAAAATCAGCAACTCATCAATCCCAAATCAACCTATCCGAACTATATATCAACAGAATTTAACAATTTTCAGCAGCAAATTTTAACAGCAGATAACTTCCAACAACAATTTGTGATAACAATTTCCAGCAGCAAATTAAACCAATTACCTCCACGAATTGATTACCCAACGAGATGCGTGAGAGAGACCCACGACAAGAGAAAGCCGAAGGAGAGAGTAGCGAGATGTGCGTGAGGTCGAATGAGAGAGACCCACGGTGAGAAAGAGAGCCACAGCCGAAGAGAGACTCACGGCGAGAGAGAAAGCCACAGCCGAAGAGAGACCCACGGAGAGAGAGAGAGAGCCACAACCGAAGAGAGACCCACGGAGAGAGAGAGAGCCACAGCCGAAGAGAGACCCACGCTCAAGAGAGAGAGCCACAGCCGAATAGAGACTCACGCTGGAGAGAGAAAGAGAGAAAATCGAAGGAGAGAGCAATCCCACGATCCGTTTGGTGAGGCGAGTGTGTGAGGGGAGTGTGTTAGTTTTGAAGCACAGTATTTTCTTTTATAGTTAGCACAAAACGAACCGTTTTGTGCTAACTATGGTGCTAAGCGTGGTGCGTTTCTCATTTTACTATATAAAAAGATTAAACTGGAGAAAAAAGCGACAAATGCTGCTGTTTCACGTGTTCCTTCTTTTTTTTTTCTCACAATACTTAATAAAATAATTTTTTTAAGTAGAAAAAAAAGAATAAGTAATTAAAATTTTTATAACGTTTTTGTCCAGTAAAAAAACAATTCTAACAATTTAAATAAATATAAAACACATCCAGCAATTTTTATAAATTTAATCCATTATTTTCTAACAATTTGAACTAAAAAAAATTCTAATAATTCAAATATATAAAACACATCCATAAATTAATTATATTTGAATGTAATGGGAAAGAGAAAGTTAACAATTATTTGGTTATAATTTTATCAATATTGTTGGCATGGTCTTTAGCACCAAATTCAGAACTCCGAATGCATATTTTTGGGATAATGGCCATTGGTTTTATTTTATTTTTCTTCTGTTAATGCAAATACATATACGAGTTTGTCAGATTTGACTTCGTCGGGTTTAGGGGATAACAACATTTTTTTGCCTTTTATCATTACTTTCTTATTTAATGTTTCTTTTTCATTATTTTAATTTTTAAAATGAAAAAAGAAACGAAAGAATGACGACAGAAACGACAACAACATTTTTATTATTTTAATTTTTTAAATGAAAAAAGAAATAAAAGTAGAATTCACAGAAAAGGCAGTGCCCACTGCCATTTCTGTCGTCATTCTTTCGCTCATTTTTTTAACACTACTGAAAATTTAATGTCAGTCAACCCTAAAGCATGTACATGCAATATTCAAATTGCAAGCCAAGTAATATAACATGGCAATTTATTTTATTATATTGGCCAAATAATTTTTTAAAAATATAGTTATTCATATATTTAGTCAAATATGGTCATAATAAAAATAATAAAAGACTGAATATAAATCATATTTAATTTATATGTCATTATCTAATGTTATAGAAATGATGGTAGGTGTATCGTGAATATTAGAATGATGAAAGAGACAATAGAATATTAAATTGATCTTACTCCTACAATTACTTCTAAATGATATTTTATAATCTTTCTTATTTGTTGTTTTGGTGTAAAAGTATAAGCTACAATATTTATTATATTTTTGAGAAAAATTATATAATTTATTTGTTATCAATACATTTTAGCCTTCAATTTTCAATCTAAAAAATTATTACTTTTTTTATTACTGAATTTTAGAATTCATGATGGATTTAAAGCATATTTGGATTTTAATTTTTTTTTTCTGATTTGGAGCAGATATAAATATTTATTTCTTTTTTGGATTTGGATATGAAGTGAAAAATATGGATTCATGACGGATCTGCAGTAGATACGGATCTTGATTTTTATTATAGATTTGGATTTGGAGCATAATAGATCCAACCCATATCTGCCCCATTGCCATCCCTATATCAAATATGTCTTCAGTCGGTGTCTCCATGATGGACTCTTCTGTCAGATAATCGGGTCTCTCATCTTTTTTTTTTTTGCATAGGAATCAAATTTCCTTCTCTATTTTGGTTAAAACAAAGTCCTTGTGAGGCAAATTAAAATTATGCAAAAAATAAAAATTAAAAAATAAAAAATAAAAATTAAAAAAATTGAAGAATTGATCACTGCTAATGATACCAAATTCAACACACAAAAAGTTTAACACAATTTACTCTAAATTGAGCTATTTGCACGAGTTAAAGATTTTTTAACTGCAAATGACAACAGGTCTGTATTGAATAAGTTTCATTGCATGCTTGATTTCTCACTAACATATGAATATATACAAGAGTGGAGTGGTCTCCAAGTTAAGTGCTACACTTAATCTAACCGTAGGATGATGCAGCCTTATATCCAACCGTTCACAGTGCTCGTGATACAGTGTACTGTATATGAGGACAAAGTATTGTCTTTAAAAATCCAGCTAGCTACATTTTCTTTATCAATAAGGCATTCATAACTTATTCTAGACGTTTCCTCAACAAGGGAGATGCTGAACAGTAAAAGACCTCTTTGCTTGGGTTGGTGGGCTTCCCTTTGGGCTGGTTAGCTATAAAGTCCATGTTGTTATTCTTTACATCGCGGATGAGAGACCAACCCACTAAAATATAATGAGAGAGAGACAAGAAAATTTTAGTTTCAATAGTAGCCAATGAAAAATAACAAAACTCAGAGGGCATAACATGTTTTAGTTTTAAAAACTTATCAGAGGGAAACGAATAATTTTTTTTTTTGGTAGGTTAAAGTTTTTCTTGTGAAATATTAATTACGAGATTTATTTTTATTTTAAAAAAAGGTAAACCTCAACTATACATTTACAAGAAATCTCTACTAAAAAAAAAGATATATGAAATATACCACTATATATAATTACTTGTATCCATATAAAAAAAAATTGCATATAAAAAAAGAATATAATATGTATCTTATGGAAAGATTTATAGAGAACAATAGTTAATCTTTAAATTCTAACAAATACAAATAGAAACTAAGTGGACTTGCAATTTGGTAAGCACTTTAGTAAGAATGAATTATTTGATATTACACCACTCATTTGCGAAGCTATACAAACACACTTGTGCTATTTTATGTCACACATGATATGATACACCAAACTAGTTAAAGTGCACTCTTTTTCAAATCTTTCAATCTTGAGAGTCGTACAAATTTATGTAATCCTTTACTTGTAGTCTTTTTCATTGTGGGTTGGGGCTGGTGGACCTATGTTGTGCATTGTTGGCTGTAATCCCATGGGTCCAAAAAAACTTTCAAGAAAGATTAAGGTTTTATTTGAAATTTAGCTCATTCCTTTGAATACCTTATGTATTGTCCCTTTTAGTTTACAAGTTTTTAGTTTTTCGCTCCTTAAGTTTGTGTTTCTTCATTCTGTCCTCATTGAACTAAAATCCTGATTTCGCCGATAGATGCTTTATTCCTTGTTGGACTTTTGTTTATATTCCTTATTTAATAAACTTGTACTCCTTGGCGCAATAAACTCATCTTATCCTTTAAGTGGGTTATGTCTATTGTCATTTGTTGTACTATCCAACTTCTAGAGAATTTTGTCTTCAGACAGATATGGCCTTGAAATAATTCTTCATTAAATTGTTGCACGATTATGTTTAGTTATTAACGCTCCTTTTTTTTTAACTATAAAATAAAAGTTAAGTTGATTGTATCTCATAGTTGTTTGATAAAAAATTTATATTTTTTTATTTTTTAAATTATCATTTACGATTATATTTACCAAATACCATACACTTTTATTTTAAAACTAGAACTTTTATAACATTATAAATACTATAAAGTCTGTTTCTTCTTCTAATTAGGTATATAATCTTTTTCTTTTTCTCCTCAACCACCCCCCCCCCCCCCCCAACCAAAAAATAACAGAAAACAACCTCTTTTGTTAGACCACAGGTAATAACATGTATGCCTACTTCGCACAGGCTGAAAATCAAAGGAGAATAATTATATAATATTAAACTACATATATTTTACAGAAAATTGTATGGAAATTAAAAGAACTCCCTATATCGGGCTCGGCAATGCTTTTACCCTCACCTTATCCAATTTTAAGAATTTTTGGACCCTCTAAGTGCAAGTATAACATTGCCTGCTTTAAACGTTTAAGAAAACTAGGGGTGCACCTAGAACCTGTGATCAATTCAGATTAATTTATAAATCTATTGTCCATATTTGTGTGAACATAGTTTTATTTAAGAATGAAGAATGCAATATAAAAATATATATGTGTGTATATATAGTCTTTCTCTAGTGTGAACGCTCTCATTTTATTTTTATGCGGACACACTTTTAAACTATGAGATTTAAGAGAGTTAATTTTTAACTCTTTTAAACCACATGATTTTATAATTCATTCAAAAACTAACTATTTTAAACTATGCAGTTTAACAGTATGTCCGCATAAAAATAAAATGAAGGTGTCCGCATTAAAAAATGAATGAATGAATGAATAATAGTAATAATAATAATAATAATAAATTGATAGCGATGATACAACAAATAAACTTATAATATAAATTATTAAAATTATACCATAAAAATTATTTTAAAATCCTTTTTTTTATCGAAAATGTGAAACCTTTGAATAATTTGATATAATGAAAAGAAAATGAGTAAGCACGGTTGTGAAGGAAATAAGCCATGAAATTATGAAAATATTGTTAATTTTTATTGTATGTTATTTTTTTAAGTACTTTGAATATAAGTGACGATGTTATAGTACATTGACATTTTTTTCAATTAAAATATTTAAAAAAAATTAAAGAAGCAACAACATTTTAGCCCCTAATAATTTTAGTTTATTCAATAAACATATAATTTAGTCATTTTATAGAATAATCACTAATTCCACTTAAAAAAATTGAATCAAGGATATATTTGAAAATAAAATAAAAATTCTATTATTATATAAAATTGATGAAAGCATAAGAGTAATTGAATTAGGAAAGTATATGAAAACAAAATGAAAACTCTGTCATTATATCAAATTAATAAAACAATAAGGGATATAGATGATTTTTCCTGATCTAGAGGTGTGTTGGTTGGCCGCTGAAGAAATGAAGAAGAAATTTGTATTTCACTCTGAATTTTGTTTACAATAATAACAAAATTAAAAAAAAAACACCTTAAAACCAATGTAAAAAATGAATATAAAACAAACAGTTGGTCAAAATCGTATATATTAACTTGTAAAGCAATCACACTTAGGATAAATAAATAAAAATCACTGATGAGAAACCCAAAATACAAATTGAATTTTACTCGAGAAAGTTTGGAGTCTGAAGGTGTGATGAAACAAAATTTTCACGCAGTTGGGATGGGAGTGAGCATGCACAAGCAAACTTTCCGAGACCCAAATTGAAAACCAGATTACCATTTTGAAAACCACATGGTGTGTTTCCTTGATAAAAAAAAATGCCCAGATTACTGCATATTATAAATAAAATTATAGTCCAGTGGGGGGATTCAGCAAAGGCTAAAGCAAAACTAACTTTACTACCACTTAAAATAATAAAAATTTTATGGAAGTCCAAAACTTGCACTATCTAATACAAATTGTACAGCAAAAATAAAATTCCAATCAAGCAGTGGTGTGACTGGTGTCCTCCAACCTAAGCGGAACTGGTGGAATGCTTTGTTCATGCCTGAAAATATTATCAGGATCAACTTTGATCTTCACTCTAACCAATCTGTTGAAATTATCTTTGAAATACTTAATACCCCAAGCACTAGCCTCAGTGTAACTTGTGTTAAATTTCTTGTTGAGACCCAAATCAAGATCCCTGTAATTCACATATGCAGCTCTGGGGAATATTGAAGCATAAGGAGCCATGTAATCATATAGCCTCCTAATCCACCCATTATGCTTTGTTGCCTTTTTTTGGTCCCCATCTTTCCAGAGAGTCAAGTACTGAATTTTGAATATGTTCCCCTTTCTATGAGGAAAAGGAATTTCATATTCTGAAATCTGACTCATCATTCCACCATAAGGATTCCAAATCATCACTGGATTATCTTCTTCCAGTAACATTTTCCATAGCCCTTCAAGCACACTTTCAGGAATTGGCTCTTTAACAAAGTCTGATTTGGCTTTGAAATAGTTCTTGAATAAAGACTCTGCTTCAAGCAGAATTTCAGGTTCTGTGTTATTTTGAAAGTCAGCAATGTAAAGCACTGACCTGATCCAGCTTGTTTCAATGCAATCGTTTCGAGTCAATCCCAATTCAGGGAACCACATATGCATTACCTGGAGAAGCCTCTCAGAGTCACCAAGAAACAGGGCATTGTATGAAGTAGTTACAGTTCTTTTCCCTTTTGGCCCTGCATTTGCCAATTTTATGATGACTCTAATGAACAAATCCTCATCAAGCTTGTCCGCAACTTGTTGCCATTTGTAAAGAATCTTTGTGGCACCTTGTTCCAGGGTCTTGCTAACTGTAAAAACTGTCACAGTTGCTGGCACAGGAACTAGTTTTACCTTCCAGGCAAGAATGATTCCAAAGCTACCTCCTCCGCCGCCTCGAATAGCCCAAAATAAATCTTCTCCCATGGCTTCTCTGTCAAGAATCCTGCCGCGAGCGTCAACAATTCTTGCATCAACAACATTATCAGCAGCAAGGCCATATTTTCTCATCATGGTACCATAGCCCCCTCCTGTGACGTGCCCTCCAATGCCCACACTTGGGCAAAGACCGGCAGCAAAGCCATGAATATTGCTTTTTTCCGAAATTCTGTAATACAGTTCACCAATTGTGGCACCGGCCTGAACCCAAGCGGTTTTATTGTTAATATCAACTTCAATGGATCTCAGCTTGGCAAGGTCTAAAAGAAAGAAAGGTGTCTCAATTTGTGAAACATAAGAAAGGCCCTCATAATCATGGCCTCTGCTTCGAATTCTTAGATGAATCCTTAGATCTCTGGCGCAAATAACGGCTGCTTGGACATGGGATTCATTCAATGGAGTGAATATAAACTCAGGCTTTGGCATCGAAGGCACCAAGTACCTGAGGTTTTGAGCAGAAGATTCAAGGATTGACAAAAATGAAGAGTTGTTTGGAGTATAGAAATTTGAAAAAGGAATGTAAATCTCGGTATTAATTGTGAGGCATTTGATAAAATTATTTAAAATTGAAATTGAAGTTGTCCCTGAAACTGATAACAGAAGAACTGAAAGTAGCGGAAGAATGCACTTGGTTGGAGGCATCATTTTCTTTTGCCGAAGTTAGCTCGATTGATTTTATAATTGGGCTCCGTCGCCATTAACTCAGTTTATGTGCCTTTTATACAATGTTTATTGGTCACAAGGGGAAGCTTGATTTTTGGCGTCCCTTCTCTCATTGCTTTCCAGCTTAGCAAGGATTTTCAAAATTCGGACTTGGCGATGCAATGTTCAGCAAATGATGCCTAAAACCGTTGGATTCATTTGAAGAGAGAATCCAACGGTTAGGAGATGCAATATGAAAAGGATTAAAATATGCAACTGGAGAAAAAAGTCGTCGAAAAGTTAAGATTTTATGATCCATGTTTTTTATTCTGCAAAAGGTATCAGAAGATAAGGTGGTGTCGGGCTCCATGATGAACTCCCAGCACTTTATTGCATTTTCTTCTCTGAGATGATTGTGGGACTCGTGTCATTTTTCGAACTCAGAATAGCATTAGGAAGACTACTCTTTACCAATGGAGATGGATCTTGACTTCAGTATATTTCTTTTTACATATAGATCAAACTTCCCTTATTCTCCATTCTGATTAACAAAATATCATTGCGAAAAATTTTAATGCAAAAGTTTTTGTACAATGTATGCTAATGACACCAAATGTACACGATTCGAAATAAACTTATTATAAGTATTTCTAAAAAATAGGATGGATTTAGGAGTAGAAATATCCCGTCCCTAATTGTTTGGTAGGGATTCTTCCATTTCACAAGCGAGCAACTGAAACGTGAGATATTTGGGATTGAAAATTTCCTACCTCTACGCGTGGCAATGATGATTAATACGATAGAAAATAATTAAGATGACGGCTGCTGGTAATATTCAATATTAAGTACAGTGAAATCCCCTTTTGATCTTCAAATTACATTTTCTTTTTGGAAATTTTTGTTCATGATTGACCAAAAATTTGTCTTTTATGAGTTTTTTCCTATGATATTAAATAATTTAATAAATGATCGGATTATTTTAAAAACTTTATTGTTGGCGTGTGATCTGCGAAATTAATTTAATTTCTGCACTTGTGAGGCAACGGTATTCAATTATTGACTGTAAATTTTCATAATTTTACAAATTACTTATTTAATTATTTTATCATTCATTAAATGGATATTATATCACTTTCAGTCTAAAGATCTTTTCTATTTGCAAATCTATAAAATCCCGTGGGTGATTTTTTGTCTCCAAGGAAAACCGTTTAAAATGTGACTATCAATATAGATTTGAAAATGAAGATAAGAGTCAAGGTAATTATGATTGTGATTATTCTAACTTGATTTAATATCATAAATATAAATGATCGGTGTCAGGATTATTGCTTTTATATCTATTATTATCATCTTCTTTATTCATGGGTTTCATCATTCCTACTGTTTCAGGATTAATGGTTAGGATTGAATTCTCCAATAATTTTATTACTTTTTATTGACACAGGGCTTTTAAATTTTTGTTCTATGAGCGGATTCATCTAGTTAGGAATGAATCATTATTGATGATGTAGTCACGAATTGCTGCAACAAAATAAAGAATTATTTCAGTACTACCCAATTAATAATTCAATGAACTTGAATAAATCATGAATTTTCTAGCACATATTAAAATCATGGAAATCTCGCAGCAACTTGTCAAATAAAGGCTAAGAATTTCAACATTTGAATTCAGATTTGTATCATAAATATGAATTTAGATTGGTGTTGAGTTGAGTTTTTTCTTAACTCTTAAGAATCCTACTTGCACATTTCATCTTCTGCAATCAATGATTAGGATTTATTTTTTTCTTTCTCATTTTCTTTTGCCTAATAAAACATACTTTTCATTAAACTACTTTGTTTATTTTCCCTCTTAAAAGAATAATAATAATAACGAACGCATAAACATTGAGGAAGACGTAATTTCCTTTTCATTTTTTGTCCATCAACTCTTTTAATAACTTATGTACAACATTTTTTTTTGCTGGAATAATTTGGTTTTTGATGGTATAATCCCAAAACTTCAGCTTTACATCTTCAAACTCTTTATTTTTTCTGTCTAATTCTTTAATGTAATGTTCCATTTCAGCTTCTACAACGTTTGGGAGGACTTCGGCATGATCAATTTTTGAGGTTTGTACTTTGGCTTGTGTTAAAAAGAACTTAGATGTATTCATATCTGCCACCTGTTTGACGAAATTTCTCACAGAAGAAAAGCTAAAACCCCCAAAAAAATGAAAAAAAAAAATGATGATGAAGAAGAAGCAATTTCAGATCCTTAGGAGAGTTCAACGAGAGATATATTATTTTGGAATTAAACATTGAAAAAAGAGAGCAATAAAAAGAAAATTAATTAATAACAAAAGCTAAAAAAATCAAATTGAATTTTGCTATTGTTGAAATTTCTTCAATTGACATTATGATGGTGATGTTGGAAGTCGAAATTTCCTCAATTGACATAATGGTGATAGAAATTCTCTTTTCGATATATTAGAAAATCTGCGTTTTGAATTTACAGCTACCATAAAAAGGCCTCGTGCCCACTCCATACTTTTCAGAATTTCAAAAATACCAATCAAAATTCATTATTTTGGCTTCCATCCAATTCTACTCTTTAACTTTACAATCTTCTTTCTTTTTTCAATCAACAAATCAATAGATGTGATCTTGTTTCATGATCTCCCATCAATGGTTTTTTTTTTTTTAAATAATCCTTTTTCACAATTGAAATCTCTCAAATTATTTTTAATTCGTGTTAGAATTTGCCCCTTCTAAAGTTGATTTCTCATTTCGCCACTACTCGATTGTACTACATTTTCTCCCTATAAACTGGTTTTGAAAGGTTATCCTTTTGAGAAAAGAAAAGTCCCATCAATTACTTCACCTAAACTAATTACAAATTCATTTTTTTTTTAAGATAGGGATGAGCAAAGTTCTTATTAAGCCACCTAAATAATATTGTTTGAGTACCACTCTGTTAGGCTCCATAGGACAAATCCACTTAATTATAAATTATTAAAAGTTAAAAATTCCTTGCCTTACCTTCCATCCGGGAAGAAAAGATAATATTGTAAAACAAACCTTAGAAGCGATAAGAAACACCACCCATTAGATACAAAATCTAAAGCTCCGTTTGAGATAGAGGTTGGATAATTGTAACTTTAAAGATACATTACTAAAGTGATTGGTAATTTATGCTTATATGATGAAAAATATATTTTATATATTTACTAATTTTATCAAAATTATTATTTAAAAGTGATATTTACTATATATTATTAATTTTTATTCCATAATTACAACTAGTTTTCACAGTGGACCTCAATATCAAATTGGACCTAAAGATAGAATTGCTTCTAATGATTAATTTATACTCTGTAATCAGTCTAATAATTATAATGTGAATTCTTAATAAGCTACAAGTACAACCATTCCAAAAATAAAATATGACCTGAATTAATTTCCAAGATGATAAAGCATATAGATATGATCACAAGCCTTGCACACCCTAAAAGAAATGACAACATTACAAGTATTTAATTGATTAATTGTTTAAATTTTAATTTAAATAATTAAATTTTTAGTTGATATATTTTTAAAATAAGGTGAATTTACACTAATTAATATTTTTTAAATTAAAGTAGATTTACACAAATTATGGTGAAAAATATCCCCATCTATCGTTTTAATGTTCCAAATCATTATCATCATATTCATTATTATTATTACATTACATTATTATTTGTTCGCTTTCCTTAGCGGCGTTGGTGGGTCTTACAAAAGGTACGAGCAAAACATGTGTCTCTCTCCCCTTTAACTTAATGTTTATGTGAGGCCATCTTCTCTTTCATTCTTATTTTACGTTATTTTTGGTAAACAACAGCTACTTGTACCATTCAAAGAACACAACTGCTTTTAGTTTAAGGAATTTTTATGTTAGACCAAATCAATGGACTTAACATTAATGACGTTCAATAACTCAAAGGATTCACGTGTGCCAATCAAATAATCTCCTGCAATCCATCGTCGTCATCAAGCTGTTGGTAAAACAGGCCCAATTTTTTTTTAAAATTTAATAAAATAAGCAGAAGTCTTTTTCTTAATTATGTATACATCTATATGATTACAGAAATATGTCAGATTTTCAATTAAAATTCGACGAAGACTGACTGTAACTTTTTCACTACCATTATTGGAATTTACAAAATATGATTGTAGTCTTGTCCACTATCCTTAATCATCTCCCTCACACTTATGAATGTATAATAAATACTAATTCCAATATAGGAGACAGAGACTTTAGAACTTCGTCTTTCTTTTATATATAAAAAAAAAAATCTGAATCTAAAGATTACTTCAATTCTAATTTTCTCTCATTTATACATGCATTTTATTAAAGAAAGAGCTTGACTAAGAATTGAGTTGTAGTGAGAACGAGCATTCTCGCTCTAACTTAAAAGTCAAGGCCTTATATCTCATGATTTACAAAACTGCTACGTTAATCTCAGTATTGATGATATTTGATCGTTGAAATTATCTCACCAGGCCTCAGTTTTCAGAATTATACTTATTAATTTTTTTTAAAAATTTATTATTTTATTTTATTCTCTCTCCCTCCACATTCCTCCTCTCTCTAGCATAACCATCATCCTCACCACTTCACCACCTATCTTTACCAATAAAAAGTTCATCATCTCCACAAACATATATAAGTTTCAATTAATGTTGGGTTTTTGTTAAATTTTATAAACAAGTTGGGGGTTATAAACAAGTGGTGGTTCATTATTATTGATGATATTGGTTTTTATTTTGTGTGCAATTAATTAAAAAAAAGAGAGAAATGAGAAATTAATCTACTTTGAGCTTTAGATTGAAAAAAATATATTTATTTTCAATTATTTTTTATTTTTCATTTGGTGAAATTTTGGAATAAATAATATTAATAGAAAATTGAGGGCTAGTGAGATAAAATTGGGAGGTCAAATATCACCATTTTAATATGAGGCTATTTCACTAAATGCCGAAACATGTACTATAGTGAACCATGTAATAGATAAACAACTAATTAAAACTTTTTTAAATTAATAATAGGCCCAATCTAGACCAATAAAAGCTACTTAATTGACACCCTCTATTTAATGCTCATAATTAAAGTTATCTTATGGTAAATATCATGTTTTTGTAATTATATATTTACCCCTAAGTTACTATTCATTCTAAATGTCAGTTTTAATATATCTATATTTTAAAAAATCACAAATAAATATTATTATTAAAAAAAAAATTTATTGACTAAATTTCGGCCACATATTCAAGTATCACAAACAGCTTAAGTAAGCATCAATTGCATACATTCCATCTTGTAAGTATATATTCCTACGCGGTCCATGAAATTACATTTCTAAGTTATTGAAATTTTGATTATTTATATGGATTTTACTCTGTGATAACTTAAAAGATATAATACAAGAATATAAGTTCATTATCTACTCAAAATTAAGGTCAATTAAATTTATTAAACCTTGTATGGATTATAATCAATGACATTTATTAAACCTTATCATAATTCACTAAATTCCTGTTCAACATATACACACATGCGCACACTAACTTTTCTACTCGAAGTCTTGACTTAATAATCAAGATAAAACCACTCAAAAATAAAAATAGAAAAATTACAGCCATAAAAAGTAAAATACCAATTTCATTAATGTCTGTGAATATTCCAAGAAAAGGTGTCCTCCACTTGATCGAAGAATGGTTGGCGAAAGAGTCTTTAGGCATGTTGTGCCATGAGATGAATTAAGAGAAAGATTGTAGTAAGTAGACCAAAACCAAGATTACTGCGTAAATAAATAGAAACGCAGTCCAGTGCGGATTCAGCAAAGGCAAACGAAACTAACTTTATTGCCATGTCAAAAGTTTTCTACATATGAGAGTGCAAACATCGTACTATTTAATACAAATTGTACAGCAAAAATAAAATTCCAATCAAGCAGTAGAGTGTTCCAATCCAACTGGAACTGGTGGAATGCTTTGTTCATGCCTGAATAAGTTACCAGGATCAACGTTGATCTTAACTCTAACCAATCTGTTGAAATTTTCTTTGAAATACTTGACACCCCAAGTAGCCGCCTCAATGTAACTTGTGTTACATTTCTTGTTCATGCCCAAATCGAGATCCCTGTAATTCACATATGCAGCTCTGGGGAACATTGAAACATAAGGAGCCATGTAATCATATATCCTCCTAATTCCCTCAATATGCTTTGTTGCAGTTCTGTTGTCCCCATCTTTCCAGCCGGTCAAGTACTGGATTTTGAATAAATTGCCCTTTCTATGAGGGAAAGGAATCTCATATTCTGAAATCCTGCTCATCATTCCACCATAAGGATTCCAAATCATCTCTGGATCATGTCCTTCCAATAACATTTGCCATAGCCCTTCAAGCACATTTTCAGGAATAGGCTCTTTAACAAAGTCTGATTTGGCTTTGAAATAGCTCTTGAACAAAGACCTTTCTTCAAGTAGAATTTCAGGTTCTGTGTTATATGGGTATCCAGCAATGTAAAGCACTGACTTGATCCAGCTTTTCTCAATGCAATCATTTCGCGTTAAACCTAATTCAGGAAACCTCTTACGCATTACCTGGAGAAGCCTCTCTGCATCACCAAGAAACAAGGCATTATATGAAGTTGTGACAGTTCTTTTCCCTTTTGGCCCTGTGTTTGCCAATTTTATGATGACTCTAATGAACAAATGCTCATCAAGCTTATCCGCAACTTGTTGCCATTTGTAAAGAATCTCTGTGGCACCTTGTTCCAGGGTCTTACTAACCGTAAAAACTGTCACAGTTGCTGGCACAGGAACTAGTTTTACCTTCCAGGCAAGAATGATTCCAAAGCTACCTCCTCCACCGCCTCGAATAGCCCAAAATAAATCTTCCCCCATGGCTTCTCTGTCAAGAATCCTGCCGCGAGCGTCAACAATTCTTGCATCAACAACGTTATCAGCAGCAAGGCCATATTTTCTCATCATGGTACCATAGCCCCCTCCTGTGATGTGCCCTCCAATGCCTACACTTGGGCAAAGACCGGCCGCAAAGCCATGAATATTGCTTTTTTCCGAAATTCTGTAATACAGTTCACCAATTGTGGCACCAGCCTGAACCCAAGCGGTTTTATTGTTAATATCCACTTCAATGGATCTAAGCTTGGCAAGGTCTAAAAGAAAGAAAGGTGTTTCAATTTGTGATACATAAGAAACGCCCTCATAATCGTGGCCTCCGCTTCGAACTCTTAGATGAATCCTTAGATGCCTGGAGCAAATAACAGCTGCTTGGAGATGGGATTCGGTCAATGGAGTGAATATAAACTCAGGCTTTGGCAATGAAGGCACCAAGTACCTCAGGTTTTGGGCAGAAGATTCAAGGACTGACAAAAATGAAGGGTTGTTTGGAGTGTAGAAATTTGAAAAAGGAATGTAAACCTCCGAGTTAGCTGTGAGGCATTTGATAAAATTATTTAAAATTGAAATAGAAGTTGTCCCCGAAGCTGATAACAGAAGAACTGAAACTAGCGGAAGAATGCACTTGCATGAAGGCATCATTTCTGTAAAAGTTTTTTCAAGTTCAGGACTTAAGAGTTTTGGAGTACTTATGTATAATTTGGCTACGTCTTCATTAACCCACGTGTTTGACGCACCTTGTTAAAATTTTTTAAGCTAGATTGTTTGTCTCCTTTCAGTCATCGCTCTCCAGCTTAGAAAGGACATGTAATATAAAAAAAAATTAAATTGGAGAGAACGTCAAGGAGTCAGATGTTATCAACTTGTCTTTAGTCGATCTCCGTGACAAATTTCCAGAGAAAAAACTCATCACGGAACTCGTTACCTAATTTCCTGAGATAATCGTGTAACTTCCTATGCTAAAAGAAAATGATATCTTTCAATTTGAGGGTAAAAAATTGTATAAATGAACATGTTGGCAGAAATTCGTTTTTTTAAGAGGTAATTTACGTATTAAATTGACATATTTCAAACTGGAGTGTTATAATATAAAAAGCGGGGCCATAAAACTTACAAACACACTTACGTCACAGAGTTATAGATGATCCACCAAACTGGCAAAGGGCACTAATTGGGAATTAATCCATTTCGTCAAGAACTTTATGTTTTCGCCCATTTAATTCACAAAATTTTTGTTCCTGGCTTCTTAGGATTTGTTTCCTTCATTCTGACCCATTGAACTAAATTCCCGGTTCTGCCATATTAGATGCCTTATTGTTGCTTTCTTATGCCGTCACGTTGATTCTCGCACTGGTTCTCTCATAACCCAAAACTTAGTTCTTTGCACTTCTTGTTCGACTTGTATTCATATTTCATTATTTGACATACTTGTACTCCTTGAAGCGGTAAAATTATCTTAACTTGTGTGGGCTTTGTCTATTGTCATTTTTATAGATTTTGTTGAAGTGTGAGTTTTGAAACTGGTTTCCAGAAGATCATAGGTCATGTCGGTTTATGGTTATAATAGTATATGACAAGTCAGTTGGAATCTCTCATAAGCTCGTATGACACTGCTGTTTTGTCAGCTATTTCTGAATAAGTAGAGCATGTGATTATCACGTGCCTTCACTTATTCTATACGGCATTTCTTGTTGTCGTTTTGGGCATGCCATTAACGTGAAGCAAACACGTGTCCAGGAGGCTGTTATGTTCTGTTACAAGAGCGGGAAAATTCTGGGTTTTAGCTGATAACAAACCAGAATTTAGCTGACTGATGGGGAACATTCTGGATGCCTTGGGGCAGGCTTAGGAGAGAGGAAATCAGGGAATGAGAAGCTTGTAACTTCATCTTTAAGCTTATATTTTGATACTGGTGATTGAATAACGACTGTTCTGTTCTTCAGTGGATGTAGGCTATCTGCAGGCCGAACCACTATAAACTGTTCTTCTCTGCTTGCTGATTTCGGATTTGCTTTTGTTTCTTTTGTGTTTACTTGGTGTTTCTTTATCTAATATCAGAGAAATTAACTGGTCTCGGGGATTCTTGATTGATTAATTTTGATCAAGGTTTAACAGATTTAATGCTTCTCCGTATAATACATAAAAAGGCACAATACATGGTTAAGTTGACAATTTTATTCTGTATAAATAAACAAACAATACCTACTAAAAATCAACTACAAATTCCAGACAAATCAAGCCAAGCAGTGCTCCGAACAAAGTGGAAGTGGTGGAATGCTCTGTTCATGCCTGAAGAAATTATCAGGGTCAACTTTGGTCTTCACTTTTACCAATCTGTTGAAATTATCCTTGAAGTATTTATAACCCCAAACACTAGACTTAATGAAACTGCTGCCGTTCTTGTTCATGCCCAAATCAAGATCCCTGTAATTCACATATGCAGCTCTGGGGAGCATTGAAACATAAGGAGCCATGTAATTGTATAGTCTCCTAATCCAATCTATATGTTTTGTCGCGTTCTTTTCTCCATCTTGCCACGTACTCAAGTACTGAATCTTGAATAAGGTTCCCTTTCTGTGAGGGAAAGGAATTTCGGATTCCGAAATCTTGCTCATCATCCCTCCATAAGGAGTCCATATCACCAATGGACTATCTTGTCCCAAAAGCCTTTTCCATAGCCCCTCCAGGGCAGTTTCAGGAATAGGGTCTTCAACAAAGTCTGATTTGGCTTTGAAATAGTTCTTGAATAAAGACTTACCTTGGAGCAAAACTTCAGGGGGTGTGTTACTTGGATAGCCGGCTATGTAAAGCACAGATTTGATCCAGCTTGTTTCGGTACAATCCTTTTTCGTCAAGCCCAATTCAGGAAAGCTTTCTTCCATAACCTTGAGGAGTCTTTCAGCACCACCAAGAAACAGGGAATTGTAAGAAGTTGTTACAGTTTTTTCACCTTTTGGGCCTGCATTGGCCACTTGTATGATAACTCTAATGAATAGATCCTCATCAAGTTTATCTGCAACTTCTTGCCACCTGTGAAGTAGCTTTGTGGCACCTTGTTCCAGGGTCTTCGTAACTGTAAAAACCGTCACAGTTGCTGGCACAGGAACCAGTTTTAGCTTCCAGGCTAGAATAACTCCAAAGCTAGCACCTCCGCCGCCTCTTATTGCCCAAAAGAAATCTTCATCCATTGCTTCTCTGTCCAGTATTCTGCCACTAGCATCAACAATTCTTGCATCAACAACATTGTCAGCACCAAGGCCATATTTTCTCATCATAGAACCATAAGCACCACCTGTAATGTGCCCGCCAACGCCTAAGCTTGTGCAAAGACCAGCAGGAAAGCCATGAGTCTTACTTTTCTCAGAAATTCTATAATAAACTTCACCAATTGTGGCACCAGCCTGAACCCAAGCGCTGTTGTCATCAATATCAACTTTAACGGAACGAAGCTTGGCAAGGTCTACAATAATGAAAGGTGTTTCAGTCTCGGATACATAAGAGAGGCCCTCATAGTCATGTCCTCCGCTTCGTACTCTTAGATGAACTCCAAGCTCTTTGCAGCAAATAACAGCTGCTTGAGCATGAGCCTCATACAAAGGAGTGAAGATGAACTCAGGTTTTGGCATTGAAGGCACCAAATACCTCAGGTTTTGGGCAGAAGATTCCAGGATTGAAGAAAATGAAGAATTGTTTTGACTGAAAAAAGTTGATGAAGGTACATAAAGCTCCGAATTGACAGAGAGGCATTTGCTAAAATTATCTAGAAGTGAAGCTGAAGTAGTTGCTGAAGCTGATAACAGGAGAACTGAAAGCAGTGGAAGTAGGTAATTGCTTGGAATCATCATTTTGTTTTTATTGTTTTGCTACTTCTCTGTTTCGTGTTCAAGTGTTAAGAATTGATCCCATATATATGGGTCATTGGTTTGATGATCCAAACGTGTAAGGTAGCTAATCCAAACGTCAAGTTATGGTGTTCCTATCTTTAATTCAAGTAAATTGCTTGAGCTTGTGAAGACTTTGGTCAAAACTTCATAAACAAGACTACTAATTCAGTTGGCTTACTAGAAGCTTGTATAATTTGGGAGAGTATACATATTTATACGTAATATTATGCATCTTTGTGTTTAACATAATCTAGTTGCTTGTATAGTTTATATTTTTAAAGAAAATAAAAGATGTATATCGGAAGAACATGACTACTTAGCTGAATAAACTATTTCTTAATCAATACATTATCTTTTTGAAAATGAAGAGAGATTTTGAGAGGAGAAGAAGTACAAACCGAGGAGAGAAAGCAAGATATCCTTTGCTTAGAATGCAATCTCAACAAGTGGGTCCATAGCTTTGTGGAAAAGATGCAGGCCTAATAAAAAGTTAAAAAATGTAATCATAATAAAAAACAGAGGGTTAGGTATTATAGTCAGAATGGGCTCTTAATAACCCAGAGAAAATAGGCCTAAAAACAAAGAACTGTGTGCACTCAAATTTTAGCCTAGGATTTGGGTAATGCAAGTGTGCAACAATGAAACCGCCCTTTCGCTTTGAGTGCCGGGAAAGAGAAACAATAGAAACAACTCTTTAGTCACCATAATTTGATGCAACTACACTAAAATAAACTAGGAAAAAGACAGAAGCAAGTAATAATTGACCAGATACTAATGTGTATTATGTAGGTATATGACAGAAAGCTATGCTTAATAAACGTCACATTTAAAAGAAATTTTATTCATTTCCTTTGGTGTCTCATAATTTGTTGAAATTGTCATACACCTATAAAATTCTTCCAGAAACCTGACTTCTTGAGGGGAAAGTCTCTGCATATTTTCCAAATAAGGGAATGCCTGACTTGGGCACCAAAATTATGCCTGGATCTAAAATATTACTAGGGGAAAGAAAAACTCTCAAGTGCAGCTGAATATCTATGTAATGCCCAAATTTCGATTATTTTATTTTGTTTAAATTGAATTTATAAATGGCATTATTGCCCTTATAAATAGGATTTTTTTTTTTCTCTGTCGCTCATTACACTTTTACCCAAATCCTAAGATTCAAACTTTTGTTTAGAAGAAAATCAAAATGATAGGTAAGTTTATTCTCCTTATTCTCCATAAGTTTTCCAATCACTCTATCTAGGGTTTGAATTGGCATGATTTTAGATTATTACAAATGATAATACATGATTTAGGATATATATAGGTTCTGTTTAAGGCTTTGATTTATTGTGAGTCTTATTGATCAATCCTTGGTGCATTAAGCACACTAGACAATTCTGGACAGCATGAGTATATCGAATTCAAACATATATTTTCTAAATGATTTTTCTTAAGGACTTTATCTTTCTGAAAACTAGACATGTATGGCTTATTGATTAAATTTTATTTCATAAGATTTGACTTTGTTTTCAATTTTATATGGATTTTCGAAGCTGATACTATTGCACTGAAAAACTGCGATTCCAGCAAAGCGACCAGATTCACAAAATTATTTGTACTATCAAATGAACTCGAAAAATTCTGAAATTTTATATGGAAGTTAATATATTTGTCTAGTATTTCAAATTTTAATTTCATAATTTTCTGATTAGTATCTAATTTTATAAAATTCTAAGAACCCGTTTTGTTCTGTTAAGCTACTGTGAAACAATTTCGAATTTGTCAAGAAATAAATAATTTTGAAAATGTTTTTGGTATTGGTTCCTCTTGAAAATTTTACATGAGGTACCCATGGATGTCCAGAATAGTTATGTAGAATATTATGTTATTCTGATGTTCAGATTAAGAGTTAAAAAAAATCTGAGAATCAGACTAGTACAGGTATGAATTAGAAAATCAGAATCTTAGAATAAGTTATTGATAGTTATCATTGGAGTTAGAGATTTCTTTTCCTTTTGCTAATTGAATAAGAGAATAATAGACTTATGTTTCTTCTAAGTTTATTTCTGTTATGAACAAATACAAGATAAAATTATCAATAACTTATTCTAAGAATCTGATTTTCTAATTCATACCTATACTAGTCTAATTTTTAGAATTTTAACTCGTAATCCAAAACTCAGAATGACATAATATTTTACGAAACTATTTTTGACATCCATGGGTACCTCATGTAAAATTTTGAAGAGGATCCATTACCAAAAATATTTTCAAAACTATTTATTTTTTGACAAATTCGAAACTGTTTCACAGTACCTTAGCCAAACAGAACAAGTTATGAGATTTTTATTAAATCATATATTAATCATAAAATTATAAAATTAAAACGGAAATACTAGACAAATATTTTAAGTCCCATATAAAATTTCAGAATTTTTTGAGTTTATTTGATAGTACAAATAATTTTGTGAATCTGGTCTCTTTGATGGAATCACAATTTTCTAGTGCAATAGTGTCAGTTTCGAAAATCCATATAAAATTGAAAACAAGTCAAATCTTATGAAACAAAATTTAATCAATAAACCCTACATGTCTAGTTTTCAGAAAGATAAAGTTGTTAGGAAAAACGTTCAGAAAATATATGTTTGAATTCTAGACACTCATGTTGTCTAGAATTGTTTAGTGTGCTTAATGCACCAAGGATTGATTAATAAGACTCACAATAAATCAGAGCCCTAAATAGAACCTAAACACATCCTAAATCATGTATTACAATCTGTAACAATATAAAATCATGCCAATTCAAACTCTGGATAGAATGATTGGAAAACTTATAGAAAATAAGGAGAGTAAACTTATCAATTGCTTTGATTCTCTCCTAAACAAAAGTTTGAATCTTAAGGTTTGGATAAGAGCGTAATGAACAGTAGAGAAAAAAAAAAACGTTGTGGACATAGGGTTATGGAAAGGGAAAAATATGAATTTATAGGGAGTTTTAAGAAACCCTATTAAATTTGAAAAAATAACCCTTTTATAAAAAAAAATTACCCCATGAATAACCCTATTTATAAGGGCAATAATGGTATGTACAAATTCCATTAAAAAAAATAAAATATTAGAAATATGGGCGTTACAATCTACAGGTTCACTGGTTTCTCAGCATAAAGAAAGACTATTAAGCAATCAGGTTTTAAATGCATCTATTACTTGAGTTCAATATTCATTAGTATTTTCTGAACAAATTTGGGGTAGTTGGGGATTCAAGAGATTTTTCAGGATAACAAACAGATTGATCATCAGTTTTGTGGATCGACAAACATCTTAAAGTTCAAGACTTGAACACTACTAAAGGAGATTAATGAAAAAAATAATGGCCTAAGGTGGCCACTCTATTGAGCTTATGCATCGTCAAACACAAGCAAGACTCTCAGTGTATTGAAAAGCATCAAACCATCGAAACTGCAATGCACTTTCATCTCCAACTTGATTACCAGCTGGAGCGACATCGTGAAGCTTCTTGAATCTCCTGTCCTTCAAATTATAACGCACTGCTTTCTTAGGCAAATGCAACACCAAATATGAGTCGTCATCATTCTCTTCCCTGACAACACACAGTATCGAATACCCATAATAATGCAAGTCTTCAGGATCAAGATAAGTCCTAATCATTTCAGGAAATACATTTGTAACACCACCAAGATCAACACGGTACTTCACAAACCAACCTGAGTAGTCTGTCTTCATTTCATAAACATTGAATAGAGCAGTGCAGGGACCATAAATTTCAATAAGATGCAAATGGCCTCTAGATTCTCCGAAATACTGATGCCTCCTCTCTTCCCATTCATCAGGAATAGGAGGCATGGGCATTTCTCTTAGTTTCTCTTGATCAACATCGAAATATAATGAACTGCCATGAGTACTAACCCAGTGAATGGCACCATTCCAAAATACACCACCTCTGAAATTTATAACACTTGTTGCTGTGAAAGAACCTCCAGATAGTCTCCAGGGCCCCGTTTTTGATGAGTAAATCTCTATCTGATAATGGCCATCACGCAAAGAATCACAATTTCTCACACAAATGACTTTATAATGAGCCGATTTTGAAGGATCAAACGCTAAGTTAACACCAAAAATCGATCTGAAAATTCCTCTATCAACATGAAGGCGAGGAAGTGTGGTGTACTGCTTGTTAGTAGGATTGTAAACGTAGTAGTTGCGGTGAGGTTGGTATGCTCGAGAACTGCTACATAACAACAGACCGTTGCAAGATTGCAGGACTTTGATCCCATATGAATCATTAACGAAAGTGAGAGATTTGAAGGGAGCGCGAGAGGGATTGGATTCAAGGTTGATGAAGTCATACTCAGGATTATTGACGCGCAAAGTGAAACGGCGCACGAAGAGGCCGGAGATGAGTTTACGGACGAGGCGTAGGCGGTGGGAGAAGATGGGGTTGGAGATGAGGGAGAGCCAGTGTTTGGATACTGCTTTGAATTTGAGCAGGGATTTGATTGGGAGACGAAGAAGTATTTCAGTTAAAAGGTCATCATTGTTGATGATTGTTTCGACTGATGATGAAGCTTGGTAATGGTGATTGGAGGAGGAGGTTATAGTTATGGTTAAGTTTCTTTTGGTTCGTTTAGTGGGAAGCATGGTGAGGAATATGTATGGTTTGAAGGAGAAATTGAATTATATTTATAAGTTCTTTAATCTGGGTGTGTCAAAAGTCAAAACTACTAGGAGGAAGATTGTGCAGTAAGCCAGTGGCTGTGGATTCTGCAGCAAGCTAAAGCCTCTTGTGTTTATACAGAATCTAGACCGAGTCTTTGATTACATTTGCTTGTTTTCCATTGTTTATTCAAATGAAAATGACCAAACCTCTTGGAAGCTGTCAAGATTCTCATTTCTTTTTTTCTTTTCTTTGAATCTTCAACCATAACTTCCCGTTTGCACTTTTCAATCTATTCTCCCTTTTCAAGGTCAATTGTGACATCGTCTAGCGTATTGAGAAATCTTCAGCAAAAAAAAGACCCATTCCTCAAATGTATAGATAAAAGACAAGGAAGTTATGAGAGTAAAAAAAAAAAAAAGGATAAAAGCATCTGTTCACCCCGCCAAATATTCAAAATACTCAAAGATGCCAGGTAGCAGAAAGAAGTTTAAAAAGTTGCCATTGTTGAACATAAATCTTGATCACTTATATGAACCATGTCAAGTATTTACTTTTAGCATCATGTAACCGACTTGACTCTTTTTTTTATAACTTTTTTCTTTTTTATGCTCTTTGAGCTTCAATTTCATTGAAAATCTCATAGCACTTACATATATCAATGCAAAAGTACAAAAGCAATCAACAAATCACAGAAAGAATATGAAAATTGAGATTTATTACTCAAAAATTGAGAAAGATTTGCAAAATTTTTAAAAGTTGAGATGTTGCTCAAACTGATGTACAACCGATGCTAAAGTACAAGCAAACTCTTGGATGTTCTTAGGCTAGAAGAAAAGCTCGGTTCCTGAATTGTCAACAAGCACATAGGTTTCTTCAGCAAGAAGGAAAAAATGACATCTGGATGATCACAATGAACCACAAACACTCTCTGATTTCAAGCAAAATTTTGGATTGAAAAGATTTCGAGGATTACAAACTCATTGATTATCACCTTAATTTGCCTGAAACCAATGCAAGAAGAATAGCAAAATCCATAATGGCATAGACCAATAACCTTTTTGACCGGAGACATCATCAAACACTGGCAAGACTCTTATGGTATTGAAAAGCACCAAACCATCGATATTGCAATGAGCTTGCATCTACAGCTTGGCTTCCATTTGAAGCAACATCAAGAACTTCCTTCAAAGTGCTATCCTTGAGATCATAATGCACTACCTTATTAGGCAAGTGCAATAACATGTATGAGTCGTCATCATTCTCTTCCCTCACAACTCCTAGTATTGAATACTCATAATAGTCCAAGTCTTGTGGATCACGGTAAGTCCTAATCATCTCAGGAAATGCAGCTGTAACCCCACCAAGATCAACATTATACTTCACGAACCAACCAGAATAGTCTGTCCTCATTTCGTAGACTATGAAGGGAGAGGCACCATAAAAATCAATAAGATGCAAATGGCCTCCAGACTCTCCGAAGTATTGATAAATCCCCCTATCCCATCCATCAGGAATAGGAGGCATTGGCATTTCTTTTACTTTCTCTTGGTCAACATCAAAATATAAGGAAGTTTCAGAAGAGCTTTCCCAATTAATGGCAGCATTCCAGAATACCCCAGTATTGAAATTTATACCACTAGGTGCCGGTAAAGTACCTCCATATGATCTCCAGTCACCTGTTTCTGATGAGTAAATCGCCATATGAAGCTGGCCATCAAGAAAAGAATCACAAGCTCCTACATATACGACTTTGTAATAAGATGATTTCGAAGGATCAAATGCTAAGTTAACGCCTAAAATTGATCTAGAGACTCCTCCACCAACGGGGGGTTGAGGAAGTAGCCTGTATTGATTAGTACTAGGATTGCAAATATAGTAGTTGCCGTGTCCACCGCTGCATAATAATAGACCATTACAAAATGCAAGATTTGGATCCCATATGAATCGTTAACAAAGGTAAGAGTTCTGAAGGGAGGACTAGAGGGATTGGAATCAAGGTTGATGAAGTCATATTCAGGATTATTGACTTTTAGAGCTACACGATCAACAAAGAGGCCCGTGATTGGTTTACGAATGAGACTTAGGCGGCGGCAGAAGAAAGGATTGGAGATGAGGGAGAGCCAGTGTTTGGATACGGATTTGAATTTGAGCAGGGATTTGATTGGAAGGCGAATAAGTATTTCAGTTAAAAGGTCATCCAAGTTCGCAATCACTTCAGACGGTGATTGCTGATAATTTTGAGAAGAGGAGGTGAATCTTATGATTGAGTTTGTGATGGTTGTTATGGTTGATGGCATGGTGAGAAAATTAAGGGTGGATTTTTGCTTGCCTTTGTTTTCTAGAGAAGTGGAAATATTTTTATATGACCTCCGCCGCTGACTCAGACCAAGCACTAAAAGAAATCTTATCTTTGAAGTCAAGTCTGCCTTCCACAGCTACAGCAAGCTAAAGCCTCTTGCTTGCAGTATTATTGACCGAGTCACTACTCGTCTTTCTTTTTTCATTCAAATGGAAATGATCAAACCTTTTGGAAGCTGTCAAAATTCTCATTTTCATTTTGCATTTTTTTTTAAATCTTCAACAAAAAGTGCCTGTTAATAATCTATTCTCTTTTTTCAAGGTCAATTGTGAAAAGTCATAGCGGATTGAGCAATCTTCAGCAGCAAAAGATAACCTCACTCCTCAAATGTACGGAAAGAACACAAGGCAGTAAGAGTACAAAGATAAAAGCATCTATTCATCCCCACCAAATAGTCAAATTGCTGAACAGGAAATCCCGATCACTTATGAACCATGCAAGCAATTACTTTTAGCATCATACAACCAATTTGATTTTTTTGTTTCCTGATGTTCTGTGAGCTTCAGTTACATTGAAACAATGAAACTCTCCTAGCACTTTCGTATGTCGGTGTCAAAATTATCAAAGCAATCATCAAATCACAGTGGTATATGAGAATTGAAATTAATTACTCAAAAACTGAGAAAGATTTGCAAATTTTTTCCGATTGGAGGTGTTGATTGTTTGGGGGCGGAAATTTCACCATGTCATGTGTTATAAAGATAGGCTCTTTCTTGATTGAAATAAAATTGGACTTGATTAGAAATTCAGGCTTAGTAGTCTGCTGTTGGCTTGATCTGTTGTATGATCTAAAGAGTAAAGTTTAAAATATATTAAGTATTGGTGTGACTTAAATAAACTCTTATTACAACTTTGACTATTGCTGATGTTTAGATTTAGGCTTAAATAATAATGGCACCTGCTGTGATAGTGATGTAGGAGCAAAAAACACCAGTGAATAATGAAAAATCAATAACTTAATATTAATGTTCTATAATTGCTATAGTCTAAAAAGTTTAATTAGGGAAAATGTGAGAAAATAGAATATTTTTGGAAAATAAATATTGAAATGTGTTTGAAAACTATTTTAGGAAATGTTTTGGAACTATTTTTGTTTGAAGAATTCAGAAAATGTTTTCTAGAAATGTTTTTGGAAGAATATTAAAAATTTTCTCAAAAATTATATTTGGAATAATACTGAAAGTGTTTTTTTCCAAATTATTTTTGAAATATATTCAGATTGAATGTAGAAAATATATTTTTGAAGAAAAATTAGTTTTTGGAAATGCTCTTTAACTAACTTTTAATTCTCTCTTGGCTTGCTTAACTAAAAGGATGTATGGATGCCTGAATGACTTCTGAAGCTTGCTATTTACAAGCTTTATATCTTCATTTGCATTTATTTTATGCGTGCTTGTATTTAAATTTAATGCATACCTAGTCATTTTTGTTTTCAGTTTCATAAACATTGTTTTAATCATCACCTAGACCGACTGTCAGCTTTACATTGATTTGCATGCATGCTTAGCCATTTTTGTTAACAATTTTATAAATATTGTGTTAATTGTTGCCCATACCTATTGACTTTCAAGTTTTACCTTTACATTGATTTCCATCCATGCTTAGCTATTTTTGTTAACGATTTAAAAAAATTGTATTAATTGTTCGCCATGACTTTGACCTCATAGATTGGACTGGGTCTTTAGGACTAGAATCGATTTTATAGGCTATGACATTGATCAAACTGAAGTACAACAGACCTCATGGGCTTTGAGGTTCGTCATCTAAAATGGCTAATAGTACAAGCAAATTCTTGGATGTTCTTAGGCTAGAAGAAAAGTTCAGTTACTGAATTGTCAACAAGCTCAAAGGTTTCTCCAGCGTGAAAAAAAAAAAAAAAACGACATCTTGACGATTACAATGAACCACCAAGACTCTGATTTCAAGCAAGATTTTGGATTGAAAATATTTCGAGGATTACAAACAGATTGATTATCACCTTAATTTGTATTTTGACAGAACATACATGTTGAATTTCAAGCCTGAAACCAATACAAGGATAATAGCTAAATCCATATTGGCCTACCTAATATCTTTTTGAGCAGAGATATCATCACACACAAGCAAGACATTGATAGTACTGAAAAGCACCAAACCATCGATACTGCAATGAACTTGCATCTGCAGCTTGGTTGCCATCTGGAGCAACGTCAACAAATTTCTTGAAAGTCTTATCCTTGAAATCATAATGCACTACCTTATTAGGCAGGTGCAATAACTAATATGAGTCATCATCATTCTCCTCACTTTCAACACCTAGTAGTAGCGAATACCCATAATAGTGCAAGTCTTCTGGATCAAGATAAGTCCTAATCATCTCAGGAAATGCAGCTGCAACCCCACCCAGATCAACACGATGCTTCACAAACCAACCGGAATAGTCTGTCCTCATTTCATGAACTACGAAGGGAGAGGCACCACAAAGATCAATAAGAAGCAAATGGCCTCCAGACTCTCCAAAGTATTGATAAATCCGGGTATCCCATCCATCAGGAACAGGAGGCATTGGCATTTCTTGCAGTTTCTCTTGATCAATGTCAAAATATAAAGAAGTAGAACTTACCCAATTAATGGCACCATTCCAGAATACACCAGTATTGAAATTTATACCACTAGTGCTGTTAAAGTACCTCCATATCTCCAGTCACTTGTTTCTGATGAGTAAATCTCCATATGACGCAGGCCACCAAGAAAAGAATCACAAGCTCCTACATAGATGACTTTGTAATCAGATGATTTTGAAGGATCAAATGCTAAGTTAACACCAAAAATTGATCTAGAAACTCCTCTGCCAATGCGGGGTTGAGGAAGTATCCTGTATTGCTTAGTAGTGGGATTATAAACATAGTAGTTGCTGTGTCCACTGCTACATAGTAATAGACCATTACAAGATTGCAGGATTTGGATTCCATATGAAGTATTAACAAAGGTGAGAGTTCTGAAGGGAGGACTAGGGGGATTGGAATCAAGGTTGATGAAGTCATATTCAGGATTACTGACTTGGAGAGCAAAACGATGAACAAAAAGGCCTGTGATTGGTTTACGAGTAAGACTTAGGCGGTGGCAGAAGACAGGGTTGGAGATGAGGGAGAGCTAGTGTTTCGATACGGATTTGAATTTGAGCAGCGATTTGATTGGAAGACGAAGAAGTATTTCAGTTAAAAGGTCATCCAAGTTCCCAATCACTTCAGCTGGTGATTGTTGATAATTGTGAGACGAGGAGGAGCATGTTATGTTTGAGTTTGATTTGGTTCCTATGGTTGATGGCATGGTGGGAAAATTAAGAGTGAACTGTTCTTGGCTTTGTTTTCTAGAGAAATGAAAATATTTTTAGAGGTCAGAGTCCAATCAAATAGGAAGATTTTGCAGCAAGCCAGTTTCTGTTCATTCTCAAGTACACTAAATCCTCTTGCTAGCCATAAGGTTTTCCTGTAAAAACAAATACAAAAGCCAATTAGTCACAATAAATTTTTTATTGTTTCTCCATTTTTCAACTAATACTCAATTGTTTATTTAAACAAAACCAACCAAACTTCTTGCAAGCTGTCAAGATTCCTTTTTTTCCTCCTTTTTTTTCCCAAATCCTTTATTCACTTCCAATGAATGACAAACGTCCCAGTATCACATAACAATCTTTTCTCTTTTATCAGGGTCAACTGTGACATAGCCCTAGAGTATTGGCCCGGTCTAGTAAGTGCTTGTTCTGATCATCCGTGACAGCAACATGAAGTGGCTTTATGCTTGTTGGTATGATCCCCATTGCAGACTCAGGGCAAGCACTCAACAAATCTTATAATTAAAAATCAATTCTGCCTTTAAAGCTGCCGCATATGAAGGTGTCCTCCTACCTTTCTCCTTTAAAAGGAACATCTCTGGATTACTTTATACAAGCAGTCTCCTTGTGGCCAGGTGCATTGAAGTGTAGCCTTCATGGTTTAACTCATGAGCAAGTTCAGGATTTCCCGGTATCTGACCCACAGTTTGTTTATTACCTGACTTAGCTACAATGTGCAAAGGATCCTCTGATAGATTTATGCCTTAAATCTTCATATCTTCTTGACAACATAAATTTCAGCTCCACATCAATATCATAACAAAAAACTTCTGATGACTTGGTAATGATAAGAAAAGGAGGGGGTAATAGTCAATCTGAGCAGAGTGTGGAGCTGATCAAACTATTTTCAATGCCTTTTTGTAATTGAATAATCTCATATATTTATGCTTTACAATGCAATATCCAAGTCCGGTGCATAACCCATGGACTTGAACTTCTCCTTTAACTCTTCTAACGTGGCATAAATGTCCTCTTTTTGTGGATGTTGTTGATCACTTGCATAAAATTTATGAACTCTACCTTCTACAGAAATCCAGCTACATCCCGGCTCCTTTTTCACTCCCTGCTTTTTCATTTCTTCTCTCAGAATAAGTCCATCTTCATAACTCCCAGTCTCAATATAAGTGTTGGATAACAGAACATAGGTAGCTGGGTCTGGTCTAACTGAAAGGACTTTCTGTGCAGCAATTTCACCTAACTCAGCATTACCATGAACTCTACATGCTCCCAACAAGGTCTGCCAGACCATTTCACTTGGCTCAATTGGCATCTGTCTTATAAACTCCATTGCATCATCCAAGCGACCCACACGACCAAATAGATCAACAATACAAGCATAATGTTCCATCTCTGGCACCAGACCAAATTTTTCCTTCATTTGTTGAAAATAGTGCAGGCCTTCCTCTACCAATCCTCCATGGCTGCAAGCAAACAGAACACAGAGAAAGGTAACAGAATTAGGCTTCACACTCAACTGTTCCATTCTTCTAAAGAGTTGAAGGGCTTTTTCCGAGAGACCGTGCTGGGCATAACCCGATATTATAGCTGTCCATGAAACAGTATCAGGGTTAGAAATCCTTTTAAAAATCATCGCTGCCTCACTTATATTGCCACATTTGGCATACATGTCCAACAAAGCACTTTCTATGCACTTGTCAGTGTCCAACCCGGTCTTGCAACAAAGACTATGAACTTGCCGACCAAAATCTAGAAAACAAAGGCCAGCACAAGATACAAGAACACTGGAAAATGTGAACTGGTTAGGACTAAATCCTTCCTCCCTCATTTGGGAAAAAATCGCAAGTGCTTCCTCCCATTCAGAACATTGAGAGTGAGCAGTCACAAGAGTCGTCCAAGACACCATATCTCTCTCCCCCATCCTGTCAAAAATCTTCCTTACATCTTCAAGAGCCCCACATTTGGCATAGGCATCGGCAATTGCATTGTAAACACTTACAACCAGCACATCACTTCCAGACTTTAGAACAATCCCATGAACTGCCTTTCCTAACGGCAGATACTTCGAAACAGCAATTGCATTGAATACACTACAATATGTATAAACATCTGCTTTTATATCTTTCTGACAGATTCTCACATAGAGCTCCAAAGCTTCTTGGCCACACCCATTTTGTGAATAACCAGAAATGATTGCATTCCACAGCACGTTTGATCCAGAGTTAATTAGAATGGAATCAAAAACAGCTCTTGCATCATTCAAAGACCCACATTTTGAGTACATATCAATGAGAGCAGTTCCCACCTGCACATTAGACTCCAGGCCCAACTCAGAGGCAAAAGACTGAACCTCTTTACCCCTGTCAACATCATGTAACTGCCCAACAGCTTTTGAAACAACAATGATTGTCAACATATTCGGCGTGACTCCTTCACTCTTCATGAGAAGAAAATGATCAAATGCTTCTGAGTGAAGTCCATTTGATGTAAACCCCGAAATCATTGCATTCCAAGAAACTTCATTATGCTCTGTCATGGTGTTAAACATCTTATACGAATCCTCAACTCTCCCCAACTTAGCATACATGTTAAGAAGAGATGTAGTAACAACAGTATGAGAAGCAAAGCCTTTTATAATTATCTGTGCATGCACCATCTTACCCAATTCAACACAATTTAAACCAATACACGTCTGCAAAATTGCAGAATATGCAAAATTATCAGGCAAAACCCCGGAATTAAGCATTTGACAAAAGAATTTATACCCATCAATGAAAGAACCATTCTCTGTCGACCCAACAATCATCACAGTCCAAGAGAAAATATTTCTTTGTGACATTTTATCAAACACCCGAAAAGCAGCATCAAAATCAGAACACTTTGAGTAAGCATGAGCTATATGGTTCAACAAGATTAACAAGTCTTTGTCCGAAAAATCGGATTTTAACACAAACCCGTGAACAGATTTAGCTAGTTCCAAAGATCCTTTATCTGTAGAGTCACGTAGGAGGTCGATTAATGGCTGGATTTGAGATTTTCTTTGAGGTTCGTTAGCTTCTGTTAAAATAGGAAATTTAGTTTTAATGGTCACATTTAGTTTCTGGGTAGTTTGAGAATGAAAAGCCACGGCAGTTGAACTTCTACTCTGCAAGAACAATTTGGTGTTAGAATTATTACTTCTGCGAGGAAATAAAAAAGTTCACAAATTTTTTCTTAAAAGCAACGATAACGCATGGAGATGGAAATAAGAGTTTCTTACTTTGAAATTAGAAATTGGATTTGGAGTTGGGAATTCAGACAAGTTAGAAAATTGAAGGTTGAAGGAGAGAATCATTGTTTGTTGCCTGTTAACTTGAAAGGGCTATATCCGTTCATGCACCATTTCTAAAATTCATCCATGCATTCGCACAAAGAAAACATTTTTTTTATCTTGAATTTCTCTGTTACTGTCTTATTGACTGACGAGTAACAACTCAGACACATGTCGATAAACAATATAGTTCAAAAATTATGTCGGTACATTATCACAATTTTGTTTCCGTTTGTGTAATAATCAGTAAACACACTCACTTCATGAAAAAATAATTACGGAAAATTCACATTATTCTCTAAATATTCAAATAAAAGTAATGTTTAGACAATAAATCAATTAATTTTCGTTCAAGTAATACTCTCGACCATCTTTGGCTTTAATTATATTGTTAATTTAACCATTTACCATTGTGGTAGATGATGATCGTAATAATAAAATAATAATAATAATTTAATTGATTAATTGTCTAAATTTTTTTTATTTGAAATTGTTAAACTAATGTGAATTTTTTTTTAACTGGAGGTGGGTACCACCCTTTTAAAGAAAAAATCAAAAATTAAGAAAATTAAAACAACTAATCTAATTGATAACATTAATCAATCAATATAGTAACATTTTCTATTTTCCTATATATTATGATTTTCAAATAATACCTATAGCAAAACATGGACAAATATATTACTAAGCCATAAGATTTAATAAAACACACACGTTATTAAATCATATGACTAAACGTGCTATTAAATTATAATATTTTATAGAAAATTGAACATTAACTTTATTGAATTATATATCATCATAACATATCTGTATTAAAAAATAAAATAATAAAATCATAACATATCTACATTAAAAAATAAAAAAATAAAATAAAGACACCGCAACTGATAAGTTTTATGGATAGATATTCCTTCAAAGAAGACTTCATTGTGCTTCTTATAAAGCACTTTCACTGCATAATATATCATACAAAAAAAAACACTCATAAAAATTTTGTCAAAAAGAAATCAACAAACAAGCGTTGCACGGATTTTTACGCAGCCGTCGCTGCCAGGAATTAGCTCTCCGTAAGATTTGAAACGAAAAGAAAAGAACTGATGGAAACCTTCTCAAAACAGGAAAATCCGGGTGAAATCAAATTCCTCTTATCACTTTCTGACAGGAATAACATTATTAACTGCTTTATTACTTATCACAGAAGTCAACGTATATCGTTAAGCAACCAACGCATTCGGGTAGATCCAATGACAGCAACAAGCCAGAAAATCACTTTTTCTGTAAATCGAATGACTATAAGATATCAAAAAAATTGTTTCTGATGATGATGCACTTGCTTTACAACACTGAACTGCGAGAAACAATTGAATTGTTTCCTCTTCTGTTCTAAGAAGATGCTTTCAATATCAACTCTCCTATATGCATAAAAAGATTCTCAGTTTCCACTTTCTGCTTCACCTTCTAACTGGACCAAATGATGTATTCTCCAATGGAGTGAACATGAAATTCCCAGAAAACATAGCTTCTTTGTCTGCCAAATAAATGACCAGCTTTCTCAAATTAATATACTAACCGCAAGTTCAGAAATTCAAATAGCATCATATTTAAATTTTTAACATTGAAAATCCCAAGTTCCCAACAGAAAACCCAAGAACATATATTCACAAAGTGACAAAAATAATTCAACATTCCTAAACTCAGGATGTTATTGAACCCTCTAGAGAAGACAGTTCAAGAGTCAATAAAATTGTTTTGATTCTTAAGAATGAAAAAATAGAATAATTAACCAAAACAGACTATACATTTTTTTGCAGAGTAGAAATAAGATAAATGACTGTTATCAATCACCAATTAAAGAAAATTCAAAGCAATAATCATATTTAACCCTCCTTTTACTCTCTTTTCTTGCAAGCAACCCATTGGACAAAGAGGAAAGGTAAAGAGAATTGTCATATCATATGCCTAGGAAGTGATTGCATATTGTCAATTAGATGAGCAAACATAAATCATAGCATGGAGCAAAATACTGTAGTATAACTACATAATCACAACCCATGAACAACGGGAAAAAAAGAAGGGTAGTGTACCAGTTAAGGACAGGCAACTCACTTCTCGACGGACATACCTCGTACATTGCCTGCAGATATAAGCAAAAAGGTTAATTTATGCTATGGCTTTGATATAGAAGAAAAATAACTACAAGATATTTGAAAAATAATGGACAAAGAGAAAGAGAAACAATTAAAAAGATGAAGTTCTTTCTCAACCCTCTTCTGTATTCACGATCTATACCACAATGCTCAACAGAGTATGCATCAATTGTAAGGAAGGCAGAACAGCTCCATGTGTAAAAGAAATAGTACATGGTACATCACATTAACATAACAGTAAGGGGCCGAAACATGACTTCTTCATGGCAATTGACAAAGAAACATTCATCCACGTATTGCAGAGGAGCTGTTAAATCTAATGCAGAAATGACATCTTTCCAAACAGAGGAGATTCATAATTTTCTCTGACAAAACACAGTAGTGACAAAACAAAGTTGAGAACATGCCTGGACTGCCCGTAATGCAGCATCATCTGGCTTTGATGAGCCATCGTCAGAGAAGATATTCCTGCAAGAGAATCATTTCCAGTATTATTAAAAAGAGAAAATATAACACACATGGTCAATATATAAGTTCTTCTGAATAGGCAGCGAATAAGAGAGTATGGCCAATCCCAAGTCACAATCCAATTATGAACATCAAGCCGACTCTGAACTCCTGAACTGTCCTTTTATTTACCACAAAACGTACCCTAGAGAATATACCTATTTTCACAATTATTTAGTTAGGCAGGGCTGCAGAAAGTCTCACCTCCAAATCACATTTTGTAGTTCATCCTGTTTAGCCTCTGGTAGCAAGGCAGCATCAAAGGCAACGATATTTCCGTAGAATATCTTTTCCAGTTCCTTCATCCATTTTGACAACAGTAAGTTTACCTGCCATTGCATAGACCAATAAGTAACAAGTGTGGTAGAGACTATTAAATGATGAAAACGACATTTGCAATCTTGTCCAAAACTACTAAGTTTAATAGACGCCATCTGAAAGAACAGCAATTTTCCTAGCCTCCTATCTCTGTACATACAAACATTGGTGGCCCACTAATGAATGACAAGATATGGAAACAGCAAACCAGCTTTGATTCTAGTTGGGAATACAATATGACCTGACAATATACTGCCCACTGATGATTGATGAGACTGAAAACATCAGATTAGCTTTAGAGCCTACTCGGAACTACAACATCATCCCGACAGAGGCATACTGATAAAAGACACAGATATAAACCTATTGTCTACTGTCTCATATGTACAAATGATCAATACTAAAGCTTTTACAGTGATCAACATAAAACACTAAGACAATATCTAAATCAGGCAATTTGTAGTTTTTACACAAACCACAAAAAGTGACCTAATTGGTAGAGTAAATAAATGCCTAGGCTAATGGAGAGCTCAAGAGTGCTTTCTTTCAATATTCTTTTACTAAATTACATAAAATAGATAGGTCCAAAGCAAATTCTAAGTAGGAAATATATAAAGGTCAAAGATAACGATCACAAACCCCAGCTTTAGATACTCTCATCTCCACGTCATGATTGTAAATCTCATACAGATATTGACCAAGCTCAACACCTTCCTTTCCGTCTTCTTTCAAGCGACGTAAACAAAACCACATATGAAGAACAAGCAGCGAGAATGTCATTCTAAAGGTCTTCTCCAAGTTAAACACTGCACCAAAACAGAGAACAATAATGTACCCCTTTACAGTTTATATAAATCTCAAAATACACAACCACGCGGTATACTAACTAACATGTTAGGACCTTAACATATTAAGGCCTCTAGCTAATAATACATTTGCTTTTAGCAGATGAACATTAGCATGAGAGCAAGGACTAACCATCATAAATGGCGGTGTATCAACTTGAGAAACAACTCGTTTGTAAATCACATTTGCGCCGCGAATAGACTTGCTTTGTTTACTATAAAATAACATGAGCTTCAGGATAAAACGTTTTATGCCCTCGTACTTTGGCTCATCCACTCTGAGAGGAGAGTCCGGCGCCAAAGCCAACGACGAAGGTTTAGACCAAAACATTTTATCCAAACTCACCTGCCAATAAGAGCCCCCAAATTAAGAAACACAATAAAAATTTAAACTTCAAGTGATAAACTAAATGGCAAAAGCTGTAATTTCAATACCACCGGTTGTTTCGTAGGACGAGGAGCAGGTTCCACAGAAGCAGCAGCAGCAGTGGCCATAGCGTAGCTTTGGCGCGAAATGGCGTGGAAATCATTTCTCTGTGTTATGGAATTTAGTGACCTGACTGCTCTGCTCCATCTTGGCAACATCTTCAGTTCAGAAACTACGTCGTTTCGGAGATAAATTTAAGTAAATTAGAATTTAGAAAGTGTAAAAGAAGTAGACTTTAAAGATCTGACATTTCGTTAAGGTTTCATTATGAAGCTCTGGCTGTGATGAAATCTCGCTGTTGCTGTTTCTAAGCTCTAAACCCTGGCTGTGATGAAATCTCGCTGTGCTGTTTCTAAGCCCTAAACCCTTTGAGCTCTCAAGGAGAGAGGGAGAGCTCAGCAGATCTAACGGCGGACAAACGACCAAGGACGCTAGTCTTGCTTGTACTATATTTATCCACGTCAGCTAGTTTCAAAGCTAATATTAATTAAAACAATTGAAAGTGTACTTTTCATGCTTCCATCGAAACTGCTTTTGTTTACGAAAATACCTTTATTATTATTTTGGAATTTCTCATAGCCATCCCTATTCCCATATACATACATTAATTGAAGTCTTATATATTTTATTTAAAATGACCATCCAAACAAGATTTTAAAATGTTTACGGTACTTCCAGATTCACCCTTATTAATTAACGCCCTTTTAATCAATTTGATAGATAAACAAAATACAACCTTAGAAAGTCATATGCTTAGCATAATGGTAGAATAAAAAATGTTAAATGTTCCCGTTGGTGATCACACTGTCCTAAAGAACGAACAGTATACGATTTACCTTAACATGAAAAAATTTGGATCATTTATATATTGCTATGTAACAGCGTCGAAGGCATATAAAATCTGGCAAGCATTACATGAATACTTCTCAAGGCTCGGCCTCTTGCGACACACTCACCTCACCGGAAGCAACAGACAGAGCTTGAGCTTAATGGTTAACCTAGACCTACAAAACTGCTGATTATGGCCTATTAATTTACAGTTCCCTCGAAAAGAAAACCCCAGAAACTAAAACACATTACATAAAAAAGCTCAGCATGGCAGCGGACAAGTTTGATTCTGTGGAAAGCATTACAACATCAGAGGTATTGTCGAAGGCTTTCGCCACTCAAGGATTCCATTTCCTTGATAATATCCTGTGCCAGAGATTTAACGGGCAACTCTACATCCTCAAGCAATTCTCCAAGGAAGGGGATAGTTTCAGCCAGCAATACTAAGTATTCGTCCTTCAAGTTCTCAACAAAATACTTGACTATTCTCAGTCCCAGAATTCGAGACCGCACCTTTTCACTTCGGGTTTGCATTAATACCTGCAACGTTCAAAAAATTTATATAATTCGATTGTGACAAACCGTCCTGGTAGTACTTGAAAAGCACAAATATGAGACAGGGCCATGAGGGTTTCTTTTAATTTATCTTTTTTTTTTAAAAAAAAAAGAAACTTGAAAATGTATTAATGAAGAAGATTAAAAACAGATAGCAGACCAGCTGTCCACTCAGAAAACAAAGACTAGCACTATTTGGGCTATACAGAAGTATACCCAATCACCCCCTATACAAGGCTAGAATCAATTATAACTCTCTATCTCAAAACCCCGTCCCAAGGTCTTTTAATTTATCTATCCTCCAAGTATTTGAAAAACTCGTAAAAGATTTGTATGACCATGTAAATTGGGTAAAAAGTCCAAAAATACCCCTATTTTACGTTCAAAATAGTAGACTTTGTAGTGACTTTCAGCATTTCTCACAAGATCCATCAAAACTAGCTCTCTCTGAGAAGATCACACACACTTCAAGGCATTTTCTACATTTTTAAAAAGCTAAAATTGCCCATAAATAAGGCAAACTTAATCTAGTTTCTAATATGATCCCAATGACTAATTAAGGAATGGACCAAATATACTTTATATTAAGGATGTCTTTTAGGCAAATCAAATAAAGGTCCCAAAGTTTTCTTGTCTTAGGTGTCAAATCTAATTATTTATTCATTCCTCCCAACAATGGAAGGCGTCAGATTCAGTGACTTAGAGACTCACCTCATGATTCAGTGGTTTCCATAGAAGGTCAGTTCCTGCTGTAACAGCCATTTGACCAATACAAACAACCAGCAAGTCATCAACTTCCTTCACAGTAGGTACATTCAAATGCTCCTCCAGACCAGCTGGTGGTTCTGCTGCAAGCTGTGAGACGATGGGTTTCAATAAAACCTGCAAAAAGGTGAAGGTATATATCAAAAGCAGCAAATCAGGGAATAAAAGGTGAAAAAATTCAATGAAAAGCCTCTTCAAAAAGGAAAAAGTCATCATTAAGACTCAAAAGTTCAATAGAGAATCACAACACTGAACCATCACAAATTGAAATGAAAACCATAAATGTGTATAGCAATATATCTCATGGACAGATGGGGAAAATTTTTGAATCTGCAATAGTATACTATTTGAAAAGAGAAGAAAAATACAAGGAGAATTGAACTTTATCTCAGCCAAGAGGAATATCTTTCTCATTTTATGATCAGTGATCACTGAAATCATCTAATAGTAGCTTCTAATTGGCTTGTGGAAAAATAAGGAGACACCCTTAAACTTGTTAGAAACCAGCATACAAAATGCACTTTACCTCACAGAAATTCAAATTCCCCAACCATACCTCAGAATGTAACAATAACCGTCGGATATATATTTTGAAATGAAAAGATTCCAAGAATGCAATGCAAAATATTATAGATTGAGATTTAGTCTGGTCAGTTCAGCATTAATGGCTTTTTTTAAATAGCTGCAATACTATTATTCTAGTTCCAAGCAATAATAATGGTAGCATATAACTAACCTGGAAATTTGTGGAGTCAAGGAACTTCATGCTTGCAGTATCATAAAGAAAACATTTATGTAACGACGATATCACCAACACCCTGAGTTGCCAGTGATTAATTGATAAAGAACCGTTTTGTTCTTTAATGGTGCCTGCTTCCTGAATCCTAGCCTTCTTCTTTTTTCGAGTTGAATTAGCAGTGTTTACACCCCTAGCATCAGTAAGATGCTGCACGCATCCCTCAAGCAAGTATTTGAAGTAGGGAACAAATAAAGACCTGAACTTCACATTAAATGTATTTAAATGACATGAATCACCAAGCAAATTCCACACTCAGAAAATAAACGAAAGCCTCAAATTTCTAAGAAAGATAGAATAACTACTAATTAGCAGGAAAAAGTTACAATCCACAACTTCAAGATAAAAACTATTGACAGATCCTTATTGCAGCACACCTAGGTCATAAACCACCACCTCTGATCAAAACTATAAGGAAGATCCATGAAGCCACTAACATCTCATAAAGCTTGAATCTACATGAGATAGGGTCATAACTCGACCACCGTCGTGTGCATTTCAGCAACACCAAAAAGTTTAAAGGCACAACATCCAAGAGCATAGCATAGCAAAGAAAAACTGCAGATTACCTAAAAATGAACATAGATAAATACACATGAAGTAAGTTGACTCACCGATGGCTCTCAGCAAGTTTATTTACGAGGCTGTAGAAAACTATTGCCCTATCTATGCTTTTGCTTTTCATTGAGCCAATATCTTCCACATCTGACTCTGCCCATTCAATACTTCTGATAAAAAGGGGTCTAAACATTGTCTCAGTTAGCTTCATTGTAAGCGAAATCACTGTACTGATGACACTCTTTTCTACAATATCAATGTCTTGAATTGAAACACGGTGTTGACGGCGAAGATCAAGAGCAAGCAAGCACTGGTCAAAAATCTTTCCATGGAAACCACCAATAGACGACCTATCCATTCTACTAATGATATTTCCTAGAATTTCGAATGCAATTACCAAGCTTGAATCCCCAGCATCAACAGCACCAGAATAAATCTTCAGCAAAGGCGGCAGAGCCAGTCGAACCTAAAGAGAAAAGGTCAAAGATTATACTGCTATACCAGATGAAGAATGAATAGCAAGAATTTCAGATCAAAGTCAATAACCAACATTTTAATAAGAACAATTACTTGGATTTTGTCTGTGAGAAGCCTTCGAACTGCATCAGCTTTCACTTTCAGTTTTGGATCTGATCCTGGCAGATATTCAGGACAAAGCACCAAAAGTTCTGTAATATCTCCAAGATATGGGTTCAGAAAACCACCAAGTTTGTCTATAACTGCCTCGAGAGTACAGAGAACAGATGCCATGAGAGATTCTCTCTGAGTCTTATCCTCATTACTTTCATTTTGCACATCAATATAGGTAGAGATTTCACGTGACTTCTTTCTCACATTCTCCATAATAAGAGGCAGCTCCGCTAATGCCTTTAGCCCTAGCACATTAACCAAAGCGCCAGTAGTTCGTAGACAGCTGGAAGCTAGAGCCAAGTTGCGTGAACTAATGCTATTGGTCACAGACGCGAGGCACAAGTTGAAGACAGAATCATAAGAAGCAAATCTATTTGCCAAAACTTCTAGTGTTGAAACTGCTGTCAGCTTCAATGAAATGTTTGATTCTCCAGTGGAATTATCAACTAGCAGGACAACCTCTGAGCACATCTTGCGAAAAGATTCAAAAGCACTATCATCCAGATGAAACCAACGGCTATTTGAATCAGGATCAAGTTCTCTTCTCCGTTTATGCTTTGGTTTAGCCATGTCAAGGTCCTTCACTGTTTCACATAGAAGTCCAAGAGCCTGCTCACAAGTACAAATTTCTCCGTTAAACAATGAAGCATACAGGTTCACAGGGGCTACAGACAATTGAACCTCAAGCCAAAGCATCACTGCTTGAGTGAAACATTTGTGTGCTCAAAAAGTAATGATAATAATAACATGAAGCTTGAAAATAGAACAGGTGATGATTTGTGAAACAATTCGCTGACATATTTGTGTTACACACCTGAGGATGCAACAAATGTGTCCACAAATATATGACACTCAAATGGAAAGTTAAAGGATAATGTGCCTTCATTTGCTTTAAGCACGAGCAACAATTTGGTTGTGCTGCAAAATTTTTGTTATAAAACTTCCAATTTGCTGTCTTCAACAACTCATGTCTATTTCTACAACTTTTATAACTTCTCATCTTTCATTTCTCTTTATAAGAGTAAACTTCTACAAAATCAATGCAAGGAAATCAATAAAAGAGCATTTTCACTATACTCTCGGTCTTAGGAACCCAAAAATCAATTTTCTACTATCCAACTGAGACATGTTAGATAAACTCTGATAGATGACCAATGCACAAGCTCAACTAAGCATTTCTATTTCACAAAAGTTAAATCACAATAAATAACCACATACCTTCTTTTTCACATTGCCATCTGCATTGCCGAGTAAATTAACAATGCCTTTAAAGTAAGCTGCCGGGTTCATGACCTTAGTAACAGTCCTCAAGACAGCACGCATACACTCCTTTAGATCTTTCCTAGTGGTGATGGGTACACTCATTTGCTTTTTTCTTGTTTCAACAAATTGCAGGAGAAAAACAACCTGCTCCATGAGTTCTTCAAGTTTTCTCTGTAAAGTTAAAGTAACTCATAAGATCAGAGTTTTGAAATGGAGGAAATCACAATTGACTGAGTTCTAATGCGATCACAGTTCAAATAGGTCAGATATATAGTGGAGTATGTATATGAGAGCACAATGACTTCAGTCCCTCATCAAAACAGCATATGATAAACTCCAAAACAATACCCCACAGCAAACATAGATTACCTCAAGTTCTCATAAGTCATGTTATGTTATGGGGAGCATAGATCCAGCAGGTCCAAAATGAAAAGCCACACAGCATATACCACTTACAACAGAATGCATAATTATACTGAAGAACATCTTACCTGGACAACCGTTATGTCTACAATGTCCAAGATTGATTTTCACTAACAATTCAAACTCCCAACTTCCCAAAACTTGTGCAGATTGGATGTATATTCAATTCTGTCCGGAACTTAGATAATATAATTATCAACTATACTATTCTGATGACATATTTCTGTCAATGGCTGTATTCTATTAGAGCAAATGATAAACCTATTTCTGAATCTAATAACTTAATTCATAAAAAGAAAGGCCCAAGTTTCTTTCAAGATATTTGACCAGTATACACCCTTTTTTACACAGAAAATGATCTGACCAACAAAGATCAAGGAACTGATCCAAGACCTTCTCAAAATAAAGGTCATTCAATGTTCAAGGTTTGGTAAAGTTCGTAAGTACAAATTCTTACCTGAATGTTATCTGAATCTTCCTCCGATCCAAGCTTGAACGCAAATTCTGGATCATGCATTTTGTGTAAAATGAGTTCCATGGCACACAGCAATTCCATAAGCATTTCTTGGCCTAAATTACCAATTCCTACTTTTTGAAGCATCATAACAAGAGAAGGAAGCCATATGCCGCATGAATATTGCTCACAAATTTGCAAGGCAAAGGCATATTCCCACTCTCTCTGTGCAAAAGATGCAAAACTCTCTGAAGCATGCGTATTGTTAAGGTAAGACAATCCTTTCCTTGAGACTAATGACCGAAAAAGAAGGACAAACAAAGAAGCCAAGCTATCGCATTCTCCCAAAGTCCTGCAGAAAATCATGTCAGTTTAAGCAGAAACTAAGGACCAACAAGAATAATATAAGATTCGTCCAAATAAACCTTAATAGATATACGACAATTGACTGTCGTCTGTGCTCAGTGACCTCAGGCAAAACATTCACAAACACCTGAAGGAAACATTTAACCAAATTAGAGCAGAAACAAGTATCACAGCTGTCAACGGAGCTTGCACTATTATGTATTACCTGAAGTATTTTGTCCTTGTCGTCAGTTTTTGACAGCCAACAAGGGACAATTGCAGATATCAGAACCTCAAAGACATGTCGTGAATGGCTGTCATTCTATAAAAAACAACATAATCAGTATATAATTATTAATAAGATTTGAAAGAATAGTATTACTTAAAATTTGTTTCAGAATCCAAAGTTGACTTTTAGCACTAGTTTTGCACTATGGTTCAACGTTACCTTCAGCCAAAATACTTGAAACATTCTCCGGAACTTTTGTACAATTTCAAATATCTTTTTACTAGCATCAACTACCAAAACTAAAACCTTAAAATTTTTTTTAAAAAAAAAGCAAATCATTACTCTTTCTCTACAGAACAAAAATAAAATTAAGAGACCTGGGTGATGGTTGCTTCTCCAATAACAGCAAGTATATCTAATATGTGCTCCAATATTTTGTCCGGAACAACCTTTGCTATGGCGGATAGCAAAGAAAACACGTGGTTTCTGGTGACCCCATCATTTGTCGAATGAGCACATTCAACCAACATTTTAACATTGACTTTATTAACAATGTCATCCTGACATGAACGATGTGTCAAATGGAATCAAAAGTATAAAAACGCAAACCGAAATGTCATTCCTAAATACTGATCAGATTTCTAAATAACACATTCAGACAACAACAGTGGAATACCTTTAAAGGAATAGCATGTAAGAGTGATGCACTGATGTCTTCAAGAACAATTAACAACTTCTGCTGAATGTAAATCAATGTTGTTGAAATGGTTTGGCAAATTCCAGATGAAGATTGGATCCACTTTTCATCTTTGGCAATAGCAGCACCTTGTTGTAGCCAGTCATCAGAAAAAACTTTTCCAAGAAGCTTAAATAAGGGCCCCAGAAGCAAATCCCTAAAACCATTAAATTGAATAAACTAAATAACATGATATAGCCTATCATATACCATAGTTCTACAAATTAATTTCCTGAACCAGATGCAATTAAGAAACAGACCTGTTTGCTATATCTTTCTTTAGTAGCAGTATATCAAGGAGTGAACTAAGGAAAGAGAGAGCATTTTCTCCTTTATATATCACATCAGCATGGAAGTTGGACTTCTGATGTTCATCTGATTTCTTTTTCTTCTTCCCATATGCTGAACCGATAACAAGACTTTCCTGCTTCAAAATTGGATCAAGTACCTGGCCAACCGTGGAGCACATAATCTGCCATATCCAAATGCAGAGCCAATCAATTGTGCATTGCTTAAACATACTACGAAAATCACCGAGAGAAACCTTAATTCTAATGACAATCACCTGTTCTATAGTGTTTAAAGCACAAAATATTCTTAAGCATATTTCAGACTTTTCTTCCAATTCTCTTTTGCCATCAACAAACTCAGTTTCTTTTATTGGGAAATTTAATGGAAGAATTGATTTCAAACAATTTAGCAGTGCAAATTCTATTTATGGATAGATTCTGGATTCATTCAAGAAAGATATGATCCTTCAAGCTCAAAAAACATAAGAGAATAGTAACAAAGCAGGAACATTACTTCCCCAATGCCTCACTAACGACCACCCACCTCTCTCGCCCCACACAAAATAACATCACCACAAACAACAAAAAAAAGGTAAGGCACCAGAACCCATACAGTTTACTAATTGTCTCTTCGATCCCTTTTTTAACCACTCTTACCTTAATGGCCAGCTTTTGGCATTACAACTGGAAATTAGTCAAGGAAAAACTGCTTGATTAACACAAACTCAAATTTCAAGGTTAACACTAAAGACTACAAGGCAGGGGTAAAAAGAACAAAAAAGAAGGATTTATTGACATTTGGGCATACAACGAGGGCCTACCTGTGATTAGCAACCCACCCCCCCCCCCCCCCCCCCAAAAAAAAAAAAAAGGAAAAAAACAAGAAAATATACAAATTGCAGTAAAATCAGAACCTTCTTTTCTACATAATTATCCATATTTATCAATTGGAAGAATACAAAATGAAGACTGACAGTTATGCATTATTTTTTATAGTAACAAATACTTCCAACAGAAAAAATAAATAAATAAATAAAAGAACAAGGAACAAACATTTAATCGCAGTAAGGCCTCTCTAGCTGCATCTTGCACAGCACCATTAGCATGCCGAAACAGAAGCACAAGGTGACGAAATAGACACTCCTGCTCAACAAAAGAAAGAAAATGAATGAGGTTCCATGAAGCAAGAATCGTTGGACAAACCAGAACATTTTCCTATTAGTTGTTTGGAACAACAAAAAGATTATAAGTTGATTTTATATTAATTTGTTTAGTTTATGTCGGAAAGAGAAGTTTCTTCAGAAAAGTTTCATATATTCAATGATATCCTAAATATTGCCAAAGTTCATTAATAAAACTCATACATCTATTGATTCCTAAATATTTATTTCCTAATACAATATTATTATTTTGCATCTGCGCAGGCACTTGATCCATTGATCACAGAGACGGAGCAGCACGGGGCTATTCATACATTATTTTCTGCAAATAAATTGTTTAATGTTCATTAAAATTCAGGTCTATTCAGGTCTCTTCCTATTCATTAAAGCATTTGAAAAGGTGTGAAGCCAACGGATCTTTAACTCAAATGAAGATGTTGAAAATTGTCAAATCGATGGATCAATCAAATAAAATTAAGAATAACTTTTTATAATTACACAGTATAACACAACTAAGCCCCAGAATCATGCAAAACTCCAGGATTAGGCTCAATATTATTGCATACAGTACAATAACTCTATTATTGATGTATATGTAAAGTATTCATAAAATAGTATTCATAAAATAACCCAAGTAAAATCATTTTTCTCTTTGCCGGAGTGTGGGAGGAAGGGTTTATTGCTTAAGTACATTTTAAAGATTTTCTTTTCCTCTGCACCCTCTTCTGTTCCTCGAGGAATTCTTTGATGTCCATTTATTATATATCTTACTATTAGGGAAGGTTGCCAAGCACAAAGAAAACAAGTTACTATAACAAACTGCCATGGCTACCAGCGTAAGTTATCATGGAAAGCAATAAATTGCGCATGCTATGCCCATATATTAATAATGGTACCTGCATGTCAGTTGTCAATCCAGTGTAAAATTGACAGCTTAGCTTTTGCAAAACAGCAATGCAAGGTTCAATAACAGCAGGATCTTCTGGAGACATCATCTCCACCTGAAAGGATAACAACATAATAGAAAATGTCAATGAAACACAGCTAATGCATCTGCATTGGAAAGAATCTAGAAAAGTTACAGATAAGTTCTTACTTGCAAAGCTTTCACCAAATAGACATTAAAATCGTGATTGTCCAACGAGAAGAGTGAAGCGCAGCTCTAGTACATGACAGAATTTGCATCAAACACAAGAAAATAAGATTCATTAAGCATCGATAATTGAAGGTCGGAGGGAGAAGAAAATGCTATTTACCTCCAAAAGAAGGCACAAGATTCTGATTTCATTTCCTGACAATTTCGGAGATGAGCTATGTAGCTCAATGTAATGTTGACTGCGCCTTTCCAGAAGTAAAGACAAAAATGACCTGACATCTTTGACATGCAGAATTGCACTGCCCAGCCCTTTGAGCAAAGACAGAATCATTAACTGCCAAAGATATCATTTCCAATCAAAATTTTTTCAACCAAACATCATTGCCAAACTAAATAATAACAATTAAAAACAACTCAAAAACTAGATTTGCTCAAGAACAGATCTAAGAGGGCAAACCTTCCCAAATGCAGAAAGTTTCAGAGCAGAACCCAAAATGAAAGCAATAGTTTTATCTTTCGTCTGTTGATCAAATCTGAAACAGCATATGAGGGGTAAACAGGCAGGAGTGTTAAGCTAGTTCAATAAACAATACAGTAAATATTTTGGTAAACTTCCAAAATTACTAACATATCACACAATGAATAAATACATAGAACTTAAGGAATTCACATAAATGAATAAGCATAAAGTATTACAAGGTATGAGCCCAAAGTAATCAATTTAATAGAAAGGAAACTGAATGTTAATATTAAAAGCCCTCACAGCCTGGAACGAGTAAGCTGCAAACAGGTGTTCAAGACAGGTAAAAAATGTAAATACACATTAGACACAACAAACTTCAGTTCAGCAGATGCAATTTGGCAAAAAACCAAATATGGAAGAACTTTCTGCATGCTAAAGATATTATTATAATGAACTAGAATTCATTTGAAAAAAGAATGAGAAAAACGAAAAGAAAAAGAATTCCTGGGTTATTTGTAGTAACTGAAATAATTCCAGAAGTAGCTTGTTTCATATTGTACACAGTTAAGATCATAACTCATAAGTTCTTTAAGGCGTGGGTCAGGCTCCAAGCAAAAACAAAGGAATTTGTTGCCCACTTGTGACTGCTGGAGCATGAACTGTCGTTTCCCTGACCCCAGCCTTCGGATTCCTCCACACCAACCATGCATGATTAAATTTCTTATAAGAAGCATCAATAATATAAAAAGAACCCTGATCACAGCACAGGGAAAATACTAGTGAGAAAAGCATTTGGCTAGTTATTGCTCTGGTGGCCTGAACAGAGAACAATAAATGGAGAAGCATCACAATAACATACACCACACAGCAAGAATGCACGAAATTACTCAAAATAGCACAATCATCATCTTGCAAATGTTATTTATTCAATAAGACCATTAAAAAAAAATCAATAATTTTGCAGATAGTACCCAATATATGTGGACTTGTGCATTTTCAAGAGATCAAAAATGAGCAAAGCATAATAATTCCCGCAAGTACCACAAGTTTAATAAAATTAGTTGAATACCTCTGTCCAATGCTCTCTGGCACTAAAAGACTATTGCAGGATGAGCTCAGCAAAGATGTCATAAATGAAGAAAGAAATTTCTTGTCTGACAATATAAGCCTTTTTTGCTGAACCATCAAGCCCAGAAGATCATCAAGAAAATGACTCCATAATGCAGTGCTTCCTGTCATTAATACCATTCAAAATATAACAACAATCTTTTTTTTTTCCATAAGAAACAAAGAATACTGTATCAATAAAACCAAAAGGATAGAAGATACAAAAGTGGATTGTCCACAAAGAGAACGGAAAACAGAGAAAATCAATTCCATAAAGAAAGACATAAAAAACACCTATTTATAGACAGCAAGTATACCCATTCATTTTCTAATCCAAAACATATCAATCCCGACAAACATATGCCAAAACCCATCCCAGTCAGAATTACAAATAAAATATACATTAAAAATGTATGCAGAGATGGAAATAATAGCAATATATACAATATTTTGGTAAACCATCAATGCATACCATTTTTCTTGCTAGAAAAGTCGAAACGGCGCCACAATGCATATAAACCATCAATGCAGCCCATGGCGGCCACTCTCGTCTCCTGAAAAAGAGAGACAATAGAACACAAGGAATCAAGTCATTGTACTTCATAAACAGAACTAAATATGAAACTGATGAAGATTCAGGATCTCAACAGGAAACAGATAAACAACTGTCTTTGAAAGCCTGCAAGAGCATACAGTAGCCATAAGGAAATAAAGATAGTGGGGAACATGGTTATACCTGATTATCACTGGCTAGTGGAATTAGAACTGACGGAAATTCAGCTAGAAGTTCAAACAGCAGACTATCATCTGCCTGAGAACAGAGAAAAGTGAAACAATGGAGACTCTCGATTTGGACAGCAGCAGGAACATCTACAAAGGTAAACATACATGATCAGAACAAGATATAAACCATGATGAATTAGACGACTAGTTTCCCATTCCAAAATATTATGTAAATTCCGTCATTATATATCCAGAATACCCATGAATCTGTGATAATTCAGAAAAACCATTTGCTAGGGAAAAGGTCTAAGGAAAAATAGTTCATAATCAAACCCACAGAGAGACTAACTTAGAGAGAGAAGAGAGAGAGAGAGAGGGAGAGAGAGAGAGAGAGAGAGAGAGAGAGAGAAATACCTCTCTTGCAAACCACTCAGAAATATTAAATGCAAGGAAGAATTTTCTATGTTCAAAATATAATGCAAATGACAGGTATCCCAATATTAAAACCATATTATAGAATATTTTATGACCCTTGAAATAAAATACACTATAGACGTTAAAACTTCTGTAAAATCAATCTTCAACCTGATAATCCTCACTGCAAAACTACCATCATCAAGTGGGTTATGATTGTATCCAATGGGGATAGCCCAGTTGGTTCGACCCTTTTAGTGGAAACAAGAGGTCTAGGAAAAGTTTTCCTCTCACAACCACCTTGGAGAGGGGGTAATCCCTTTAATATTTGTTTGTGCATGGGATGGGATGGGCTGGGGCTAGGGTGTGTCAAATGTATTAATGAAATAAATAAATAAACATAAGAGGAACAAGTAGCATAGACTGAATTAAAAGCAAGCACCTTCTTCTGTAAAAAACTTGGACAGGAAACGGACAAGAGAGACTTTGCATTTTGAAACAAGGTAATGTCGATGTTCCTTGAAAACATGTTTCAAACGCGAGTTTGCAAAAAAGACAAACAATTCTTCAAGTCTGCTATACCACCTTTCATTGACACCCTGAGGGAGCAGAGAGTAGATATATTCAACAGTCATAACAAGATAGAAAGTATGACAAGAAACCACTATGGCAAAAATGACCACTTGCCAAAGCAACCTCAGAAGGCAAGAAAAAAGCAGTGAGTCAGGAAGAGGACCAACCAACAAGACATCTGCAGGCATTGCCAAAATAAATGCCTCTAGTAACCTCCAGAATATGCAAATCAGCAGTTTTGTATTCAAAGCCTCAATATCAGTATCAAATAGCTGATCTAGAAATTTTCTGCAGTCCCAAGACAGGACTTCTGCACTGAACTGTCAATCAAAAAGTAAACATAAAAAATGAAATCACGTTGATGGAAGACAGAGAATTAGAATCATGAACATATGCACAACTAGGAAAACCAATGAGAAACTACAGTGTCCAGTAAATTCATACCTCATTCACGGAACCATCAAACCTATATTCGAAGACTTCCCACTCACTCTTCAGAACAGAAAAGCAAGCTTCAAAAAGTGCCAAAGAATGCCCAATTCCTAACATGCAAAAGAAATATATAACAGAAGTTCTCCATAATTATATGAGAAACACTTGTTAAAAACGTAATAATTATTATGTTCAAAATGAAGCATTGTCTAAGACAGTCAAATGAGATAAACAGATAGCACTTGGAAAATAACCATCAAGTCATGGATTTCAACTAAACAGGACCTATTTTGACAAGCTAAGTGGGCAAAAAAATGAAAACTACAATAAAATTGATAAGCCTTTGCATTTAACAACAAAGAGGGAATATGGGAGAACATACTACTACTCTGCATCTGCAATGACTGCATGAGAACCATAAAGAACAGGGTCTTTGATAACTTAAAATTACTACAACTCTCAGTCAGCAATGACAAATACTCATCAGGATGCTTCAAGAATGTTTCTGCCAAACTGCTAACAATCTCCATGTTAATTGAAGAAAGGCTTCCAGGTTCTGATTTCTGCATTTTTACCAGATCACAACTTCAGAATTATTTACAACTGACACAAAATTAACTACTGAACCATCATAATTAGCCACAGCAATAGAATAAATATACAAGATGAAGAAAAACCTTCAGGAATTTATATTAGTTTTACAATAGCTAACAAATATTATTTTCTAATTCACTAGAACATCCTCCTTGTACAGATCAAGCTAGAGACAGCATCATGAGCATAACTAGTTGGCAACATGACGTTAAACTAATCAGCTGAACCTGCTTAGTCAGTTCAGATCACATCCATAGAACATTGTAAAAGCTCAAGACCATTTTTCTTCTTATCATTTAGATGAAATAATTATATTAGAACATTATTGAAATAAATGTAATGGCAATTACCTCCCAATGAAACTACAATGAAGAACTAAAAAATCCTCTATGATATCAATTGTTTCCATGGCTCCAACCACCTATCTCATCAAGGTGTATGCCATTAGCTCACCGAAACCCTTATTTTATATTTAATTCCAAGCACAAGTTATACAAAAACTGAAACTGAGAAGTATAAAGGATTACATTTTCTATCCTCATCGAGAGACAATTGGTTTTAAGAATTTTATATTCCTATCTTTTCCTATGCAAGTCCAAGAAAAATCAAGACCCAGGACTCTGAGGAATCTCAACTTTAGTGACCTATTATACAAACAAATGCAAGCTTTCTCACTAACTTCTATACCACAGTCCAAAAACCTTTAACAGTGCTAACGGGCTAATTTCCATCTATGCTTTAAATGGCAGTTTCAAGATTTTAAACCACAATCAATGTAAAAATCACATGCAAGATATTTTACCTTTCTCTTACTGGAAACAACGGCAATATTATGGTAAAAAGGCAGCTTTTGTTCCTTGGCTAACTCCAAAATCTTTAAATTTGTCTTCTGTGTCTGAGAAGAATTGCAATAAAAACAAATATCATCAACAAAACAATTTCTAGTGCTTGTTTGGTTGGTAAAGTGCAATTTTAAGAACCAAGAGACTAAAACACAAAGGGAAGAAACCTTTGGCAGAATAAGCAGTAATGGAAAAATCATGGCAGAAAGTTTCTTAAAATGATCATTCATGCCAGGGAAGCTTGATATCACAATCTTCAGGCATGAAACGGCTACATCACCAGCTAGAGCAAGTTTATCTGACGAATCTGCAAGCATAAACATTAGACAGATTGAAGCGTATGACTTGCAGTACATTTTATTTAAAGTTATTCAACAAAATAGGTGAAAATTATTTTTTATGAAAGACATTGCTGGAGGAGAACAAACAGCTAGATATTTCTCTAATCAAATGGCCAAAGAATACAAACTGCGAAGATCCAACATATCAACATCAGTGACTCAACAAGCACCAAAGTGAATTCAGAGTTCATTATCAGTAAGATCACAGCAATGGAACTTAAACCAATGAGAATCAGTAAAATAGTTAGCCCTCCACAGGTGAAATCAAACACCTTTTAAATATTTCTCTTTCACACCATTATTTTTTAGCAATGAATAGAAAGTGAATAACAAGTAGCACTGCACCATGAAAAGATTGATGCAATTTAGCTCTAACAAAGCATGACCAGAGACCAGAGCACAGAGAGAGAAAAAAAGAAAAAGAAAAAAAGCATAACCAATGCAATTAGCCCCTACTAAAATGTGAAAATGGAATGTACGCACAGAAAAGAGAACAATCAAAGGCATATCAAATACGTAGACCATACTCACTTGACATAAGAATAATAACACATCTTTTAAGAACATCATTCAATCCCTCAAGAAGATCAGAGGGGCTTATCATTCCAGGCAATCCATCAATAGACAAGGCTGCCTGAACAACAGTTAGATCATCATCGTGAAGCTGGTGCAAAATAGCATCTTGAATCGTCACAAGCCTCTGACAACAAGATAAATGAGAAAAATAAAAAAATCAGAAGATCTCAAATCAGAAAACTTGTGTCCGATATATATGATATTTAGTATGTCAACATGAATTAACACAGAAAAATGCACACACATAACAGTTTGTCAAGCCAATCTCACACAGCCTCCACACCAGGACTATAACACAGAATCTTGGCAAAGCAGTCAATATTGGCTCTATAAAGCCAGGAATAGTTCAGCGACAGAGCTTGAAAATGTGAAAAATAAAGGAAGAGATTTTCTGCCACGAAATCAAATATCTCAGAAGAAACAAGTGATAACAATAAGGTCTCCAACAATAACTAACAAAGAAAATGATGTGCTCATTACAGAGATGGAAACTAAAGACAGCAGCTTCAAACCAAAAATGATATGCAGATACCACAGCTATTTTCCCAAAAAAATTTAACTCAAATCTAGGGAATCTGGGGACAGAACTATAAATATGAAATCCAGAAATCATGTTTCAAACAGAACCACATAGCTTAAATAAAATTAGTTTGGCAGCTAGCTCTTACTGGTTACATTTCTAAATGGAAAATCAAAGTTTCAACCCAAGTGGCGGACCAGAGAAATGGTTTGAGTGGGAGAAGATTCATGCCATTTTATTAGGTAATAAAGACATAACTGAGCCAAACTTGAAAAGAAATTAGTAACTATAAAGGGGCAACTCAGATTAGTTGATGCTACCAAAATATAATTCAGCTAAAGAACAAATTTAAACAAAATCCCAAAACTGCTGCATAACGAAATTAGATGGTAACTTTGAGAAGTCAAACAACATTTTCAATCAAAAAAGCATAAAAAAAGACAGGGATGAGACACAATAATGAGAAATCAACATCAAGACCAACAAGTACATTATTGTCAAATATAGATCAATATATAGCTGACAAGCTTCTACATAAGTAAATGACATAACATAGACCATGTACTTATCTATTCACTATAGATGACAGCCAAAAATAAAAAGAACATAACAAAGACAACTAAAAGTACCTGTGGGTCAACAGCTTTTGTTTTCAGAACTCCAGATGAGTTCAAACCAGAGAGAGTGGCTCGCCGGACCTCAGCCTAATTCACATTACATAAGCATAATAATTTAAGTATATGATTATAAGAAAAAATTACATAATTCTTACGGAATGCCATAGAATTTACCTTTGGGTGATGCAAGGCAAACCATATTTTTGAATCTGGGATAGCCTCAGACACATCAATATTTCCATCCAACACTTTAGACAGAATTTCAAAACCTGTGTCTTCTTTCTTGGATTTCACTTTAGTTTCCTATTATGAACGGACAAGTCACAAACTAAAATTCAAAGTCAAAGAACAGAAAAGATCAGTCCGTCACAAACCTCCAGAAATTTGCGTACTGCTCCACGTAGTTCAAATGGGTATTTTGCATTAATAGCAACCAAAGTCCTCTTGGCCCAACTTCCTGTAAGCAATCCATATAGTTTGTACGAATAAAATTACCAGCAAACACATAATAATGGTGTAAGAATGTTCACACTGGCAGCCCTTTAATGCAATGCTGAAAATTATGTGCAAGAAAAAATGGAAACAAAAATGAAGAACACTCAAAAGATACATAAATATAACCTGACAATCAACTACGCGCAAATGCATGAACTAAAAGATACGCAAGAATGCAAACCACATAACTAAAGTTACAAATGCAATATAACCTGATGATGTTGAGTTGCTATCCTTCTGTGAGAGTCTCAGACAGGAGAAAAGAATGTTTGAGACGACATGGCCAACTAAATTCTTCATAGGAACTTTCTCTATTATTGATATCAAAGTAAGATGGCATAATTCATCAGAGGAACTGCATGTAACCAAACGTGAATTTCAATTGATATCTTGAGCAAGATACATACGCATAAAGACAATTCAAAGACGTTATCAGGTACAAACCAGTAGTCAACCAGAGATTCCAGAAGCACAGAGAGGAATCTATCAATATTGAACTCCTTAGAAAGTCCCAAAAGTAGTTCAGCAATATCCCTGTCGAGCAAGCACAAAATAGTCTTAGGAAATTCAAGCAAAGGAAATAGCCAACAGATATCGGATGCAGAAACATTAGAAATGTTGAAAGATTACCGTATTTCCTTCAAAATGTCTAAGGCCTTCTTCGGGAACATGTCGACAGGTTGCAACTGACAAAATTTAATGCAAACCAAAGTAAAGGGGCAAAACCAAGAAATGAATGCACTTAGGCACAAATTAATCTTACACAAAACTGGTTCCAACAACAAATACAAAGTGATATCATATTAGGAAATAAAAGCTATCTAGTTTGCACCACATAATATTTTCAAGTCACACAGTAGAAATCAAGAGACCAAAAGTATAAGCATTTGAAAAAGATTCCATATTGTCCTTATAATGATTGACTCAATCATTATAAGTATGAGGAAGAATACAGCAGAATAATCAGGGATACATGTTCTTTGATATCCTACTATGCTCAACAGAAAGGGAGTAAAGGTCCTTGCAAGAACATCAAGACCACTTCAGATTAGACATTACTTGATTTCGGAACTCAGGTTAGCTTACTAATTTTTCTATATTTTAAAAGAAAGTACTGTATGCTAATAATATCTGAATTTCATTAATCATTGATTTTCAACTCCACCACCAAAGATGTTCTTGCTAATAGAGTTACTCTTTAACAAAAATGTACATTAAATGCAAAACCATCTTTTTCCTGCCAGGGCTTTAGAGAGAGGGGTACAACAAGAATTGTTGAGCTTTTGGTAAGTGAAAGAAAGCCAACGAGATGAACTACATAGCTAAATAACTATGACAGTATATTTAAACAAATATTTGAATAAGCTCCTCTTATTTTAGCAAAGAAGTCCAAGCAATCCGCAGCTCTCACTTCCAGATGAATTCCCTCAAGTTACTGTGTTCGACGAGCGTTAATTAGTTAATTGACTCAGATCATACAGAGTAAATTTTTTCGAAGATAAAAGCTAAGTAGATTGCATTGAGAGCAAAAGATTTAGAAAAGATGAACAACTTGTGCACTAGCCCCAAAAACACGCCAAGAAATTGTATTGATAAAACCAACAAATAAGTAAATATCACAATAATACCACCGCTAATTGTTGAAAATTGAAATAAAATACAAGAAGAAGTGGTAAGAGACTAAAATCAATTCTATTTGGACCAAAACAAAATTGTAACAAATGACTATTGATTCAACGTATTTTAGATTTCTGCGCTACTGATCACAAATTAAATCGCTATATGGATAGTCATAGAAGTACCTGGACAAGGTTTATTAAGGCCATAAGTGATAGCCGAAACCATTGCAGGTCAGTCGACTCTTTTACATCTTCTCGAGCTATCTCAGCAATTGATCGAATCAAACTTTTAACAAGTTTAGGAGACAAAGCAACTTTATTTGCAAGTAAAGCAACAATCATCAAAGCACCAGCCTACAAACAGAGGTGAGTGACATTAGAGACTAAAAAGTAGTGACAGAATAAAACTCTCAACCTTTTTATCAAAAAAATATTATAGAAATACAACTCAGAACCTAAACATTGAGAACAGAAATTAACGTAACAAAACAATTAGTAAATAACCACAATCCACTAAAGAAATCTAGATAATACGAGCACAATTTAGAACAAAATATATGCAGCAATAAAATATCACAATTAAAATTAGATAAAGAGCACAAAAAGATACGCATCACGATTTAGGAATGCGGCTCACATATGCAAATCAAATACTTGGCCTCATCATTGCCTGCTATCATACTTATTTATTTATTTATATTTTGTGAGAACCTGTAAGCATCATCATTCATGAACCATTATGCCAAACACTGGTGATTATCAATATATCCAAATTTGAGTAACAATTGTTAAACCTCACCTTGTGATCTGAACCTCCTTTGGTGCCAGGCTGAAGTCCAGAAACTACAAAGGGAAGGATTCTCTTCACAGCATCACTATCAACGGTGGTAACAGAACCCAAAGCCTCAACAACTACTGCCGTGCAAAAGTTGATAGTAGGCCTTGAAGGCAAAAACTTCTTTGTAGGAGATGCCTGCACCAGAAAGTCATTTAGGTGACACCTACAACAAGACATTTGACTAAAGTACTCATGCAATGTGGACCAGACACTCACATAGTTGCATAAAACCTCCAAAACACCCATATCACGAATGCATTGCTGCACTATAACTGTTCTCGGTGGTGGCGCACCTGAGACTTTAACGCCTTCCAGAAATTTCCATTTGTTATTTCTACAGTTCAAAGGAAATAAAAAATCAGGAAATTTCATTGATCCACAATATCAAATATAACAATGTACAAGAATCATGTAGTCCTCACCCTAAATTAAGTAACTGCACTATTCGAACAAAAGCATGGGTATCATGGTACGGCAGAGCACATAAATTAATTCCTCAGTATTGTACACATGAATCCTGAAATTCCAACCAAAGGCAAATCGTAAGCACTAAAGAATAAAACATATTGCATAAGTAAAAGCAAGTATAAATATTTTTTCGCATAATATTGTACTTACTTGTATCTACGTATTAAGTACTCTAGTGTTTTGAGCGATGCAGGCAGTTGAAGATGTCCTGAGAGTAACAGTAAATATGAACTGATTGTCGCATTGATCTTATTATTCTCCTCTATACCCATCAACTCCCTATCTAAATCTTTACTCTTGTGACTAAATAAATCATTCTTATAGTTTCTGAACCTTCCGTCTACACTTGTAAGAACCTCAAGACCTGAAAATCAAATTTACAAACAATCAAAATGCTCAGTTTATAATAAATTCCCAAATTTCACAACACTGAAAAATAATTAGCTATAGAGCTCAGATATTACTCTAATTTTATAATCAACAAGCCTGCCTATATAGGACTACAATGCATTAAGTCTTTCAAATTAATACCTTCTAATCAAAAACCACAAAAAAAGAAAAATTGGTTATCATTTCTTATTAACAAAATACTCACAATTCGTTCAACTTGTACAAAATTTGAAAACAATGAGAATTATAAAAACCTGAAAGTGCGATATTAAGAATAGCGTCGATATCGATATCAGCAGCTTCTTTAGGGTTAAACAAGATGGAAGGGCGCGTGAAAGGTCTCTTGAGGGGCTCTTCATCGGCTAGTACCAGAGACTTGATAGCTTGTAACTGAGAGGCTATTGAGGTAGCCATGACTGCGTGTGAATATAAACTTCCCTGTAGCTTCAGCAATTAAGCGGAGAAATCAAATTTGTATAAACAGTTGAGCTTCTCAGGTTTACGTACTACCAGTTTGGAAGCTTTGTGTTTAGGGGGAAGCTGAAAGGTTTTTAGGGGTTAGGGTTTTAAGTTTGTAAACGGTGGAACAGGTAAGGGTTATTTGGTCATTTTATTTTTTCTATGATAATTAATATGTCAGGGCGTAATTTCACTGAGACCCCATTACTTATTGATAAATTCGATAAGCGTCCGTAATTACTGTGTGACAGTGTGAGTCCGCACAGTGGGCCCACGATATCATTCACCATCAAAGTATAGTTTTGAGTGTTTAGTTTTACCCCAACGTGATATAATAACATTAATGAAAGATGAAAATACTCTTTTGCATTTATTTTATAGAATGAGAATATGGTGGAATGGAAATAAGGAATAGTAATGAGATTTTAATTTTTATTAAGTAAAAATAAATAGGAATGAGAATGTATTAGAACATCACTAAAAAGTTTTTCAAATAAGATTTGAGTGCTACTAAACATCGGGAACCCTGAGAGAACGTTGAGAGAAACGGCAGCTTGTGCTGCCGTTTCATTCTCTCACCTCCCCCCCCCCCACGTGAGTAACAGATATCTGTCCCCCATGTGAAAAAAAAAAAGTACTCCATTTCAAATCATTTTCCTTCTTTCACTTCCTTATTTGCTTTCAACAGATCCGTTCCAGCACTCCTTCTTCCTTCTTTGCAGGTCCAGCATTTTTTATGCCAAGGCTGGTATTGCTTTGAGCAAGAACTTCGTGAAACTTGTTTTTTGGTATGACAATGAATGGGGTTACAGGTAATGTAAATCTTCTCTTTGTGATTATTCTAATTTGTCTTTTTCCCCCCTTCTCCCTACCGATGCTTTGAAGTAAGTTCTATGATAGCTTTTCACGTCCTTGACATGTTCTTTTCTTTTGCAGTTCCCGTATGATTGATTTGATCGTCCATATGGCAAAGACTCTATAAAGCTGAATTTGTTGATGGTCCAAGGCCTTTGTTTTTCATGTTTCAGTTGGGTCTTAAAATCTTAATCCTTATGATTTGGATGTTTGGAATAAAGGACGAGCGCTTAATGGTCTTGGTTTTGGTTTATTATATGTTTAGTTATGAGGTTTATGGTTTTTCCCTTTGGAGGGGATTTGGAAGGCACAGAGTTGAACAATTTCATTAGTTTTTAACTTTCTTATATGAGAAACAACCTTCTTTCTTTGTTCTTCTTATATTAGTTCTTGAATTCTGATGCTTTTGAAATCCAGCACTCCTTATTTTGTGGAGTGATTGTTTTGTTGGGAATTATTTTGGTAATTGTATTGTTGATAATTATTTTAATAATTAATTTATGATAATTGTTGGTAATTATGTTTGGTAATTATTTTGTGGAGTGATTAAATTGTTGGGAATTATTTTGGTAATTGTATTGTTGATCATTATTTTAATAATTAATTATTTTATGATAATTGTTGGTAATTTAAATAAGAGTGATTATGTTGTTTGGAATTACTTTTGGATAATTATTTTCGGATAATTGTTGGTAATTTTGTAAATAATTATTTTGTTGAAATTTTTGGTTGATAATTATTTGGTCAAAACTGTCGGTTGGGTATAAGTTTTTGTTGGTAACTATTTGGTGAAAATTGTTTGTTGGTATATGTATTGCACATGTTGAAAATAATTTTGTTGGTAATAATTTTTTGTTTTTTATGGCAGTTAAAGTAGTGTAATTGATAATGTCATCTAGCACAAATGAAAGTCGAAATTCACTATAAGTATGCAATGAATGTGGTGGCCAAATAAAGTTGTTCACATCACATACTATAAATAATAAAGATTGAAAATGAAAGAATTAAGTATATGATGACGATACCAACATTATCCAACATTATCCAGACATATTACAAACAAAAACAAGATGGCCAAATTCAAATCACAACAAAAACATCCTTGAAATTGTCTATACTTGCCCGTACTTAATCTCAACAACAACTACTCCATAAAGATGGTTCACTTGTCAAGAAGCAATTTAGAAAAAAAAAGCTACTGTAATTAGTTCGATTTAACCAAATTCAAACATCAATCACATCCATTGTTGTCTTCATTATGTTGTTGATGTAGCAAATATTGGAAATTTCCACTTCCAGATCCTTCGTACGTCATCGAATGAGAAGGATAATGTGGTTGCAAAGCATATGGTGGGAGTGGTTGCTGTAATATATAAAAATTAAAAACCTAATATGAGATTTTTGAAATTAAAAAATATAAGTGTACACTAACAAATTATGATTTTTAGATAAAAGCTTACTTATTGCCAATTATAAGGAAATGGTTGATAAACATTGTGCACACCACCTTGGGTTGGGTATATAGGTACCTACACAAATGAAAAAAATTTATATGTATAATTGACATTAAAAATTAAAAATTATAATTTCTTCACGAATTACATTATTACATTATAGTAGCCTGAAGTCATGTATTGGTTGAGATTTGTATTAACAGCACTTTGTTCATGTGATGTCTATATATGTTCAACAATATTATTAGTTATGTATATTTAAAATAAAATAAAAGTTTAACATAAAAATTCACAAACTTATCACGCCCATGTTGCTCTGCTGTGTGAAGAATTGATTAGGCACTTGATAAGATAATGGTGCATCTTCTTCTAAATAATCCTATAAATTATAACAACCAATTTAACATAAAAATTCAACAAAAAAATCTAATAAAATTTAACATAAAAAATCAACCAACCTTATTTTTTCTGCAGTTTTTTTCTTTTGGGTCGATTTCTTTTGAATTATAGATTGCTTCCTCAAGGAAGGAGGACGACCTTTACGGCGAGTTGCTACTGGATCATTGATTACATGTTCAATATTGTTGCTGCTGCAACTTCCTTCACCTATACTAGTCGTTGGTGAAATAGTCGTTTCGACACTTGCACACCGAATTTGCTTGGGCAGGTCTTTCAGTGCCTTATTAATCCAATCCAATACAAATTTGTAACTGCTTTCATCATCAGTAGCTATGTCTGCAACCTCACTAAAAGCATTACACATTTTGTCATACCTCTCCTGCTGAATTGACAAATGCTACCCATCGTAACTAACTTTCACTTTACTGAAAGATCTCCTCACATCTCTTCTCCACCTTGCCAAAATGTACATTTTCGGAAGTACTTCAACATCGTTACGTATCAACATTGTAAGGGCATGTCTACAAAGAATTCTCCTAAATTGAAACTTTGAACATATACAGTTAACTTCACCCGCGGCTTCTTAAAAAACAACCTCAAAGTTTTTGTTCTTACCATGCCCAAATGATTCACTGATTTCATTTATTGATCCCACACAATTAATTGTGTCACAATACATCAGTGCAATTAATTCTTGTTGGAATTCTTTAAACTTAGAAATAGTATACACCTCTTCAACTTTCTTTTTCATCTCATATCTTGATACACAAGGAGTTTTTTTCCTAAAACACTTGGCATCTACTTGACATTCTAATTCAACTTTCCTTCTCAGCGCATTTTCGTACTGCTTCACAAACTGCTTCAAATTTATTTTTGTGTTAACAAATCCATCAAAAAATGCATTCATGCTTTCACTTCGTTAAGTTGTTGACATTCCTGCCCAAAAGCAGTCGTTCAAATAACATGGAACCCAACGATACCGCTCCTTATATAAACTGTTCAACCAATCATTATCCCATAAATTATACACCATCATCATGTCATGCCAAACTTCATCAAACACATTCGAACTCAGTGAATCATAAACAGTAGAAAGCAACGAAGAAATAATACATTCACGTTCTTTAAAAGCTCCTAACTTCTCAGGTACCTTCTTCATTTTATGCCACAAACAACATTGATGCCTAGTCGTAGGAAAAACATTTGCGATTACCTTTTGCATTGCTTTGTCTTGTTCTGTAATGATACCAATGGGAGGAGAATTAGACATGCATAATAGCCACGACTTAAATAACCACGTAAATGTCTCGGTATCCTCGTGTGAAATCAATCGGCATCCTAATAAAATAGACTGACCATGATGATTAACTCCGACAAAAGGAGTGAATGGCATGTCATACTTGTTGGTAAGATATATGGTGTCAAATGTGATGACATCTCCAAAATATTTGTAAGCAGCCCTACTCCTCTGATCTGCCCAAAACACATTCCTTAATCGATTATGCTCATCCAAATCAATACTGAAAAAACAAATCATTGCATTCTGCTTGCTTGTTCTGGAAGTACTTTAGAATTGCCATAACATCTACTTCTCCAAACTGTAATCGCCTACCTTTGTCAACAAGATTTCTACAATCTTTTTCTAGAAATGACACGTTTTCATATCCACCAGCTTCAACAACAATAGAATTGAAATTCCTGGCAATGTTAATTCCTACACAATCATTTATTTGAATACGCTTTCTTGCACTTGCACTAATGTTGCGGTTACAAGGAAAATATCTAGCTTTGTCCGGACTCAATCCATGATTGTGTTCAAGGTTTAAAGTTCGAAAAATCCATTTTCCATCTTCATTTACACAACCTCCAATTCTAGCATCACAACCAGTTTTTACAATAGGTTTTGGCTTCAATACATCAATAGATTTAATTTCTGACTTGTCACTACGACCACATGCAAACGTCGCGTACCTTATAATTCAATCGCTCCATTTCTTACTAGTTAACTTCTTAACAGGAAACCCTTCTTGTTTACCGTAGGCTTTGTAAAATTGTCACATTTCCTCATGGCTATCAAATAACATCCCAAGAGTCAGCGCATATTTTTTCGATTGCGCATCTTCGACTCCATCTTCATGTTCCAAATTATCCATTTCTACAAAATAATTAATATTCGTATTAAGCAAAATGTAAGATCAATTTATACAAACACCATCCAACAATAATTTAATCCATTAAAATTCTAAAAATTTAAATAAAAAATGATAAATCGAACACAATTTAAATAAAAAAATTCAATGTGGAAACAAAATTTAAATTAAGAATAAATTATTATAAATTTTTCCAGCAATAATTTAATCCATTAAAGTTCTAACAATTTAAATTAAATAAATTATAAATCGAACACAATTTAAATTAAAATTAATTCTATGTTCAAACAAAATTTAAATTAAAAAATTCTAAATCAAACATGTCATTTAAATAAAAAGATTTCTAAAAAATTCTAAATTAAACACATTATCATTTAATTAGTAAATGCGGGTACATTTCTATTATTATAATATAACAAAAAATAATAAACAAATAAAAAAATTATTCTTTAAGCTGAGATAATTATCAACTGGGTGTTGCTTCAAGATCTAGATCGAGAAATGAGCGAGCTGAAGTAATGGCCACTGATTCACTGATTGGATGAGCTGAAGTAATGGTTTGTGATGAGTAAAGAAGTGAACGACAAACGAAGGAGAAGTGAACGAGTGAAGGAGAAAGGAGAAAACTCAAACTTAGCTTTGCTTTGTCATGAGCAAGGAGAGAACTCAAACTTTCACGTGGGGGGCATAATTCACTTGGCAAAAATGACTTGAGTGTGGGGCCAAACGGCAGCTTTTGGCAAAAGTGACTTGAGCTGATTTATTTTTTCACGTGGGGGTTCGCTTTCTTAGTCATGTTGGGGGGGAGCTGAGAGAACATGAAACGGCAGCACAACCTGCCGTTTCTCTCAGTGTTCTCTCAGCGTTCCCAACTTTTAGCATTTATCATAAGATTTTATTACTTATTTGAAGAGCTACATTAATATTTAAATCTCCAAAAGATACTCCAATTAAGAGTTTTCAAACAAGAACTTATTCTCTCTCTTCAAATTTGGAGAGTTAATTTCTCCCTCTTCAATTTATATTTTATTACTTTTCATTGAAGAAAGAGAGAGAAGTGTTTTAATTGCTATTAATTTTTGCTTTAAAAAAATAATTATTTGATTAAAATAATATTAACTTATTTATATTTGAAGAGTCTTGTGGAGAATATCATATTTTTTCACCTTTCTATTTGCCACATAGGTAAGCAAATAGATATTTAAAGAGTAAAATTTATATAGTCTATTGGAGATGCTCTTAGAATGTCATTGATGTGTTTACTTGGCAAAATAAATGAGAATGAGAAATATGAATGAGAAACAATTTACCAAAATATTCATAGTATTAATAATTAATAAAAATAATTAATTTATCATTATTAACAATATTATCATTATTGTTGTTATTATTATTATTAAATTTTATTAACTTCATTATTTTAGTTATTATTAATTATTGTTATTATTATTTTTAATAATAATAATAATAATAACAACAACAACAACAATAATGATAATACTGTTAATAATGATAAATTAATTATTTTTATTGTTAATAATGATAATATTAATTAAAAAATAATAAAATAATTAATTTATCATTATTAACAATATTATCCTTATTATTGTTGTTGTTGTTGTTGTTGTTATTATTATTATTATTATTAATAAAAATAATTAATAATAACTAAAATAATGAAGTTAATAAAATTTAATAATAATAATTATTATTATTATTTTTAATGGCATTTAAAATAATGAAATTAATTGTGATTTGAATGAGGGTAATTTGGAAAATATGAAAAAATTAGAGGGATACAAAAGTGAATATATATTCTATTCTCATTCCCTCATTTGCATTCCTAACCCCCCATGGTAATGGAATTCTCATTTCTTATTCCCAAATTGTGTGGACCCACACATTTTATTCCAATTCCCAAATTATTTTTTACCAAGTAAACATATGTTTCATTCTCATTCCTTCATTATCATTTCCCATTTCATGAAGTAAACACACAATAAGTATTTAAGGCAAAAAAAAAATCATCCTTTTTTATTTTAAAATTACTTATGAAATAATTTTGTTTTGCTCTTTTTCTCTTACTCTTTCTTTTTCCTTTAGTAACATGGGTGTGTTTGGTTGATGGATAAAAATTTGAGAATTTAAGTAGATAGAATGAATCATCTCAAAAAAGTTATACCGTTATAATACTAATTAATTAAAAATAAATGCATATGATATATGATTACAAGAGCTTGAACAATGGGGTCGGGTCAAGGACTACGGATATGATGGGCACTGTTTGGAGAACCGAACTTAGCTGAACTAAATTAGGCCGATTTGGTTTAGTTTAGTTCTTTTTTTATTTTATTTTTAAAATTTTTTTAGCTGAACCAAAGAACAAATAAAAAATGTAGTTTTAAAAAAAATAAAACCAGCAATTTAAAATAAAAAAAATAAACCGACTCAAATTTAACTGCTAATTTTTCAATTCTCTATTTATTTAGCCACCTTTAATTGGGGCTATTGAAGTTCATGTGGGCTGCAAAAGTTTATTTTTTGTTCAATCTACTAACATTTTACATTGTAAAAATTTGAAGAGTTCCAAAAAACAAAGGCAAAGTAGGACTTTTACCTTCTCAAAATTGAAAGACTTTAGATTTAATGATTGACAAAGTGATATTGATGCTTTAGATTGTGCTCGTAGTTTAAATGTAAATGAAAACACACACATATCTTTGGCGGCCACAACTACGGTGCACTGGTGTATTGATAGATCGTGGTCAATTAAATAAATCGAAGAGAATAACAACCACAAGATTTTAAAAAATGTCCAATCAACAGTGGAAATTGAAAACAAAAATTGAGGGGAATCAGAAGAAGTTAGAGGGTAGTGACATTAGGGCTGGGCAAATAACCCAACCCGATCCGATCCGACCCGAACCGATCCGAAAATAATCAGGTTCGGATCGGATCGAATTTTTAACATAACCCGATCGGATTTAATTTCGTCAACCTGATTGGATCGTCGTCGGATCGGGTATCCGAAAATCCGATTGGATTTGGCTATTGAAAAAAAATTTAAAAAAAATTAAAACACCCACACACAAAGGGACGAAACACACAACACTGACACACTCAGGACCTGTTTGGGGCAGCTGCGCTGCCACCGCACAGCTGCTCCCCAGGCCAATTCTAGGGGAATATTCCCCTAGAATTGGCCTGGGGGCAGCTGCGCGGTGGCAGCGCAGCTGCCCCAAACGGATCTTCAAACTCACTGACACACACACCACCCCCCCCCCATCCACACACACACACACTGACACACCCACCACCCACCCCCCATCCACAAAAAATTGCAGTAGACATTAGACAACCTTTTACACTCACACTTCACAGCCTCATTTTCTGCTTTTTAAGCCTTCACTCTTCAGTTTTCACAAATCGATTTCTCACACAATCGGGTTTCACAAATCCAGTTTCTGTCACAAAAGCAAACCGATGGCCACTCAAAGACGCAGCGCAAGAACCGATGATCATTTGCAGACACAGCCATCGGATCTGTGGTTCCGTCCATCACCAAGTTTCTCGCCTCCAAACTCCACTTCAACCCGCAACCCGACTTCTCCAACCCGTAACCCGAGCCTTGTGTCTTGAAATTTTGATGGTTTTTCTTGATGTTGTGATTATTATCATATATAAATTGTAAAATTTTAATGTTCACTAGCTAATGATAAAGAAAATCAGTGATAAAGAAAGCTATAATGTATTTTTTTCTAATGATGGGCATAAATTTTTCATTTTCCAGTTGAAACCGTTTTTAATCCAAATTCGATCCGACCCTATTCAACCCGATTTTTTAACCCGATCCGAATATATATTCGGATCGGATCGGATGACAAGTTCGGATTGAATTCGGATGGATTTATGTCTAACCCGACCAATTCGAAATCCAATCGGGTTGAACCGAACCCGATCCGAATCCGATTTTGCCCAGCATTAAGTGACATAGTTGATGTTGTAGTGAGAAAAAAGAAAATGCATCTGTGGTGTTAAGTGAACTCGAGAAAAATGTGAAAAATTAGTAAAAGTGAACTTGAAAAGAGGGGTAACAACACGAAACAGTTCGTTAACTATTGTTCATGGACATTATAGCAAACTTACCCAGTGACGTTGAATGAAAAAAAAAGCTATGTGGTGCAAATAAATTATGTAAAATATATGATGTATAAATAAAGAATACAGAGCGCAGAAGTGGAATAAGAGCAGAAACCCAGTTGCGATGCAACCTTGAATAATGGTAATAGTTCTGTCATTTTTATTTTGAAGTTTAGTTAGTTACCAAAGAAGGTTCATAGATGTTGAGAGAGGAAATAATTATCAAATATCAGTATGTTAACGTGCATGACACAATGTGGAAGCGCAAGGAATTGAGCAGTGACAAAAGAAAAGAGACACATAAATTGAGAGATCACGAAATATGTATGTTTTTAACATAAAGTAATTGAATGACTATAGTTAAATTTCTCATGCTAACATTGGAGTAATCTTGTAATTGCAATGTTAATGATGATACAAAAATGAGAATGTAGGAGAACAGAAGCGAAAAGAGGAAATAAAATTATCCTATAAAGAAGTAAATGTGAAATCTTTGTGGAAAAAAATGTGAATTTTTTTATAAATATTTTTTGGTGATATGTAAACAATCACATGCTAATTTCACGAGTTTTGTGTAATAATGGTCGATTCAGTCGAGCAAGGAAATTAGAACATCACAAAAAACAGCTCGCGGTTTTAACCATGCGAATGAGCCATATCGCATAGAAAATGCAACCAATAAAGTAAGTGATGTTTTGAAATTCTATACTCGATGTGGCCCGAAACGATTTGAAAAAATGGTATCAAACTTTATAGAAGATCAAAATGAGGCAATACAAGAAATAAAATTTGGAATCGTTGTGAAAATGAGATGTGGGAGGTTTGAAAGAACACTTTGGAGCAAATTGGTTGACTGTTTCAATGTAAAAAAAAAATACTACAAAAATCCATGGAAAAGAGATTTAAATAAATCCTTAAGTTTTTAGTAGCATTACAGGAGTAAAAGATGGTGATTTGGATATAATGGTACAAGGGGAGAGGTCCTACATACAAGAATTGTGTGAGATATTTCATGCAACAAATAGGGGAGTTCACATAAAAAGAGTAGAAAAAGTTTTGTTAAATCATAAAGTTTGCAATGAATATTCAAACCTGCATTCACATTGTTTTGTATTGGAACGCTACTATGTCCCCCATATGGTTCATATTTCAGTGTTGCCTATTTGTTTTCCTTGGCTGATGCAAAACACATAGGAAACAAGTTATAGATTTTTTTTTCAGTTTTTATAAGTTAATGCAAGCTATAATTAGACATAAGGAGAAGCAGCTTAATACATTAATGGTTGCCTCCTTTTTTTAGAGGTTAGTTGTCCCATGTTATATTAGAATAAAATAGATAAATTTTTTTCAAGAGATTTAAGTATGTTAATTTTAGTAATTTATAAATGTAGGTGTTGTATTTCAACTTTATTGTTTATGGTAACATTGAAGGAGATCTTTCGGAGGGTCCTGTTGTATTGTGGAACAAGAAAGAGATAAGACAGTTCATGAAGTAATTATGGCCAACGGGTCGTGCCGGCATCAACAATCGGCCCACAAGAGCCCGTGCCCACTTTTTTTTAACTGAGTCCAACACAGCCCACGCACAACCCCGCTCGTGCCGTGTAAAAAAAAAAGCCCACCAACTTTTTTTTTAAGCCCACATGTCCAGCGTGCCTAAAAAAGTCTACGTGTCTAATGTGCTTTATTCAAGCCCACCAACATAATAATAATAATAAATTCATAATCATAATCATATTAATTTTTATTAAGAGAGAAATTAACATTTTATTATTAGTTTATCACAATTTCAAAACTATATATTTTATTTCACAATAACCAATCATAACACAAAAATACATAAATTTAATTAAATTTAATTCCATAGATAATAATAATTAATTAAAATTAAAATTACAATCCTCGAATACGAAATATCAATATAACAAATCATAGGTGACAATTTACAAGTTACAACTACAAAACGTGAACTACGACCAATTGATGAATAACAAGCACGAAATAACATTTATTAATCACAACTATGGATACAGGAAACGAGCAAGGTTAATTTTGTCTTAGCTAAGGTGGCGAGCTAAACAATTAGGCACTTGTCGATGTAAACCAAAGGTGCCATGGCTGTCTAAATAAATAACTTCTCAATGATAATAGTTGCATCTCAAGATCATCTGATTGTAAGGACGATGCAAACTATTATCTATTATTTCCTCCCTTATTGTAGTAAAATTTGAAAAAAGCTCATTTAAAGAACGGCTTCTGGACTGATTTAGCCTAGTGTTTTGTTGAGGTCCAACTGTATCAACACCGTATTCTTGAGGGTGTTGAGGTTCTTTTGCATTCATATTATGTTGCTACAAATTCATGATGATTTTGGCTTTTAGAATATTGGAAAGTTTGAGAGGAAAAAGAAGAAGAATAAGAATTATGAAGCATCATAGCATATTGGCGTGTATATATAATATTAGATAGTAATAAAAAGACAAAAATTAATATTATTTACTTTGTCGGTAAGAGTAAGAAGAGTAAGTAAACAAATATTTTGTGAAATATAAATATTTGTGAATGAATGAATCTTGAGATCTTAATTTTTGTGGAGCCGTGGGGCAAGTGCTTGGTTGGCAGGTAGGAAAAAGATATTAAATTATTTTAAAAAATAAATGAAAATATTAAAACAAATGAAGATCATTTCCAAAAGGACCAAAACAAAAAATAAAAATAAAAAATTGCATTGTTGCCTTGTTGAGTTGTTGGCACTTGGCACAAACTTAAAATGAAAAAGTATCATACAACTATACAAGCTGATAAAAAATGTTGAATTACGATTGGACATGTCACATTACTCTCATACTCACATGTTGAATGTTGACTATAAGTGTTTGTAGACTGTAATCAACATACTACACACAAACTCACGAGTCCTGAGCACAAATGCTCAATAATCCTAATTTTTTATTATTTAAACATCATTGTCGGTAACTTTCACAATTTTTCAAACTTTTAATTGATTGCATTGCACATAATTTTAAAATTTTACAGTCACAAGACTCAACAATAAAATTGACATGACTGCTCAATTTTACAATACGCTTGCAACTTTCACAATTTTCAAATCTTGAAACCTAAATTGACTGCACTGCAATCTGCACATCTGCACGTCTGCATAGAATGACAAAATTTTCAAATTTCACAATTGTAACAGTAAAATTGATATGAGTATAGTAGTACACTAAATGACTACTCAATTCAGCATGTGCACGGTGTACCTAGAAATTAATTTTTTCTAATTATTAAATAACAAAAAATTCTAAATTAATTTTATTACTCACCCAATGGACAAAAATTTTGAATTAACAGTAGAATTGATATGATTACTCAATTTTACAGCATGGGCAGTTGGGCACCAATTACCAATTAATGTTTTCTGATTTTTAATAACAAAATAATTCTAAATTAATTTTATTACTCACCCAACGGACAAAAAAATTCTGAATTCAATTGAATTAACAGTAAAATTGATATGACTAGTTGACTAGTCAATTTTACAACATGGACACTCGGCAATTAACTATTTCTGATTTTTAATAATAAAAAAAACTCGAAATTAATTTTATTACTCATCGAATGCCCAACGGACAAATAAATGATTAAATGCAACGGTTTAATTTGCTGCAGCCTTGCAAGAAGCTTTGCGTTTTTGGCCCGTTTTGACCGTTAATATTTTTACTTTTTTATTTTATTTAAACAATTAAATTATTTTCGAACTTATCTCACTTCTCAATTTCAATCTCCTCGTTACCTCTCGTGTCTCATCTAGTCATCTATACTCATTGCTCTGCCCAATCTCCTCGAAACTTTACTACAATTCCAACAATAATTCCAGCAACTTCCCTTTGTTACTGAAATCTCAAACAAAAGAAAAACATCATTCAACACCATTTAACACACGAATCTCCATTCTCTTGCTCAATAAATTATTTTCGAACTTATCTCACTTCTCAATCTCTATCTCCTCGTTACCTTTTGTGTCTCATCTAGTCATCTCTACTCTCTGCTTTGCCCAATCTTCTCGAAACTTTGCTACAATTCCAGCAACTTCCCTTTGTTACTGAAATCTCAAACAAAAGCAAAACATCATTCAACATCATTTAACACATGAATCTCCATTCTCTTACTCAATGAATTTTTTCTTTTTTTACCTGCACAAATACATTCCAGCCGCCTTTATTTACCAAAACGCTAATTATATAAAATGTCTCACTCTCATTTTGAGTTAGATGAGAATTTTAATTTTGTTGAAGAGGGGGAGGAAATTGCAAATGAAGAAATTGCTACACCAGAATTTGATCCAAGTAATATATTTGTTGACCCACCTGAACGATCGCCTCATACTTTTCAAGCAAGTCAAAGTGGTTATACTTCTTCGACTGTTGATCCTACTAGTACCTTCAAACGACAAAGAACATCGATTGTTTGGTCATGTTTTACTTTGGAAAAGCGTTAAAAAAAAAGGTGAAATGGTGGATCAAGCAGTGTGCAAATATTGTCAATTCGCTTTAAGTGCCAAAAGTAATGGTGAAACTGGACATTTTAGACAACATATGGAAATTTGTAAGACAAAACACGCGCCACAAGACCCAACACAAACCTAACTCTCACAATATGGTTCTGGACCTTCCGGCATAATATCATTCAAATATTCACAACAGAACATGCGAGAAGCATTGACTCGGTATATTGCTGCAGCAGAACAACCTTTAACATTTGTAGAAGATGAACGTCTAATAAATTTTCTACAAAGGTATGTTCAACCTTAACTTAAGAAAGTGCCTAAAAATACATTAAAACGTAATTTAACTAAAATTTTTCATGACATGAAAAAACTTTTAATTAATACTTTTATCAATTTTAATGACGTTATTTCAATTTCTTCTGATTATTGGACTGATATTAATATGGTTGGTTATTTTTGTGTGATTTCGCATACTATACAAGAGATTAATGATAAATAGAGGTTGGAAAAAAATTCTTTGCATTTCGTGAATTAGAATATCCTCACATTGGTTCAATAATTTATGTAGTTATAATGTCTGTTTTAAGAGAATATGAAATTATTGATAAATTGTTTAGCATATCATTTGATAATGCATCTGTAATATTATTAATTTAATTGTTCAAGCTGGTATGACTCATATAAATCATTATTTAGAAAAAAATTAGAGCAACCATTTTATATATTAGAGCACCTTCAAGAAGTCAACAGTTTTTGTCTACGTTGAAAATTTTTGGATTGAAAAAGAGAAAATTCAACATTGACATGAAAGTCCGTTGAAATTCTACGTATTTGATGTTGTTTTCTTACCAAAACTATTCTGAACCAATTTCTAGTTTTTACAATGAGAGAATGAATGATGAAGATTATCATATCACTGATTATGATTTGAATGTTGCATTTAAATTTATGGATTTTTAAAGGTATTTTATGATGCTACTCTTGCATGTTCTACTGTTTATGAGCCTACTTCATGTAGAGTGTTAATGCACTTGTATACTATGAGTTATGCTTTTAAGACTTTTAGAGAGAATATCATGTTTAAAAATATTTGTGATGCCGTTGAGGAAAATTTCCAAAAATATTGGAAAGATATTCCCCACCTATTTATTTTTGCATAGTGTTGGATCCTACAATTAAGGAAGTTGGTGCAAAACTTTTAGTTGAGGGTATTAGTGAAAATTTGCAAACCGGCTTGATACAAATTTTAATACAATTATGTCCTCTATGCATTAACTTTTTAATTTTTATCAAAATAAATTTGGATCAAGCAATACATATTCTAATGTTCAACAAGTATCGATTTCTCATGAAAATTCAGCTCACCTTTTGTTACCCAAAGATAAGGGTGTTGCCTTTAGTATTGATACTAATCGTAATGAATTGCAAAGATATTGTTCCGCCAATCTTGAAGATTTAGCAACTCCTTCACAATTGTAAAATTTTGATATTTTAGAATTTTGGATGGGTAAGACATCTTTTTTCCCTATGTTATCCATTATGGCCTGTGATCTACTAACCCCTCCAGCTTCAATTGTAGCATCAGAATCAACTTTTAGTACAAATGGCAGAATTCTAGATGAACGTCGATCAAGATTGTCATCAAAGACATTAAACTCTTTGCTGTGTTTGAAAGATTGGGAAGATGCTGAACGTCGAGTGCAACAAGATTGGCAAAATGCTTTAATTAAACAAATTGATAGTTTGGATATTGATCAAGATTTGCAAATGATAGATGGTTCAGTAGGTGCCAACCTAGTTGAGATGTACTATTAACTGTAGTGATGCAAATTACACATAATTTTATTTGAACTACTAATATTATAATTGTACTTGAACTCTATTTAATGAAAATGTAATTTTTAATTTATCATAAAAATATTTCATTCATAATTTTGTTTTTGTTGTATAAATATGAAAAATATTTCATTTACAAATGAAACATATCTCTATTAAATATTAACTAAGTTATGATTTAATATTAATATGCAAAATATTTCATATTATGATATTTATTATTATTTTTATTAAAATCATGAGATTTACTTATTCATTTAATAAATTATAAACATAAAAAAATTAGAACATTTATTTAAACTAAGATTTAAATTAATTTTTAAAAGTCTATGCTAAAAAATATATTAAAACATTTAATTTCAAGATATTTTACTTTAATTTCATAACAATTTATTTTTACATTTTATTAAAAAAATTTACTTAGATATATTTTGGCCTACGTGCTATTGATGGCCCATGAGCCGCGTGCTAGCCCACTAATAAACCGTGCTTATTACATGTCTTTTCGCGTGTCGTGTTTTGACCCATCTCTAATTGTGTTGTGCTTTTAAGGCCCGGCACGGCCCACGTGCGTGCCGTGCTACGTGCCGCCCAGCCTATTGGCCATCTCTAATGAAGTTGCTAGAGAAACATGACGGCTTCATTAGCAAAGAGTTATGTTATGTGCTAAAGTAATGCTTCATTGAATATAAATACAATTATTACAAAATAAATAGAAAATTATGTGTATGTGTAGTATGAGGGAAGTTTAATAATAAGCATTTTGAAACTTAAATTTATTACGTGCAGGTACTAGTTCCAGATGTAAGCTCTACCAATGTAGTGAAATTTGACGGTGAACGAAACAATAGTGTCAACCATTATTTGTCAGATTCACTTATTTTGATTGAGAAACTTGATTCACATGTAGAGAACATTAAAGAGTTTTCTGGAAAAATAGAGCTGTTAACATGTTCTGTACAATCTCAAAACAAGTTTTTAAATGATATCATATCTGTGGTAAAGTCATTGGTTTTGGAAAAATCTCCCTATGATTGGGAAGCTTTTGTGAAAGGAGAAAAGAAATGTACAAACTTTATAGGAAACCGAAGAGAAATTTCAGCCAGTTGATATTAACTGCAAAGTAATTGGAATTGATAAACAAATGATGAAATTTAAATGTAAAAATGTGGAAGACAAGCATGATGTGTTTGGTCAGGTGCCGTTTAGTTAATTTTGAATACACAATCATGTATAATTGAAGATTTCATATGTGATTAAATAATTAATTTTTTTAGGTTAAAGACAATGTTTCAAAAAATGTTCCTCTGCTGAACTTGTCCATGTATAATAGTGGCAAGAGTGATGAAATATTAGGTATTGGGAATAACAACTATAGCTCACCCACATCACCATATAGAGGAAGTCCATATGTGTATGCAAGGTAAAATGGGAAGTTGCATATTTGTTGATCGGCGAACGAAAAGAAAAAAGACTCAACGAAGGTGACAAATGCTTTACATTATTAATTTTCAAATAAGAAATAATTGTAGAATATAGTAAATGTAATGCATTACTTTGATGGACTCATTGTAAATAGTGTTAGTCGAAATCATCAATTAAATTTCACTAAGGACTTAAGAACGTCAGTTGGAGAGAAAATAAATGCTAGTACACCATGTGCACTTTATAGAGCTAGACCTTTTTTGGTGACAACGCCATTATCAGAAGATGACTTTCATATTTTATGTTATACATTGGGCGACAATCTGGATAAAGAGTTAAAAATTTTGATAGTTTTGTCTTATCATTTTTCTTAATAAATTGAGGTTATTGGACAAGTAGCGCTCATGATTGATAATCTTGTTCACATATTAAGTTAATTATATGGTCCAATCGTGTGTTCAGGGAAAAGCTTGTTGAATTGGAAATTAATTTCGTGTCACAAGTTGGAATGTTATTTTTAAATTCAATGAGGTGGATTCACAATAAAGTGCGTTATTGACCATTATCGTTCTATTTTACATATGGTAGTCCAAGTATTCTAACATTTAGTTTGTGTTGCAAATTATTACAATTATTACTGAGATGTTAATGTACGAAGAGAAATAGAAGTCAGCAAATGAAAAAGTTAATTGGTACTTGCCTTTGCAATTTTCTGTGAGTAATTACACGCTAATATATTTTTTTTAATCATCAGAATTTTGATATATTTGTTAATAATACGTTGATCATATATCACTTAGTCATCCAATGGGCCATATTCGAGCAATGTTTCTAAACAATCGGTATTCAGTTTCGGTGCATCAGTTTGAACGATGTTTTGCTTTCGTCAACTTTGATTTTGTTAATATTGATGATGTAGTAAGATTTGCGCTTGTAAGGAACCTCTATAAAAGTTCATTAGAATGATCACGATATTCCACATATATTAAGATGGAGAATGCGTAGACCTTCTTTGGATAAACAAGTTAACACAAATTTATTTCAATTTCAGTTGTTCAAAGACAAATGTCTTATTTGTTAATGCCTGAAGAAAGATAGATAGAAACTACACATTGGCGAAACATATTAAGATATCGCTTTGATAAAAAAATTCTATAAGTTCGTTGATGTTTCACTTATAAACTCTGGTGGAAAAATATTGACTTCATATCTGAAACGGCTACCTCCCAAAAGGTAACAATATTTGTTGTATCTTTTCTACAAGTATTTACATGGTGCATTTAAGTATTGTATAGTAATTATGATTATATGACATACCTTCGTAATGTTTTGTGCAACTATGACAAAATTATGCTATTATACATTTTTTCTAAAGATGTTGATAATGAATTCATTTTTTTTTTGTATTTTAGGAAAAATATGGATGAGTTCATGCCAACTGTCAGCATTGATAATAACATGCATGGAAAATTTGTTGAAGCTATTGTCAAAAGTATAAAAAGTGAGCTGAAAATTTTGAAAAATTAAATAAAGGCTGAGATGAGGGAGGAGATGAAGATGCGGCATATGATTGTTATGGAGGAGATAAGCAAGCCAAGGAAAGTGAAACTAGAATACATTGGGGGAGATGATGACGGGCCAAAACCAATTAGAGGTTAGTGAATCATTTACAGTGTCTTTCAAACAATATCATATTTATTAGTTTTCATTCATTCCACCAAGTTTTTCTTTTTTTGTACAACGTTATCAATTCATTTTTTTGTTATAAATTTGTACATATTCTGACGATTGAAATACATGTGTTATAGATTGTTGGGTACTAAAAAATTGATGCTTGCCAAGGTGACATTAATGAACAAGTTTCCCAAATGCCTCCAAGTAATATGCCCAGTGGTGGGAATATTTATGCTTTTGCAAGGTTTAAAAGGGTCATATTAAAAGGAGTTTGTATGATTTGTGCAAATACAAATATTGAGTTGGTGGGAGAGAAAATTGTCAGAAATAAAACTATAGAGACAGATGAGCTCGGCCCAGTTGAGTCATTATCGAATCATATGGACTTGCATGATGAAATTGATATCAACACTCCAATTACTACAAGGATTAAAGAAAGAATGTGGAAGTGGGTTGAAAGTAGGCCTTTCAACATTATAAAAGTTAAAAAATTTTGGAATATTGAAATTACAATGTCTCATGCTTGGTTGAGGATGGTGGTGGGTGATAAATGGCTTGAAGGGGAGGTAATTTTTTAAAATAAATTTTTATAAAATGGAGTACACATTTTGGTTTACAATATTTTTTATTTTGGAAAACTATGTAATTGCAATGTTATCACATGTAATATATGTCTGTATACATTAATATCATTTACCACCGGATGATGAAGTATCCTGAAATTGTTGGAAATAAATGCAGTGTAATCAACCATGACTTTTGGTATGGTTACTTTTATTAATGTAAAGTATTGTTCGATTGACAAACAGACTTACATTAGCTAATATAGCAATTAATATAATACTCTCATTTTTTCTAGGCTCTAGTAGAACAAAATTTGGTAAATAATGGTACAATGCATCTCATGTCGTATAAAGGTTGCTTTGATAACAGTATCATAAAAAGATTTGTGGAGGGCAAAACAGTGTGGACAAATATATATGGGGCATGAGTAATTTATATATATGATTTTATAAATGTTATGCACAATTTTTATTGGTTTATCAGTTCAAATTTCTCCTTTACAGATATATATGCCAATAAACATTTGTGGGTTGCATTGGGTGGCTACGAGGGTGAATATTATCAACAGAACCATCACTATTTACGATCATACTTTAATGTCATTTACAAACGATAACATTTTGGCTTCCGTGCACCCACTGTATGTGCTAATGCCTCGATTTTTAATGCATTGCCCTGCCTTCTATGTTAGTAGAAAGATGTGAACATAAGCTTTAATCCTTATAGATTTGTGCGGATCCAATTTGGTGTCTCGCAACAACGTCATGGGTAAAAGATTGCGGACCATATGTTTTGAAGATAATTGAGTACCAAATTTTTGGCATTCCCTTTAATTTCACTTCTGAATATGGAGACCTAATACACAAAAAAATTAGGGCAAATATGTGGATGGAGCATGTGAAGATAAACTTGTAAAAGATTATGGCTTCATGGTTGGATTTTGCGTATAATTTATATTTTGTGTTTTGTAACGATGCTTCTGTATTTGGACTAATATCTCAGTTGTTAGTTTGTTGGATTTTGTACACACTGATCCCAAACCTTATATTTTCGTTGATGCTTATTTATTTTAGACTTATATATTACTTTGTTGGATTATGTATGCACTTAACCCATACTTAATGTTGTCTTTATACTAATGAAGCCTAAAGGTAATTGAGGGACGTGGCCGTCCAATAACTTCATCAAACTGTATGGGTGAGACTCAATTGCCATTAATGTAAGTAGATCTCTCATAGTGAATAAACTTTATTCACTCCCCAACATGATCGGTGTAATTGAACATTAAGAAGTCCAATATGAATGTATTTATGTGAAAAACTCTAGTTGGACTAAAGGTTTGACGATATAGAATATAAAATGATAATTTTTTTTAAAGACAAATACAATAACAGGAACAACAAAGTTCCCTGAATAAGAAAATAAGAATCAACATGATAAAAGAATATCTATTACAAGCATATTCATTTATAAGAAGCTGAAAAAATCCAAAAGATCATAAACTATCTATTAAAACCACTTGTACCCTCAACCCTAAATGAAAACTCAGTATTATTATCATCCCCCGAGGTTTTCTTAGGCATTATACTCAAATAAAACCTGCTAATAGACTAAGCATTCAGAAAATGCCTTAGTGAAAGTTGATAACCAGGAAAATACTTTATGTAGGAAATGGATTATTGCAGCAACATTAAATTAATATGCACTCAGTAAACATTACACAAAGTTTCAAGAATGTTAATATAATTTGTTTACCTTAAAAGAATCATAATAAAAGATGCACAGTCACTACTAATGTTATTGTTTATAATCCTGAGAATAACAAAATAAAACAAAGTTAAACGAACAATCATATACTTATAATATCAAAAATGCTCTTCTCCACGACAAGACACACAAGTTCTTCAACACTACTATTTAAGCTCTGCAAATTAAATTTACAACACTCATTATTATCTCTATAAATAATTCGCAAAATTTTAAAACAATTCAGTAACCAATTGCACCATCCATTTCCCAATTAATTACATTTCCTCTTCAATAGCATGCACAATACTTACGTTGTGGTTGTTAAGACTTCACAGTTGTAGGGTTCTTTTTGTTTTGTGAAATTGGGAATTTTGGGATCGGGTTTGGTCGTTTTGTTTCGTATTTAGGGAATGCTCATCCATTGGTGTTGCAGAAATATCAACAAACAAAATTATTCGCAATTAATTCAACTTACACATAATAACATTATAAACTTAAGACAAAATCAATATTTCCTGCAACCATACAAGATGCTCAGACATTATTGATTTTCGATTTAATTTTACAACATACAACAATTGAAAAATATGCCACCATTTACCTAACCGATGACGAAGAGATTTTGATTACAGTTGTTCCATCCAGTTTCTTCTGCCTTCACAATATTTGCTCAAATATTTGGCAGAAACAGTCATGTGTTAGCCTTCCCTTGAAAAATTTTATGGTGTTCTCCTTACTTTTTTTTTTGGGTGTTTTTGTAAATTCATCACTTCTGGCTTAATGCTTAGTACTTCACACGTCTTAGTACTTCACACGTGGTGGAGCACAACTACAGTACTTGTGACTTAGAGTGTAGTTATTACAAATGCATTGAGCAAAAGTTGTGATAATAGATGCTGTTTAGAGAACTTGTGACAAAATGGAAGAGACTCATAACACTAAGGCACATATAAGAATAATCGTGAGATCAACTAGAATAACCAATTACTTTACAATTATTATTGTACATATGTAACATTTTCATTAGGTATATGTCCTTATTGTACATATGTAACATTTTCATTAGGTATATGTCATGTCAAACTGAAGCACGCACGCACCAGGTCCATAGGAGGAGGACTCATCTTTGGCATTATACTACTTCCTCTAGAGAAGTTAATTCACCCCTGTATTTGTTTACATATATTATATAAACCCAAAATTATCTTTATTCAATTAGGTTAAAAAATTAATAAATTACGTGTAATGATTTGAATGTCAAAAGCCTATTAGAACTACATCAAGATTATTTCATTAATTTTGAGGTTGGAGATGTTGGAAAAAAAAACTGTGAGATTTGACTAAGGGCCTGTTCGGTACCCTTTTTCACCCCTTGTTTTTGTTTTTGTTTTCGTTTTTAGAATCCACAAAAATACATGTTCGGTGCATTAATTTCATAAAACAAATTACGGAATAAGGAATTCATATTACACTTTTATAACTACAATTGTGAAAACATGTTAAACATGTTCTCTAAATATTACAAGTCTAAACTCAAAAATAAATTAAAAAATAAAATCATGAGCTCGTGGCATTGATTATTTGTTTATTTTTAAAAATAAAAATACAAGACTAATTATTTGAATAATTTTGAGAAATTGTTTTTTAAAGCATGTTATATTGTGGATTCTCTTAGTTTATGCCAAGATTTTGGAATTGATTATTTGTTCATACTTTCGTAGCATGGACAAGGACATGAAGTTTGTTCTCAGTCAATTTTAAAAATGGCAGGGGACAGGAAGATCAGAGTGGCGCTGGACTTTTCGTCGAGCAGCAAATTTGCTTTATCATGGGCTGTTAATAACTTGCTTGATAAAGGTGACACTTTGTATATTATCCACATCAACCCTAATTCTCTTGACGAGTCTTGTAAGCTCATGTGGGCTAAATTTGGTTCCCCTCTTATTCCTCTAACTGAGTTTAGAGAGCCTGAGACTATGCAGAAGTACAATGTTAAAACTGACATTGATGTGCTTGATATGCTTGACACTGCTTCTAGATAGAAAGAGGCGAAAATTATTGCCAAAATTTACTAGGGAGATGCAAGAGAGAGATTGCTTGAAGCAATTGAAGATCTAAAGCTGGACTCTCTGGTTATGGGCAGAAGAGGACTTGGTATCGTTCAAAGCATAATTTTGGGAAGTATGAGCAACTATGTGATGACTCATGCGCCTTGCCCTGTGACCATCGTCAAGAATCCAAGCTTTTGCCAAGCATGATCAAATATTACTAGGACTTTAATTTACACCCAATCTTATGTTATCTTGGGTGAATTCGGGTTTCTTGTTTAGATTTGAGTATATTTATTGGTCATGTCTTGAACTTGTTCATGTTTTGGAAGCAAATGAGGTTAAGGTGTATTCACCTTATTCCCCTGGATTATTATAAATAAAATTAAAACATATTTCTTTTGTGAAAAAAAATTTATTATCATGTATTTTTTATAATTATTTTGTTTAAATTATTTATGTTATGTTTGTGTATGTATTAGTTAAACAATTATTTTCTATATATAAGCATGACTTAAATGTTTAATAATTTTTTTTAAAATGGTACTACCGAACATATATTTATTATTTTTATCATTTTCAATTGTTTCTACTAAATACATATTATTATTTTTAATTTTAAAATATAGGATACAAAAATAATACCAAACACATACTTAAATTTAAAATACAACAACTGTAAAATACTATTTTTATTTTTATTTTTATTTTCAAAAAATATAAATTTAGAAACAATACCAAACAGCCCTAATTTACTTGGGGAATTGCAAATTGGATGCCCAAACGGTTCGGGTTCGAGCAGACCCGGACCACACTTAACCCTCAATCGGATCCAGACACATAAGCAGAGAAAAGCACCGTTAACAAAATTCCTTTCTCGAGTTTCGATCTCCAGTAGTTCGTTCACTATCTTTTAAACATTCGAAAAAATTTGAACCAAATCACAGCTTCACAGGCAGATCTAGCTCAAATTCGAACCTCCACAGCATCACACATTTTGCTCTCGCATGATCTCCGATACGTCATCCGACACTATTGGGCACTGTTTCGTTACGAATTTGCACATTCCATGATTTTGTTGTAGTTTCTCGTTTTCGCCGGCGGCCGCAAATGGAGTTCACCGAAGCTTATAAGCAGACCGGTCCGTGTTGCTTTTCACCTAACGCTCGTTACATTGCCGTCGCCGTTGATTATCGTCTCGTCGTTCGTGATACTCATTCGTTTAAGGTAAGTTTTGCGGAGTAATGTGGGGATTTAAAATATGTTTTTTTTAAAAAAAAAACTACGGTTATTAAGCGGTGTTAATTTGATCTGGATTGATCTCATTTGGATTATTGCTTCAAATTAGATCACGTGATGATGACTTGACTGGTCTGAAGCTTTGACATTTTTCAAATTAATGAAAATGTGCCTTTAGTGAATTGGTTACTGGTGTGTTTCGGGTGCTTTCGGTGGAATGAGCTTTGCGTAGAAGCATTTTGGAGAAAGAAGTTCTCTTCAGAACTGCTTCTCCAAGGAGCACTTCTCAATCTGTAGAAGCATTTTTGTTTATTCCAATAAAAATAAAATTCTAAAATAGAATTAAAAAGGTCATTATTATGTTCTATGATGCAGGTTGTGCAGTTGTTTTCATGCTTGGATAAGATAAGCTATATCGAATGGGCACTTGATTCTGAGTACATTCTTTGTGGTCTATACAAAAGACCGATGATACAGGCATGGTCGTTGACCCAACCTGAATGGACATGTAAAATAGATGAAGGTCCTGCCGGTATAGCATATGCTAGGTGGAGTCCAGATAGCCGTCACATACTTACAACATCAGACTTTCAGTTGCGATTAACAGTTTGGTCTCTATTAAACACAGCATGTGTTCACGTTCAGTCACCGAAGCATGCTTCCAAGGGGGTCGCTTTTACCCAAGATGGGAAGTTTGCTGCAATTTGTACAAGGCGGGATTGCAAGGACTATATAAATCTACTGTCTTGTCATACATGGGAGATAATGGGCGTTTTTGCTGTTGACACGTTGGATTTGGCTGATATTGAATGGTCACCAGATGATAGCGCCATAGTGATATGGGATTCTCCTCTGGAATATAAGGTAGTGATGTTTTTATTTTCATGACCTTTGTTATAACAAGTAATTAACCGTCATCTTTTCATATACTTTCCCGCTGCAAGTAATGTCTTGGTTTCGACCTTATGCACATATCAATTGCATAGCACCTGAATCATGAAACCTGCTCTGCATGTACCATCTAATGGATCATTCTCTTTTCACCGTTATGCATCTATAAGTTTGTGTAATTCGTTACTTACTGGTTTTCTGCTTGATCTGATGGATTACGCTTATACCATTTGCTTGACAAACTATATCTTAACTGAAAAACAAGAGCCAATATGTGCTGTACAGGTTCTTATCTACTCTCCAGATGGGAGGTGTCTCTTGAAGTATCAAGCATATGAAAGTGGACTTGGTGTAAAAAGTATTTCATGGTCTCCCTGCGGCCAGTTTTTGGCCGTTGGAAGTTACGATCAGACTTTGCGGGTTTTGAATCACCTCACTTGGAAAACATTTGCTGAATTTATGCACCTATCAACTGTTCGTGGCCCTTGTTTTCCTGCTGTTTTTAAGGTTAAGAGTTTTTCTTTATGTTCTAAGTTGACAGATTTTGCTAATGATGATTAGCTTTTTCTTGTATTTTTACCTCATGTTTTCTACATTTTCAGGAGGTAGATGAGCCGTTGCAACTTGATATGTCTGAATTATGTCTCAATGATGATTTTATACAAGGCAATTCGGGTAAAGCATAATTCTCAATTGTGTATCTGACTAGTGATATTGTTATTATTTTCAACATATACAACTCTTAGTCTATACAAATTTTTTTGTTAATGCAAATCTTTCTGATATATGCTAAAAGGCTAAACCAATAGGTGACAATTGATTTTCTTAATATGCAAATTATCTGATATTTTTCCTTAATTTACAAATGTCAGTCTTTTCACTTATTGATTGATTTTCTTTTCATCTATGAAGATGCTACGAACGGACACATCAAAGTTAGATATGAGGTTATGGAAATACCAATTAGTTTGCCTTTTCAGAAGCCTCCTACAGACAAACCAAACCCTAAACAAGGAATTGGTAAGCTTACTTTTTTGTTTACAGAAATAATGCAAATAACTGCACTATTGTATTTTCATTTCCTGCAGTAGCATCTACTATTGTGTAATTCTTCAAACTCACCTTCGAGGTCCTAGTGACAGCCATGGTGAAAACAAAGTTGATCAATATCCATTATTTTAATTCTTTTCATGCCCTTCTAATTGATGAAGCGATGAAATTAACTTTACTGTAGGCCTTATGTCATGGAGCAGTGATAGTCAGTATATTTGCACTCGCAATGATAGTATGCCAACTACCCTCTGGATATGGGACATATGCCGTCAAGAGCCTGCTGCAATCTTGGTGCAGAAGGATCCTATTCGAGCAGCAACATGGGATCCAACATGTACACGTCTTGTTCTTTGCACCGGCAGCTCTCACTTGTACATGTGGACCCCTTCAGGTGCCTACTGCGTCAGCAATCCGCTACCACAGTTTAACATAACCGATCTGAAATGGAATTCAGATGGAAGTTGTCTTCTCCTCAAAGACAAGGAGTCATTCTGCTGCGCTGCTCTAGACGTATTACCAGAATCTAGTGATTACAGCTCCGATGACTGAGGCATATGTCTTGATATAATCTCGATGGTCAGCAGAAGAAAATTGAGTAATTCTCATTCTCTCACCTCCTCTTCCTATCCCTCGTCTTATTTGTGATCTTAGTGCATTCATGCTTTGTTGTAACATTATCTGGCGTTGTGGTAGTTTTTCTGTATTTGGTTTTACTATTTCTATCAGATATGTATAGTTCACGCAGCTCCCCTGGGGTGTGTTGAAGAGTAGTGTAATTGCATTCCAGAGGATGCCAGATTAGTTATCTCAAAGTTTCCATGCTTGCACTGTTGTGCATAATTTTAGGGACAATCTCAAGAGTTGCAGTTCCGGAAGTCTGTATATACACTCCTCTTTTCTCTTATTTCCGCTGTGAATATCAAACATGTGATTTCCAACAAATAGCCTGATAAGGAAAGAGATGAAATTCAACACATATTATAGCAACATGGCTTAAAATTTTGCAATATCTATATATACCAAAAAAATTTCGTTCATTTTCTATGAAACTGCTTCAAATGCTTATTTGAAGCTTCATGTTTATGGCATTGAAAGAGACCGAAAAGAAAAAAAAAAGGGATGAAATTTAGGGACTTTTGTTTTTTGTTCGTATGGAAAATGTATGAACAAACAAACAAACAAGTAAACCTCTGAGAAACAAACAAGCACAAAAACTGGCTTTTTTTTAATCTGTTAATCCCACTGAATGAAACTGAGTGAATAAAACAAATTTATTGCCCGCTTACCAAACGAATGCAAAACGACAGTACCCACTTCCCACATGAATCATTTCCTAAGTCTCATTGTCAATGACTCATTCATTGCCCACTAGCAAAGCTATGTATACGGTGGGCACCATTTCCCAATACCATCACCACTTCGCTCATTCTACAAATCTCAGTCTCTATACGCATTCAGTGTTACTTTTTTCCAGCTACATATATATATCTCCATCAACTCCACAGTTAAACTAACTAATTAAATTGCCCTTCAAAATTAATGTTCTTGATTGCAACCATGAATTTAGAGCAAAACATTAGATAATCTCAATAGTTTCTGTGGATAGGAGTACAAATACAGGCCGGGTCATATTATAAATATATAAGTTGGTCTCAATAAATTTTACTGTAAATATTAGAAAACTTTTGATTTTAAATATCAATATTTAAAAGAACAAAAAATGATCTCAAATCAACGTACATCGATATTAACTTGTTCATCCGTCATTGGCTGTTGTTAGTGCAAACCCACAATTCGCAAACGTGGCGAGGATTTATGGTGCAGCACCAGCACCACGACGATAACCTTAAGCCTCTGATCTATTGGCAGGCACCTCGATCCTAACAATACTTCGGTTGACTCATTGCAATGGGTAGCCATGGAAGGGTTGTACAGGGACCGCTGACCTCTTTGTTTGAGTTGACGAAAAGTCACTAATGAAGTTGGCTTGGCTGCGTGCCTTTCTTTCCTTTCTTTTTTTTTTAAACATACATTGATATATTAGATTATTACAGAAATTATATCAAATTTTTATCCTCATTAATATATGTTTTACTCATATTTTTTAATAGAAAAGACTATCACTGCTTAATTATTTCATAATTGAGAAATAAATTAATTAACCAAAAGTCACGTTAGTAGTATGTTTAAAAAACCTACAAAGAACCTAAAACTTTTGGTTCGTGACAAGAATTTAATGTGAATGAATATATATTAAGAACTCGGTCAATTATATAATATTTAATAAATTATAATATTTGAGATTAGATTAATATAAATTACTTAATAATTTCAACAATCGTCAAATAAAAATATGTTAGGTCATACAAAAAATTACACAAAAATGTACAGAAAAGTACAATAAAATATAAATAAATATTTAAAAGATCCAATTAAGTTACAGCGGGATATGACTTACTCCTCCAGTAACATTGAAGCTACTAAATTCTTAATAATAATAATAATAAAACACATTCTAACCATTCTCCTCGTTTACTACTTGTGTGTAATTCATGTTTATTTGTAGGGACGATAATTTTTTTTGATGGAATTAAGACATATTTTTGTGCTATAAAAAAAATTAAAGGACATGAGTAATATATTTTTTTAGAGTAATGATACAGCCACAAACTCTTGTACAAATTTATTTTGTACAAACTGACGTGGCATTAATTCATTGGTTGAATGAAAATATAAATTAATAAAAACAAATCATGTGGACCAAGTGATATTTAATTCAACCAATCTTATCATGTCACGTTAGTTTGTACAAAATAAGTTTGTACAAGAGTTTGTGACTGTATCATTACTCATTTTTTTATCATAATTACATATGCGAGATAGGAGTAGAATTGACAAATTCTATCCCATCCCATCTCATTACTGATTAAGAATATAAATTTTTCCAATTAAGATGAGATCCAGCAGAAATTCATCTCTTTTACAACAAGATTAAGATATATTTTTATCCTAAAAAAATATAAAAACAAAACTAAAATATTTTTTTATTTAATTTACATATACAAAATAAGAATTAAATCTCATCCCATCTCCTCCCATTGCCAACCCTATTTATTTGTAACCATCAGGCATCAGGCAACAATAAAACAAACACGAAGCGAGGGCATATGATTCGTCAGAGAGTGTTTGAACGTTACTTTCGAACTGCCCATTGACTTTAACTCTATTTTCAGCGCAATCTTTACTCACTTCTCTTGCAACCATCCGGAGAATCAAATTTACTTCTAGAACATAAGGGTAAAGCAGCCCATTTATTGCTTATGCTTCTGTTCTTGAATCCTTGCAATACTTAGCTTTCTTTCCATTGTTTTTTTTTTATTTAGTCAGTTTCTCTGCTTGAGCAGATGATGGTTCTTGAAGTTAAAGAACATTTCACTTTTTCGAGTGTTTTGGAGTTATTCAAATTGATGTTCTTTGATTGAATATCTGAATTCTTATTTGAATTGATGTTTGTTTGTTATTGATTTGGTGAATTTTAGTGGAATATGAGTTTGTTTAGTGAATACTGAATGCATAACGGATTTGGAATTTTTGATGATGAAATTTTAGTTTTTGTGGAAATGGGTACTTGTGTAATGTATATATGGACTGCTTACTTGAATTCGAAGATTGCTTATTTATGAGCACTTATTTTCAGAGAAAAGGAAAGGTGTTTATTTTAATGTTTGGAATTCTTCTCTAGAATTCATTTCTGGGTCTGCAGTTGTTGGAAAGCTGGTTTGATTTATAAATTGTATATGCATTGTGAATTTGAAGCTTTTTCTTTTTTTTTTGCCCTTTCTGGGTACAAAGCTTCTTGTGCATTGTGCTTGGTTAAATGATGTTTGGTTTTAGCTGAAAAAGCAACAGTTGATTTTTTGATAAAACTAAAAGTCTGTTTAGCTTTTAGTGTCTTAAAGGTTGGATCTTGTTTGATCGATATATGACTCGAAGGGTTCAGCAGAAAGTGTCCCACTCTATGGACCAAAGTAAGGCTGTTATAGGAAATAATTCAGAGTTAGATGGTGGCTGCTTGAATTTGCCTGCAATTTCTGAGGTTGATTGGACAAGATTGCCTGCCGATACAGCTATTCAAATTTTTTCCTATTTGAGTTGTCGAGACCGAGCGAGCTTGTCCTCAACATGTCGGGCATACAGGCTATTAGGTTCCTCACCTTGTTTATGGAGCTCATTAGACCTCCGGCCATACAAGTTTGATACCTCAGCAGCAGAGTCACTTTCCTCTCGATGCACTAATCTTCAGGCTCTGTGGTTTAGAGGGGCACTATCAGCAGATGCCATGATTATTCTTCAAGCAAGGAGGCTCCGTGAAATTAATGTTGAATTTTGTGGAGAGCTTACAGATGCTATATTTTCGGCGATAGTGGCTAGGCATGAGATGCTGGAGATTCTTCATTTTGGGCTGGATGTATGTGATAGAATCAGTAGTGATGCAATCAAAACAGTTGCATATTGCTGCCCCAAGTTAAGGAGGCTTTGGTTATCAGGTGTTCGGGAAGTCAATGGAGATGCCATCAACGCTTTAGCTAAGCATTGCAGGCAGTTGGTGGAGGTAGGCTTCATTGACTCGGGATGTGTTGATGAAGCAGCATTGGAAAACTTAAGCTCTGTACGATATTTGTCGATAGCAGGAGCAAGAAACCTAAACTGGAGTTCTGCTGCAATTGCTTGGAGTAAATTAACAAGCTTGGTGGGGTTAGATACATCAAGAACTAATATTAATTTGAGTTCTGTTATGAGATTGCTGTCATCTTCCAGAAACTTGAAAGTTTTGATTGCTCTGAATTGTCCTGTTTTTGAAGCTGAAGCTGATTCTAGCATGATGTATAATCAGAAGGGTAAAGTTGTACTTTCCCTTATCAGTGAAATTTTCAAGGGAGTAGCCTCATTATTTTCTGACACTACTGAAATTAACAACGGTGCATTCCAAAATTGGAGGAAATTAAAGGTTAGGGATAGAATTTCAGATGAGATTGTAAGTTGGATTGAGCGGGTTCTCTCCCATTCACTAATGCGTATCTCAAAGAAAAACCCAAAAGAGTTTGATGATTTCTGGCTCAGGCAAGGGGCAACATTACTGCTCAGCTTAATGGAAAGCTCACAACAGGAAGTTCAGGAAAGAGCAGCCTATGCAGTAGCAACATTCGTTGTGATTGATGATCAAAATGCCATGGTTGATTGTCAAAGAGCTGAGGCAATTTTACGACATGGTGGAGTACGGTTGCTATTGGATCTTGCAAGATCTCGTCCAGAGGGTCTTCAGTCTGAAGTGGCGAAAGTATGGACAATCTTTTTTAGATGTCCATCTTGTTCATAGTTAAATTTATAGCATAGAATCAATTTATTTATGTTTGTTTCCAGGATCCCTTAACATTTTTAGTGTAAATACTGCAATTCTGAAAGAAATCTTAATAAATATGGCTTTTAACTGAATTAGACGTCAATTTTGTGATTTTCTTTTTATTTTAAACTTCACTTCTTAGGCGATTTCAGCTCATGAAATATGAATTTAATGGCAGTTGTAAGTTTTGCATGAATCGATCATACTATTGCCATGTGCAGGCTATAGCAAATCTGTCTGTAGATTCAAAAGTTGCTAAAGCTGTTGCTGAAAATGGAGGAATCGATATCCTTGCCGACTTGGCAAGGTCGACGAACAGATTGGTCGCGGAAGAGGTTGCGGGAGGATTATGGAATCTTTCTGTGGGAGATGATCATAAGGTTTTGAAAAATGAAGCCTTTTGAAGGACATTCTTTTTTCTTTCTTTTTTTCCCTTTTTTTCTTTCCTTGCTGATTAGAAACGATTGAAACTCTATTGCTGAAAGAAATAACTTACAAAAGAATGGAGAATCAATCCTCTAATATTAACTAATGCAAATAAGAGATTGTAACAATGTCAATTAATAGAATCTTTTGGTCATTATACTTTGCATTTTATGACAAATATTCTTTTCAGGGTGCCATTGCAAGGGCAGGTGGTATAAAAGCTTTGGTTGACCTCATTTTCAAATGGTCCTCTTGGAATGATGGGGTTCTTGTATGTGTCTTCTGCAAGATGTATCTTTTCTTTTGGTTTCTTTTGGCCCCCTAGCTTATCTTCTTATGCTTTATATCAGGAACGTGCTGCTGGGGCCCTTGCGAATTTAGCAGCTGACTACAAATGTAGCCTTGAGGTGGCAAGGGCCGGTGGTGTTCATGCTTTGGTGATGCTTGCTCGATCCTTCATGTTTGAAGGGGTACAAGAGCAGGTATATTTAGTTATACCTCTTCGGGTTCAGAAGAGAGGAAAATTAGTTTTACATTGAAAGATTACATTTTTTTTTAATGCTTATTTCGATGATTGTCTAATGATTACATCTCCTTTGGGTTTTTCAGTTGTGAAAATATTTGTTTTGTTAACATGTAAGAGAGAGAGAAATGTGAGTTCGATTATCTTAGTTTTTGTGATAATGCTGTCTGCGAGAGAGCATGTGAAAGAACTCTGTTTGTCCTGTGTCTTAACGTTCTAACAAATTCATAATGCACAAAATTGCGTAGTAAATTGAGAGCCTTCTGTTTTTATGTAATGGCCTCACGACATTGTAAAGGAAAGTTTCTACTCTTGAAGAACTTGAGTGGTACGTTCTGCAGACATGAATTATGCGCTCTATTGTCGGTGATATACTAACCTGTTGGTGTTACTTCTTCTCTTGAACAGGCTGCTCGTGCATTGGCTAATTTGGCTGCTCATGGAGATAGCAACAGCAATAATGCAGCTGTTGGCCTAGAGACAGGTGCACTTGAAGCATTGGTGCAACTTACTTTTTCTAAGCATGAAGGTGTAAGGTATTCTACTTTCTTTTAAATTAAGTGCGACAATTGTAGTAGCCTGGGCAATAGAATCAAGACACAACCAGATAAAACATACATTTCAAGCATAACCTGTTTAACTTCTGTGACTTTTTCTCTCCATGAAGGACATAACCGAAGGATTATCCCCATAACTTTGTGTTTAACCTGTTTGACTGCTGTGACTTCGTTGTCTCATCAAATCTGTTTAACTTCTATGACTTTTTCTGTCTTAACTTTGTGTTGCAATCCTATATAATGCAACAGGCAGGAGGCTGCTGGTGCTTTATGGAATTTATCATTTGATGACAGAAATCGAGAAGCAATTGCCACGGCTGGTGGTGTGGAGGCCTTGGTATGACATTGTAAAGCTAATCATCTTTTGTATTTTCAAGCATTTTGGTTCTGGCTTTTTTACAGTGGATACATGAAACTACGACAATCAGAAGTTCCGCATTCTGTGTTGGTGTAAAAACCCTCTTTCTTAGTCATACTTTATACTTTGATTTAATCATGCCCTGGGTAACTAGCCACTTGACATTTTCTTATCAATTGGTTTAAAGAGCTCACTGTCCCGATCTTGTCTAAGATTTGATGATACCAGTCAGAACAGCACCTGCCAGTTTCGGTTTTGATTTATGGTTTGTGCATTTAATCATCCAGAAGAAAGTAAGAATAGGTTAGGTTAAGAGGAAAAGTCCTGATTTTGAACTCAGCTTTGGACTAGTGGTTGGGGTCTCCTTTGTGGAGCTGGGAAAGTATTGATTTTTCTAGTTCACTTTCTAAACCCTTTAAAGAAATCATAGAAAATCTTATGCAGCTACTGGTTTTTCTTGTAACACTTCAATGGGACACTGCCATCTATGCATACTGTTAAACGAGAATCAATGAAGGGAAAGCATTGGAGTAGCTAAAATGCACGTCAGGCATGAATTATCAATATGCCGCACCCAGAAATTGTTTTGCATCATCATATAACATTGTTATTTAGCAATTGATTCTGTAGCATGATGCAATCTCTAGTTGTTCAATTTTTAGTTTGGTTTTGGTTTTCTAGGTTGCTCTGGTACGATCTTGCTCCAGTTCCTCTCAAGGTCTTCAAGAAAGAGCTGCTGGTGCACTCTGGGGATTATCAGTATCAGAAGCTAACAGGTACTTGGTGAAAAGACTCACAGTTCTGTCACAAATTTACTCGAAATTCAACCACATTCCTCATTGTTTGTAGAACAGTTTGTGGCGAAATTTACACATTCTTTTCGTTTGGTTTCAGATCTCATATTTTATCTTAAAGATGTAACTGTCGTTAATTGTTCTTAAAAGTAAGTGTAGTGCATGCGATGGTCACACTGTGCTTTAGGATTTATAGTTGTAGGAGTGCCAGTACCTTGCTTCAATCATAAGCTTCCCATATCCAACATACCTTAAGTGTATGGCCCATAGCAATTTTTTTGAATTTCCTTTGGCTCCAACCTTTTGCTATCTGCAAAAATTTAATCTCATTTGGCTGTTGTATTTGTGGGCTAACTTTCGTCCTATTCTGCTACCTGTCTGCTAAGTTTCCTGAGTCAACATACATGGAGTAAAGTAAAAATTTGTTTCTGCATTCATCTTAATATCTCAGCCACTTTTTGTTATAATTTGGATCTGCCGACTGTCGGCACCAATTCTTCACTGCTTTCCCAAAGACTTGGATTTCTGTTCCTTTTTTTTTTTTTTTTAATCGTGGTCATCTGGTGGTTTCATATCAATGTATGCTAAGGGCCTATTTGATAGTGTTTTTGAAAGCCTATTTTCATTTTTGTTTTCAAGGAAAAAATGAAATATCTGTCCATTACTGGGTTTTTCAGATTTGCATTCATAGAATACGAAAATCGGGATCTAGTATTTACTTATAAAGTAGAAAACAGCTTTGTGATGTTTCTGAGAATAATATGATAAATAATCCCTAAAGCATAAAAGAAAAAAGGTCTTTTTAATTTCTACTTCTGACTAGGTACACCCATTGCTCTTATTCTGACCTGGTACGGCTCTTGCATCTTCTTTGCTTTTACTATGAAATCCACTTTCCCTTAAGTTCCAACTACGTTGGTGAAGTGCATTATAGGGAGATGCTCAAATAAATGAGGAATGTTTATCAAATGTAGATCCTGTGACTGAAAGCAGTGTAGAATATGATATCGGTTAAGGTTAAACTTGACCAACTTCTTATTTTACCTAGTTATACACTGATGATGGTTTCTAAATGCTGTGCATTCTTTACACCCGAATACACAATCAATTCAAACTTAACCGACAGATGCTAATATAGATGTTCTTTATCAAATGTTGCACTATAATAAATAAACTTAATAATGCAACAAAAACATAGGATAAGTTTATCATGTAATGTAAGAACTTATTTGCTTGTATCGTTGTTTTCCAATATGTGAATATATTGCAATGGATAAAAGATAGTTTATGAAAATAGTTTTACTCTGAACACATGACATTGTTTATGAAAACAATTTTACCGAACATATAACGTTCTTATTGTTTTTATCACTTTTAATTATTCTTAACTGAACAAGTTTTTCCATTTTCATTTTAAAAATACCAATTTCGGAAAATGATAACAGATATGTTCTGAAGTCCTATGAATGCCATATTGAAAACACCATTCACATTTTTTTTTATTATAGGAAATAGCGTTTGTTAACAACAAGAGACACACCCTTGTGCTCTCAACAATTAAAGATATTCTTCAGAGAATTATTCTACTTTATTTATCTTTTGAGTTCATTTTCTGTGATTTTAGCATCGCTATTGGACGAGAAGGTGGCGTAGCTCCTCTTATTGCATTAGCACGGTCTGCTGTTGTAGTAAGTATCGCGCTCTGCTCAGTTAGAAGAACCGTGATCAGAACATTAATTTAATGACTAAGGCAAGCATCGTCATGTGTATTTTAATGATAATAACTAGAAGAAATATATATCAAGTACAATTGAAGTGTATCAAGTACAATTGAAGTGTATCTATGGCTTTCGTTCACTTTAAGTATTCATCTTGTAGCCTAGATAAACTAGTCAACACCATTTCTTTTGTTATCACCTATTCTGATTGAAAATTTTGTAACTATCACAATGATCACATTTCTTAAGTGAGTTTTGCATGATTAGTTCTGTAGTATTTTTTTATTGGATTAACAATTATGGGAACCTTCTAATGCAGTGTGTTCTCTGCACAGTTATTACCTTTATGATAATATGTCTATCAATCTTAATAATTCTAAATTTATTACTATAAAGCTTAAACCTAAATAAAATCTAATAAATAAAAGATTATGTAAGTATGGGGTCTTAATTGACTTTCTCTTCTTGTTGGATAAGCGTAGTTTAGCATTTAATGATTTCAATTTAATGTGCATTCCTGTGGTCAGATATAACTTCTGAAGTAGGATACTAAGACCATGAATTACATTTTAGATGTTTATGCCCTTTCAGGACGTTCATGAGACTGCTGCTGGGGCTCTTTGGAATCTGGCCTTCAATCCTGGTAATGCTCTCTGTATAGTGGAGGATGGAGGTGTGCAGGCACTTATTCATCTGTGCTCATCATCACTGTCAAAAATGGCACGTTTTATGGCTGCATTGGCACTGGCATATATGTTCGATGGGAGGTGGAACATCAAACCTTTTTTTTCTTTCTTTCTCCACCTTTTACAGTGGGTGCACACACATATGTAAACACGATTCTAGAATGCCAATTTTATAGGGACAGGTTAAGATAAGTGTTATGGGGGAATGCATGTTGATCACATGAAAGTGACTGCAGCATGCCTCCTTTTATCACTAGTAATGCTACCGAGGGGGTTTTGACTCAGTGGCCTTTAAATATTGGTTTGAAAGAATAATTATGTTCCTTAATGTGGAGGATGTCTTCCTTCATGTTCATGCCACCTTATAAGCTGGAAGGAATAATTATATTCAGTAATGGAAATGTGCTTATTTCATTTGTGAATTGGAAGTTATGAACATTGGCAATATGTCTGTCTCTACGAAAAATATCTTTCTGTTTGTTTGAAATAAGAACAGAATAATTAGGCATACCAAGCTTTCTTGGGAGCTTCAGAGTCATGGTAATCAAAGCCAGAATACCAGAACCTCTTCATGTCCTGAATTTTTTTTTATCATTGGTTCTCAATGAGCTATCTCATTTCTCTTAAAAAATTGTTAATGTCCTTGAACATCCCTTTAAAATTTATAAATTGTTAAAGGTTTCATGTTATGCCTGAATTATCTGTACTTGAAGGATGATGCTGAAATTGATTGCTTTCCATGAAGAGAAAACTATGAGAAAGGAAAAAGGAAAGATATTCACTCATTAGGTAACATTTTATGGTGGAAATGTAATTTCTTTGTGTCATTTTATGCAGAATGGAGGACATTGCATCAATTCGATCTTCCTTGGAGGGTACTTCTGAGAGTGAAAATTTAGATGTAATTAGAAGAATGGCCTTGAAGCATATTGAAGATTTTGTGCTGGGTACTTCTGAGAGTGAGAATTTAGATGTACTTAGAAGAATGGCCTTGAAGCATATTGAAGATTTTGTACGCTCATTTTCTGATCCACAAGTCTTTGCCACGGCACTTGCGTCAACAGTCCCCACATCTCTAGCACAAATAACCGAAGGAGCCCGGATACCAGAAGCAGCACATCTGAGATGCAGGTTTCGTTATTTAGGCATTCCTACTTTTTCGTCTACCGTCTTGAAGTTTTATATGGAGAAGTCTGCTCTGATTGTGTTGCATTTGCATCTATTTGTTTTCATTGGTTAAATGCTGCTTAACATTCTTTCTTTTATTTTTGCACAGTGGTGCTGAGATTGGAAGATTCGTCTCTATGTTAAGGAACCCTTCATCCATACTCAAGGCTTGTGCAGCATTTGCTCTTCTCCAGGTAATCCTCCTTTCCCTTGCACTTAGTAACCTTTCTGTAGGATTCATATGTTACCAAATTAATTGTTAGGTTAGATTTTCCAGTGATACATGTAGTATATGTGCCTTATCAAATTAATTTAACATTCACGACTTCTTAATCGGATAGCTTATTAAATCTTTTAATCAATATAATTATAGAATGGATTTTAGTTTCATTAATAGAATAATTTGCAATGTTGAGGATGGTGGAGGAACCCTTCACATCACATTACCATTTGTCAAGTTTGATTCTTTCCTAATACCTCTAGTATATGTCATGGAATGGTTAATATGTTGTCCTAAGTGCGATTTCCCTCTATAGTTTACCATGCCAGGAGGACGGCATTCAATGCACCACAAGAACCTGTTGCAAAATGTGGGAGCACCAAGGGTCTTGCAAAGTACTGCTGCATCTGCCATTGCCCCTGTTGAAGCCAAAATCTTTGCAAAGATTGTACTTCGCAACCTTGAGCACCACCAGAACCAGCATGCAGAAGCTTCGATTTAGAACCGAGGAAATTTGGGAAGCTTCAAAGTTTTCTTGTCGTAGCTTGGTTGTTGCATATCTATTTTTCAAACTTGTACAGGGTACTGGGAGCATCAATGCACCACCAGAAACAGCAAAACCCAGTATGCTATAACTTTTTGTATTCCATTTTCTTTTTTCTTTTTTTTTTTGTGCGTTTTAACAGTACATCAGTGCAGTTGTGTTTATACTAACAGGGGTGGTTTCTATTGTTTCTCTTATCCAGCAAATTGTGAATAAGTGTAACAAACAACTCCTTATGTTTTTTATTTAAAATGTTTCTTGCTGTACATGGTACTTACCATTATCCAAAGATCTATTACCCATTATTGATATTGCATGGATTCCTGAGAAAATGGCAAGGCTGGCCCAGGTTGTTTCATATTCTGTACCCAAATTATCTAAACATTAGTAAATTATGTGTTAAATCTCAATTATTGACACGTTGTTATCAATAATGTACACCTACCGAGCCTTACTTTACCGTAATCAAACGCTAAGTAGCAGACAAAGTTGGTTGACGAATGGCCTTTTAGATAATACTTGTTTGGTTGATGGAAAAATGAACCTGTTGGTTCAGTTTAATATTCTGTATTACTATAAAAATCAATTATCTCTGTCACAAGGAATAACAATAATATTAATAAAAATAAAGCTAGGTGCCTATGGCTGAAATTTAGTTTGAACTTTGAAGTGTGAATGCAATAGGGCAATTTTCCTTAATATGACGTTAGGATTAGCTCAAGCACACGTTAGAATCATCAAAGCATACCCTCTATAAAACACAACTCAACTTTCAATTCTTGAAGACCAAAGCCCAGAAGCATAAAGCTTCAAAAATGAAGTTCTTTGCAGGCATTTATATTCTTTCAATAGTTTCAGTCTTTTTGTTGTCAGCTTCATGCACAGCTTCATATTCAGTTCAAAGAACTTTTCTCTATTGCCTCTCTTTTAATGCCAATAATCTTTCTACTCCATCGTCCACCTATTTTTACACCCGAAACACTCGTTCATTCTCTTCGGTCCTCCAATCTTCTGCTCAAAACCTGAGGTACTTGCAGCCTTCGGTGCCAAAACCTGAGTTCATTTTCACACCTTTGTATGAATCCCATGTCCAAGCAGCTGTTATTTGCTCTAAAAGGCTAGGAATTCATCTGAGAGTACGAAGCGGAGGCCACGACTATGAGGGCCTTTCTTATGCTTCCGAAATTGAAACACCTTTCATTGTTGTAGACCTTGCCAGGCTTCGATCCGTTAACGTTGATATTAAGCAGAACACAGCCTGGGTTCAGGCTGGTGCAACAGTTGGTGAACTCTACTACAGGATTTACGAGAAAAGCAATATCCATGGCTTTCCTGCTGGTCTTTGCACAAGCTTAGGCATTGGTGGGCACATCACAGGTGGTGCTTATGGTTCCATGATGAGAAAATATGGCATTGGTGCTGATAATGTCCTCGATGCTCGTATTGTTGATGCTAGAGGCAGAGTTCTTGACAGAGCAGCCATGGGGAAAGATTTATTTTGGGCTATAAGAGGCGGCGGAGGAGCTAGTTTTGGGATTATTCTAGCTTGGAAGGTTAAACTGGTTCCTGTGCCAGCAACTGTTACAGTTTTTACTGTTAGCAAGACCCTGGAACAAGGTGCAACAAATATTCTTTACAAATGGCAACAAGTTGCGGATAAGCTTGATGAGGATCTCTTCATTAGAGTTCTGATACAAGGGTCAGCTGCTGCACAAAAGGTGAACAGAACTGTAACAACTTCATATAATGCCTTGTTTCTTGGCGGTGCTGATAGACTTCTCCAAGTAATGCAAAAGAGCTTCCCCGAATTGGGATTGTCGCTACAAGATTGTATCGAGACAAGCTGGATCAAGTCTGTGATTTACATTGCCGGCTTCCCTAGCAACTCAACTCCTGAGTTTCTTCTCCAAGGAAAGGCTATGCCGAAGGCCTATTTCAAGGCCAAATCAGACTTTGTTCGAACACCAATACCTACAAAAGCACTTGGGGGGTTATGGAGAAGGTTCTTGGCAGAAGATGGTCCATTGATGATATGGAACCCGTATGGCGGAATGATGAGCAAGATTCCTGAAAACGCAATTCCCTTTCCTCATAGAAAGGGAACCTTGTTCAAGATTCAGTATGTGACTCTCTGGCTAGATGGAGAAAAGAGTCAAAACAAGCATATGAACTGGATTAGGAACCTTTACAATTACATGGCTCCTTATGTTTCAAGGTTCCCCAGGGCTTCATATGTGAATTACAGGGATCTTGACTTGGGCATGAACAACAAATGTAACGCAAGTTTCAATCAGGCTAGGATTTGGGGTGTAAAGTATTTTAAGAACAATTTCTACAGATTGGTAAGAGTGAAGACCAAAGTTGATCCTGGTAACTTCTTCAGGCACGAACAGAGCATTCCAACCCTTCACTGAAATGCTAGACAATGGGGGGCTTAATTGAGCATCACATGGCTTGATTGAAGAAGCACTCAGATTTAATTAATTTTGTACTCAGTAGTAGTTTGGTTGATTGAACAGAATAAAAATATTTAACTATATGTCATGGCTTTGCCCGTTTGCCGTTCATATAAATGGATAAGTGATGTAGTGTGGGTCAGCATAATGCTTTCTCCATCCAGTTTTACTCTCTTACGTTCTTCCTATTATTTATTAACCGAATACAGAAGAATCGGCAGATAAGGACGGCTGTATTTCATAAAATACGAATTTCAGTATTAATTAGCTCCAAAATGACAAACATTTAAAAAATTGAATGGGGTGTTTTGTGTAATTATAAAACATTGGATTTCGTGACTTTTGTCGTTTTACCACTAATTAGTTGTAACCAAGAAGTCTGCATTTTGAAAAATACCAAGTACTTGAAAGAAATATGAGTACTTAATTCTTATCAAGTGCAAATGTCTGCAATTGAAAAAAGGCAAAAAAAAAAAAAAAAGAGGACTTATCAGTGAGAACTAGATTCAAAAAGGCAAAAATCATAAAATTTTGATGCATCATAAACACATAACTTTACATTAGATATTGTGATTTTTTTTTTATCATTAGAGCTTGTAATAACTAGCTCCATTTTCATTTTTAGGTAATGGAGATGTTTGTATCTGATAATTTTCATAAAATTATGCCTTGTTAGGTATAATGAAATTAGGTCTTTTGGATTTAACTGATCATGGATGTACTATGCGCCTACAGTTACTCGAGTTCGAATAATAATGAAGTGCAAGAGTTGGCCATCCAAACCCTTTTGATTAATTTTTGAAGGATACATTATATTATTATATTCGTGGCCTATTCATGCATCTTAGAGCAATACATGCATGTCACTGCTTGACTTGTAATGCGTCGACTAATACAAGTACTAATAATTGCAAATGCCGCAATACCTTATTGTAGTTCGTTTATGAATGCAAATGGGGTTGATCTTCAAAAGGTTTAAAATCACTTTACAAAACTTTGGTGGAGCACTAGATTGGTGAACCCGTTTTGCGGTTCTGGTGATAAACTCTTTAAGTTAACATTGGCGGAGAAAAATTGTGGGAGTCAATTTTGAAACCAATCTCGCAAGTTCAACATATATAATATATAATAACATTTCGTGGTCATCAAAAATCCAAATAAAATTTCCCCACCTCTCCCCCAAGAAAAGAAAAAATCATCTTGCTCTTACGATCTCCGGTGGTACCATACCCACAAATTGTTTTAGATGCGTGTATATTCATCCAAATATTCAGAGAGAGAATGATACTTTCATTCTTTCTAAGTTATATTTTCTTCATGGTGTTAAAACAATATTAGAACAGCAATGAAGGGTAAATGTGATCTTTTCAGTTTTCATACTTACAATTTAAAACTAGTTAATTTATTTATTACAAGATATATACCTTCCTTTTTTTTTTAAAGTAAGGAGTGAATAAACCGTAAATTAACTAAATTTTCAACTCATACTTTCTTTAGGATTCAAATAAAATAAAGTTACTTGAAAACAACAACATCTACTTTTCAATAATGTAACATTATTAATACTGTATTGATACTAGGGATAAAATGAAGTGTTAAAATTTTATAAATCACTCACGTGGTAGAAACAATTTGTAAACAGAACCAAAGTGCCATTCTGCCAAATTTCTTTTGAAAATCATTTTAAAAACTTTAGTGGGGCACCAATTTTCCATATTGTGGAAAAATTGATGCTTGTGAATTGTGTGGATTTCAATTTTTACTGTTTCAGCAGTCCTGCGCATGCTTAGTGGAGCACTATTTCTGGACCTTGTTTGCGGATTAAAATAATTATGCCAAATTAACGGCAGCATATATAGCGAACAGATAAACTCATGCTTATTCCACAAATTCTTCAACAATATTTTGTTGACATAAGCATTTTTATTTCTTATATGGAATGGACCCAAGGTGACAGGTCAAACCACTCCACTACTATTGATATTATTGACTTAATTTGGTGAAGGGATGTTACACGTTCAAACCACTGGCAATGAAGTCCCTTTAAGTAGCTTGACTGTATTTGCTCCCCAGTTCGAGTCGGATGGAAGTCGTCTTTGTTGGGAGAATATGTGCCTCCCGGTTCGAGTAGGGACTTCTAATCTAAGTTGTGGTACGAGTTTAAAGGTGCCTCCTACAGTCGCATGGAAGTCGTCTTTGTTGGGAGAATATGTGCCTCCCGGTTCGAGTAGGGACTTCTAATCTAAATTGTGGTACGAGTTTAAAGGTGCCTCCTACAGTTGGAACCCTTTCCAGGATATCCCGTGGTTAAAACAAAAAAAAAATTCTATTAATGTTCATTATCTAATCGTATTTTTAATTTAATGTATTTAATTTATTCTTGTAAATTTTCATATTTATATTTTTATAATAATAAAAACGAAAGAAGGTAAATTTATATACATCTAGCACGGTCATAGAATAAGTGGAGTTATTTGTACTTTAAAATTTATTTTGAACGCTTATTTTTTTAAAATAAATATTTACTAAATTTAAATATTCAGATTTTACGTAATGAACATAGCAAAATGCCAAGAGTACCCGCAAACAATTTTGTTCATCTTTTTATTATTATTGCTTTTTTTCTGTTATGCTGTTAAGGAGCTCTCCCTCTATCAAAAATCGTACTTCAAAAACTCTCTTTCTTTGTAAAATAACTTATTAGTATTCTGATTATCTTTGCAAAATCAATTGGTGTCGGTTGATTTTTTGGGACTTTAATTTGTTTTGCTTCTTAGCCAACTTCACTTATAAAAATGGAGCAACACTACAAGAAAAGAGTAACGGTAAAGTATTGGCTATCAATATTTGTTAATCGAAAGAACTTGTTAAAATGAAGCAAGAGCAGATTTTTTTCTTTGAAAGAGAGAGAAAACGGATGTGAAGAAATTAAAGGGTGCAAAGACAGATCCGATTTGATTTGATTTTATGAGGTTTTACTTAATAGTAATACAAATAACCTTATCTTTCTCTAAAATCTAACTACAGGTTTAATTTTAGGTTTGAACACTGCATATTATTCAGTTTCAAGTGTTTTTTTTTTTTTAACTAAAAACTGATTTTTTTTAATAATATTAGTAATATTTTCTTTTTAATAATCACTTTGTGCCTTCACTTAGCAGTTTAGCAGTGAAGAAGCCAATAACTAACTTTCCCTTAAATTGTCAAAGTGTAGATGGTTTTGAGTTTCTGGACGCGTGGGAAAATAGGATTTGTCGGTCCGAATTCGTGTGATATCATGTTGATTTCGTATTTCATACCATATAGCATTAGTCGTCATTATAAGCATTCATGCTTCAATACATTTTTTATATTTATCTGAGTTTTCTCCTCGTACTGTATAAATTCTCCTAAAATCCTGATCTTTTCGTCGAAGTGACCCGAGAAAGTAGTTTTGTACTCTAAAATTAATGTTATAACGAACACTAACTGTAATAACGTAAATTGGCAACATGACGATTACTAGGACTTCTTGTTAAACCTCAACTCTTACGTCCGCAAAACCAAATTACATTCTTTTTCCCCTTATAACTTCTGAGCTATTAAGATCTTAATTATATAGATAAGAGAAGCATTCTTAAACTAGTTGCACTTAGAAGTACGTCGAGACCTACCTTGATATGGTGTACTTGAAGTCTGGTCTAGAATCAATCCCGAAATATGCTCCGAAAGAAGAATGAAGAGACATACCCTTAAATTAATTTTCTCTCACAATACATAGGGATAATTAAACCCTTGACTAGTTGACCGCACTAAGAAGATGTGAACTACTAAACTAAGGAGTTGTTGATATTGTTAAACTAGATGTTATAAATTTTAGTTGTATTTTAAAATCACACCAATCAAAAAGTTCAAAAGGAAAAATATCTACGCTGATATTGGGTTGTTGAAGTAAATAATCATACCAATGAGAGGACTCTTTCTATATGGTATTTTGATTTTGAAATGACTTATAGACCCTTCGGGAATTTACTTTGGGTTAATATAAAATATAACGTAATGGATGAAGAATATGTCAGGACCTTACTTGGATAGCTCGGATGGACAACTGGATATTCTAGGATGGATTACTTAATGAGATTAGATTAGGCACTTTTTATTTTATTTTATATAATAACAAGGTAGGGATAGGCATAACCCATGATCGATTTGAAGTTCCTATGTTTCCCATGATTGAAACACAGCAAGCAGTTCATTGTCAAAACTATGTTTCTCAGGATTGGATTTGGAACACGCGCCAAATTAAAATACGGTAGCACCACAGAATTCCAACTCTAGTAAAAGAATAATTATTCTAATTAAGTTTGTACGTAGATGACCATTCACCTTAATTACATACCTGAAAAGTGAAAATTAAGCTTCGGGTTGAGGCAGGATAACATAGAGCTTTGCCGTGGGCTTGTATTCACCTTGATTACATGCTGTGACACGTTTGGGAAGTACTTGGGCCGAATGGGTACTTTAGAAAGGGGAGAGGTACAAGTTGACTTGTAATTAACAGGAACAAAATCATACGCAAGGTTGGGAAGAAGAGAACACCTGAGCAAGAAAAGGCCTGAGATGTTACAGCGGCGAGAGAATTGAGGGTTGGAAATGAGAGATTTGCTGGGTTTGGATGCAGATTTGAATTGGAGAAGAGATTTTATGGGTAACCGAAATTGGATTTCTGTCAATAAGTCATCATTATTTGCCATTAATTTAGCAGGTATAGTTAGCTCATTGCCATTTCCGGAAAGACATATTTGAGAGGCTAATTTTATTTACTCAAGCTATGTTTGGAATTTACATGTTTTTAAAAATAAATTGTAATTATAAAATAAAAGTTAATAATATGTAATAAATATAAATTTTAAATAATAATTTTGATAAAATTATTAATGATATAATTGATTTTTCATCATAAAAGTAAAAAATTATATCAATATAACTTCCAATCTAAATGTTGCGGACCGCCCAATTCGCTAGTCCAATTTGCTCACCAAGAGCCCAACACAAGATCAAGAGTGTTAACTTAACCCAATTTCGGAAAGTTCTAGGCAACTCTAGCACATTGAGCTGGTAAATACTCTAGAATTCTCTATACAATTTCAGCACATGTAAATAGCTAAGAAGTGGTAGAATTCTCTAGAATCTCTAGAGCTTGGCAAGCCTCCTCTATAAATATGGGATTGCATTAGGCATTTGTACACAACACAACAACAAGCATTGAGCAAGCAACTCAAGCATTGTAATCTCTCTTTTGTGCAATACAATTTCTCTTATTCGGCTCAATTGCTCTCTTCTTTAATTTGAGAAGCTCAAGGCTTACTTAGCAACATTCGGCAAAGTTGTCTAAGTGCCGCACGGGTTAGCTACGCAAAATACTCATCCCGTGACAAGTGGTATCAGAGCTAAGGTTTGCACGCACGCAAGTTAGCTCACAAGCAATGGTCAACCCTTCGAACGTAGCACAAGAGGGTGTTGTTGGTGTGGATGTTCCATCGGAACCAAGCCGCAAGCCGCGGTCGTGAGGGAGAGCGCGCCCAAGGCAAGACTCGCAGCAAGTCCAAGGCCCATCTGTGGATGCGTTGGAGCCTCGTGTAGCCACTCTCGAAATCGCATTGTTCGCCGCTCAAGATAGCCTCGAGGGATTGGAGGAACGAGTGGACGGTCTCGAGGGGGAATACGTCGAGTTCACGGTGGCAACAAAAGCTCTCATCCAAGAGCAAGCGAACACTCTCCGAGGTGAGTTTCGTTCTTTTCATGATGAGTTGCTCAAACTTCATAGTTTTGTTCAGGATGAACTACGCGCTGTCTGTACAGAAGTGGATGAAGTCCGTTCGGATTGGGAATGGCACAAGCGCACACTCTCTGCTAGTCCAGCTTCCACAAGCATGAGTGATGCGCGCCGCATTGATGTGCCAAAGCCCGACACTTACGATGGCACACGCAATGCCACAATCGTGGACAACTTCCTATTTGGGCTTGATCAATACTTCTATACCATGGGTGTATGAGATGAGGTATCGAAAGTGGGCACTGCACCCACTTATCTTAGAGGCGCTGCACAACTATGGTGGCGTCGCAAGCATGGCGAGATGGGCAAGGGCATTTGCACTATCGACACTTGGGCCAACTTTAAGCAAGAACTCCGAAAGCAGTTTGCCCCAAGCAATACGGAGAAGGAAGCGCGACCGCACTTACGTCGCTTTAAGCAATCGGGTAGCATTTGAGACTATATCAACGAGTTCACTACCCTTATGTTGGAGATAAGTGACATGTCCGACAAGAATTCGCTCTTCTACTTCCAAGATGGCCTCAAGGATTGGGCCAAGACCGAGCTTGATAGGCGTGGTATTCAAACACTTGATGATGCCATCGCCGTTACAAAATCGATCACTGAATACTCTACCCAATCCAAAGATAAGAAGTGTAACCAAGGCAAAGGTGGGGGAGAGAGTCGCAAGGACAAAGGCAACAACCGCAAAGATTGGGGGCAGAAAAAGCAGCCTAGTAATAAGAGCGGGTAAGGAAAATTGGAGGACAAGAAGGAGGCGCCAAAGCCGCGAAGCCCATGCTTCATATGCAACGGTCCTCATTGGGTACGCGATTATCCGGAGAAGAAGTTGTTCAACGCTCTTGCTGCCCAACTCAAGAGCAACCCCACGATGTCCACGGAGGAACCCCAACTCAGCATGGGTTCTCTCCAACGCCTCGGCACACTCAATCGCCAACAGCCCGCACTCGTCAAGAAAGGGCTCATGTATGTCAGCGCAAAGATAAATGGTCAGTCCGTTCGCGCACTGCTAAACATGGGAGCAACGCACAATTTCGTGTCCATAGACGAGGCCAAGCGCTTCGGCCTCAAGGCCACCAAGGAAGGAGGCACAATGAAGGCAGTAAACTCACCTACCAAGCAAATTGTAGGAATCGCACAAGGCGTGCACATCACACTCGGTACGAGGAGTGGAAAGCTTGATTTCTCCATTGTGCCCATGGATGACTTCAAGATGGTCCTCGGCATGGAATTTTTCGACCAAGTCTATGCCTTCCCGCTGCCCGCTACAACTCCCTGAGTATCCTCGATGGGAGAAAAGCATGCATGGTACCCATGGAGCGAGGCAAGTCCGAGGAAAAGACACTCTCCGCCATGCAATTCAAAAGGGCTTTAAAAAAGGACCCAAACTTCTTGGTCTCTATTCGGGAATTAAACGAGGAAGGAAATTACGGAAAGTCGCCAAGCCAAGTCCCTCCGTGAATTCCAGACGTCCTCAATGAGTACAAGGACGTGAAGCCACCAGCCTTGGCGCCCTACCGCATGGCGCCACTCGAATTAGAGGAGTTGCGGAAATAACTCAAAGACTTACTGGACACAGGTTACATTCACCCCTCAAAGGCCCATTCGGTGCATCGGTCCTCTTCCAAAAGAAAAAAATGGATCGTTACGGATGTGCATCGACTATAGAGCGCTCAACAAGATCACTATCAAGAACAAGTATATGATTCTCTTGATCGCAGACTTGTTCGACTAACTTGGCAAAGCGCGGTACTTCACCAAACTTAACTTGCACTCCGGGTACTATTAAGTGCGCATTGCTAAGGGCGACGAACTGAAGACAACGTGCACAATAAGGTACGGGTCTTTCGAATTCCTTGTGATGCCTTTTGGCCTTACTAATGCACCCGCCACATTTTGCACACTCATGAACAAAGTACTCCAACCATTCCTCGACCGCTTTGTGGTCGTGTACTTGAATGACATCGTGGTGTATAGCACCACACTCGAGGATCATGCCCAACACTTGCGACAAGTTCTCCGGGACAATGAGCTCTTCCTCAAGTTGGAGAAGTGCTTGTTTGCCCAACAAGAAGTGGAGTTCCTTGGCCACAAGATTGCGGGCGGGAAACTCATGATGGAAAATACCAAAGTGAAGGCCATCCTCAAATGGGAACCTCCCTCGAAAGTGCTCAAGCTTCGCTCATTCCTTGGACTGGTGAACTACTACTGCCGCTTCATCAAGGGCTACTCAGCCAAGGCGGCACCCTTAACGGACATGCTCAAGAAAAACAGAACGTGGCATTGGTCCGAAGAGTGCCAATGCGCATTCGATGAGTTAAAGAAGGCAATTTCAGAGGAACCAGTCCTCACCCTTCTGGACCACACCAAGCATTTCGAAGTTCAAACGGATGCCTCGAATTTCGCCATAGGTGGAGTACTTATGCAAGAAGACCACCCCATAACGTTCGAGAGTCGAAAGCTAAACGATACGGAACGCCGCTACACGGTGCAAGAAAATGAGATGACAGCCATCATACATTACTTGCGGGTGTGGCGACATTACTTGTTAGGCTCTCACTTCACGATCATGACGGACAACGTAGCGACGAGCTACTTTCAAAAAAAAAAAAAGTTGAATCCGAAACAAGCACAGTGGCAATAATTTCTAGCGGAATTCAACTACCGGCTCGAGTACAAACCGGGGAAACCTAATGTCGTTGCGGACACTCGAAGCCGTAAGGCGGAATTGGCAACACTTAGCATGAGCCAACCAAAGTCCGACCTTATCTCATATATCAAGGAAGGCCTCCAACAAGATCCGTTAGCAAATGATTTGCTGGAGAAGGTGCTTGAGGGAAAGACAATGCGATTTTAGCAAGAGGAAGACATCCTCCTCACTAAGGGAGATCGGTTGTTCGTGCCAAGGTATGAAAATTTACGGAAGAAAGTAATCAAAGAGTGCCACGACTCCAAGTGGGCTGGTCACCCAGGAATCGAGCGCACCGCCGCACTAGTCCAAGCCTCGTATTTTTTGCCGCACATGAGGGACGACATCGAGGCATATGCACGAACTTGTCTTGTGTGCCAATAAGATAAGGTGGATCATCAACTTCCAGCGGGATTATTAGAGCCGCTACCACTAGCAACAAGGCCATGGGAAAATGTCTCCATGGACTTCATCACATCGCTGCCCAAGTTCAAAGGTTGTGGAAGCATCATGGTCGTTATCAACCGATACAATAAGTACGCCACATCCATTACCGCACTAGTCGACTGCAAAGCGGATGAGGCAGCTCGCCTATTCGTCAAGTACATTGTGAAGCTTTAGGGAGTTCCAAGGAGCATTGTGAGTGACCAAGACCCTCGCTTCACTGGGCGTTTTTTGACATAGCTCTTTAAAATATTGGGGACTGATCTCAAGTTCTCAACAAGCTTCCACCCACAAATGGATGGGTAGACCGAGAGCATTAATAGCCTCCTCGAGATGTACCTGATGCATTATGTGAGCGTTCATCAGCGAGATTGAGCGAAGCTACTCGACATCGCCTAATTTTCTTATAACTTGCAACGAAGTGAGGCTACGGGCAAGAGTCTGTTCGAGATCATCATGGGATTCCAGCCCATGATCCCCAATGTCATAGCCTCGACTTACGGAGGGAAAAGCCACGCGGTACACAAGCTCGCTCGCGAATGGCATGAGGAAGCGGACATAACGCGAGCCTACCTCGACAAAGTCGCGAGAAAATGAAAAAAATGAGACGTTAGTGAGGTGCTACGAGGGACCCTTCCGAGTTGTTCGACGTGTGGGCAACGTCTTGTATCAACTCCAACTTCCGCCAAGACTCAAGAACCATCCGGTCTTCCATGTGAGCCTTCTCAAGCCATATCATGAAGACATGGGAGACCCAAGTCGCGGAGAATTGAGGGGCGCGCCAACCACCGTTGTCACTGCGTTCGACAAAGATGTGGACTACATCACTGCGGACCGCGTGGTTTCGATGAGGGGCGTGCCAGCACAGAGCGAGTACTTGGTGAAGTGGAAAAACCTCCCTGCGAGCGAACCCACTTGGGAACGTGAAGATGATTTGTGGCAATTCGCTGAGCACATCCAGAATTTCAAGCACGAGAGCGCGACGAGGACGCCGCTAGCTTAGGTGGGGGAGGATGTTGCAGACTGCCCTATTCGCTAGCCCAATTCGCTCACCAAGAGCCCAACACAAGGCCAAAAGTGCTAGCTTGACCCAATTTCGGAAAGTTCTAAGCAACTCTATCACATTGAGCTTGTAAATACTCTAGAATTTAATAGTTAGAAAGTGGTAAAATTCTCTAAAATCTCTAGAGTTTAGCAAGCCTCCCCTATAAATATGGGATGACATTAGGCATTTGTACACAACACAACAACAAGCATTGAGCAAGCAACTCAAGCATTGTATTCTCTCTTTTGTGCAATACAATTTCTCTTATTCGGCTCCATTGCTCTATTCTCTAGTTGGAGAAGCTCAAGGCTTACTTAGCAACATTCGGCAAAGTTGTCTAAGTGTCGCACGGGTTAGCTGTGCAAAATACTCATCCCGTGACATAAAGCAGTTAGTGTTTATTAAACACTTTAGTGCTATAACTTTTGAGTTATAACTGTCCAATCTCAATTTCAGACGCATTCTCAAACGCATATAATGACAAACTTTTCTTTGATTGATTGATTGATTTTCAGGAGAAATTTTGAGAGAAAACAATACTGGAATGATAGAAAGAAAAGCGTTCACATTTTATTATGATAGCAAGCATGAGTAGATAAATAAAAGAAAAAGTTTTTGTGTGAATAAAACTTCTTCCGAAACTACTAATACTAAAGTAAACTAAAAACTTCAAAATTTTCGTAATTAGAATTAGTGATGGTTTTAGAAGTGTGAGGCAGTTACGAGAGGATCCAGTATAACAGTAGTTTAGAGAAGGACTGTTGGAACCACTTAGAAGACAGGCAAATATTCTTTTGGTTCCTACAATTTGAGTTAATAACCCAATTAGTTCTTGTGATTTAAACAATTAACTACATAGAAAGTTCCTAAATATTGTATATTTGTTTGTTAAAATCTACTTAAATATTCTCTATTTAATTTTCATCGGTTACATATTTAATATCCACTATTTAATTTTAGTTATATATTTGATTTGTTTGAAATTTAAGTTACATTAGACAAAATACTATTTTACCATCTAAAATTTTGAAGTTAGATCCAATTTTTAAAGTCAAATCCAATAGCTCCAAAAGAAATGAAAAGGGTATTTTGGGTAATTTTAGATATAAGGACTAATTAGATGAGTAACTCAAACTATAACATAATTTTACCATTTAAATATAGTAATTACATAGAGATGTTCCAATCAAGGCGGGAATCCTCATCAGCTAATTAACCACTGATAGTTACAATAACAAGAAAGTGAGAAAATGACTATCAAACAAAAGAGGCCCCAAAAAAAAAAAGAAAAAAAAAAGCATTGGAAACTCAAAATCTCTTAAAAAATCTTAATTTTATTGATGATATAGATAACTAACGGTAGAGCTTTAGGCCATTTTTTTAAAAGTTCTGCTATTTGCCCCGGGTCAAACCCCGGGTCAAGCCCCGAAAGCAACAAAGAAACGACGTCGTTTTGGGAAAATTGTTACAGTCGAAATTGGTTTCTCTGTCTTCGTCTCCACTCTCACAGCCCCTTCCCCTTCGTTTCAGCTTGATTTTTTTTTAATTCATGGAAAAGTTTTATTTGACATGTTTAATACACATTTATGCCAAAGATTTCATCCAACGCTGAAACTGAAATACATATAACATATATGAAGCAACAATTCTCTACGAGATTTTTCTGCTACAAGGAAGTGGGGCAAGGAGGAATCAAAATGTCAGTGATCCCTTCTAACATCATCACCACACTCTTCATAGAAGGACGAAGAGCAGGTTCATCTTGGACACACCAAAGCCTCACCTTGATCATGTTCTCCAGAGTCTTCTTATCTACTTCTTCGCCACAGACAAGCTTATTGAACTCTCTATCAATGAAGCACTTATAAGCCCAGTTGATAAGAACAATTTCCTCTGGTTTTGAAGGATCAATCTCCGTGTTTCTTCTGCAGCAAACAATTTCCAAGAGCACTACTCCATAACTGAAAAACATTTGCTTTCACTGATATTGGAGTATTCTTAGACCATTTTGGCGCCATATAACCTCTTGTCCCTCTGATCAATGTGAAAGTCCTTGTTTGGTCTGGCATCAACAACTTTGCCAGCCCGAAGTCTGAAATTTTTGCAGTCCAAAATTCATCCATCAGAATGTTGTGAGGCTTTATATCACAATGAATGATTGGCGCTTCACATTCATTGTGGAGATAGATGTTTCAGCTTGGTTGAGGCAAAATCAACAACAACCCCAAATTGCACTCTTTCTCTTTGTTTTCTCTTCGCCTCACAACAGCCCCAAATTGCTTTCTCTTTCCCTTCGCCTCACAGCCCCTTTCTCCTTCTATTTCTCTGTTTCCCTTCCCCTTCATTTCACAGCCACCATCACGCACCCACCACACCGACATCCATCAGCCTCGCAGCCACCATCACACAGGGTTCCATCACAAATACCCAGCCATCGGCACCACCAAAAGACAAAAGGAAAAGTTTGAACAAGGATGAGTGTCGGCGTTGTCGTTGAAGGATGAGTTTCAGCATTTACGGTTGCTGCAAAAATTTCGTCTGTAAGAAACAGAGAAATAGAAGGAGAAAGGGATTGTGAGACGAAGGCAAAGAGAAACCAATTTCAGCTGTAATAATTTTGCCAAAACGACGTCGTTTTAGGGCTTGGGTAAGGAAAAAAAAAGGAATGAAACGACGTCGTTTATTGCTTTCGGGGTTTGACCCGGGACTTGACTCGGGGTAAGTAGCATTTTCCTTTTTTTAATTAACCTCGGCAAGCGAGGGCTTTATTGAAAAATAAAGGAGATTACAAGGAGATTAGGGTTTACAACGAATCTTACCACTTAGCAAATCCAAACACTAAAACGAAAAAATAGTAGCTCCAAAAACTCAGCAAAAAGCAGCCTAAATCAAAGACTAGACCTCAAGCCATTTAGATGCACCATGAAAATATTATAAATCAAAGACTAGACCTCAAGCCAAGCGACACATTTTTTGCTTCATTCACATCGACAGGTGGATTAAGAGTAGCAAATGCAAGCAGCTCTTGGTTACGTTGAAACAAGACCATGTCTTCTGGACTCAAAGAAACTAAAGCTTCTACTCCTGTACCATCATTTGTGGCCATCAACATAAAAAAGTTGGGACTCACAAAGTTCAGGAAAGTCACATGTATTGGCTTTCCCCACCCGAAATCTGCTGCTTGGTAAAATGGAAAGCGAACAACACTAGTGAAAGAGAAGAAATCGATTTCACCTCTTTCAAACTTGTCTCTAATTGACTGATCTTGAACGGTGAGGAGACACTTGTTTTCCAGCAAAGTTTTCAGACCGTTTCTGCTGAATTCTTCTTTTGCTCTCTTTAGTTCACAAACCAAGTCTTGTAATTTCGTCTCCTTTTCACCTGTTTGGGCAACCGCATACCCTACACAATTGCCCACAGAATTGTCAGGCAAGGGCGGCACCAATTCCGTACGGAAGTTGGCCCCCTGTAGTAATAAAGATGGTCTTGGTGACCCGCCGTGGTTTGATCTTGATGCAGTCCTTGTGCACTTCCAAATAAGAGCAGTTATAGCTTCGACGGTTGATGGTCTGGGAACGATTTCACTGGCAGCTTCAGCCTTGAGTTGAGCAATTTTTGAGGCATCAAACACAAACCTGTTAAATTCAACACGTTCACTCGGTGAAAAGCGCAAGGGATAGGACGAGACGGCTTCACTTGCTGGAAAAAGAGACGCTGTAACATATTGGGGAAGCATTGACGCCGGCAGCTTGCTTGGCTGATGATGATCATCAACACGAGCTGTGGCTGCCCAGCAGTTGATGAATGTTGCTAATGACATTCCGTCAATAAGCACGTGCGAAGCGCACGTTGCGATTGCCACTCCTCCGCATTTGAAGAAAGTAGCTTGAACAATTAGCAATGGACTATCCTTGCCTGCTACTGGTCCTTCTTTGCCGAACGGATGGAATTCACTTAATAAATTGTGATCAGGTTCTTGTAGATACTGAGACAAGAATCCATTTGCACGACCTTCAATGAACTCAACCCCGTCGTCATTACATTCAATTGAGAAATCGTCTTTGACTTTCCCAGCAAATGGGTAAAATTTTGTAAGAGTTTCTGATAGGGATGACTTGAGACGACGTGAAATTCGGCCAGCTTTGACACTGAGATCATCGTCATCGTTTACTTTGTAGATGAAAATACCTGTCGTATACATTGGGTAATTTATCTGGTCAATGAGTGAGCGTTTAAAATTTCTTAGGTAATGAGGAGTTGGGTAAGATGGTTTGATGGCTTCTTTGGCCACTATCTCAACTTCTAGTGCCCTGCCCATTAATTTACGTGCGTATTCGAAGTAAGCTGTTACTTTTGCAACGATATGTAGACTTCTTGTTAATATTTTTACAGTACCTGCATGTCGTCCAATAAAACGTATATCAAAATTAACTGTGTGCACATATATATGGTTACGGCTCACTCTCTTGATAATATATGAAGATCATCATTCACATCAAATTAAAAAAATGAAAAAAAAAATAACAACAAAGAAGCGAATTGCCAAAATCTCCTAGAAGAAGGAAAAAAAAAATCTTAGCATCTCAAGACGCTAATAAAAATATAATTGACACCACCAACAAGTGCATAGATCAGTCGGCAAAAGGTTGTTCGAATTTAGGCAAGGTCTTTGGTTCGAGATTTAGGAATACTGCGCTAAATATTTGTTGGAAGAGTTTTGCAGCTCTAGTGATTTTATCTGGCTCGAGTTTAGATTAGTCAAGACCCAATGTAGTTTTCGGATACCAAATAATTTAATATATATATATAATTGATACCTACTAATGTTTATACATATATGATAACAAGATTTGATTACCTAAAAAGTACTTTGGCGTTGCAGTCCCGTTGTTGCTCTAGACTCTAGATCTCGGTTTTGCTTTAAAGATGACTGTTCATCATGCATTTTGCAGCTCTCTTCCCTGGTTGATCCAACCCTAATATAGTGAAAACTTACAAGCGTTCTGTATAGTTTATTGAGAATTTGCTATTTTTTTACTATTTAATAAACTCTGGGAGCTGGCAAGAAATTAAACACAATCTGTATAGATCCCTTAGACAATGCCATATGGACAACTGGCAAGAAATTAAACACAATCTGATAGCTTCCTTTATATGCACGGATAGTTTAATGAATATTTTGCTCACCCAAATGGTGGAAAATGTTTTCAACAACTTCACATGACTTTGAGGAGTCAAACATTTATATGATAATCAACTAAAGGTTAAGGAAAATTTATCAAATCCTTGAAATCAGCCACGCATCGTGCTAGTCAACTCCAGCCACAGGTATATATGAGGACCTTTTTTTGTTCCCTTCCGCCCTTCGGCCGTGTTAGATATATTGAGTCATACACAGATCTGTATATTAGCGTTATAAAGCTTCTTTACAAGTGGGCATCCCATCGGAGCATACATTTCTCTCTTCTTATACAGGGAGATTGTTAGTTTTCCTCTATTAGAATCAATATATATCACTTACCATTGCGGCTAAGAATAATCATATATACATATATAAAATAATTCTTAAGTTCGATGTCTGCATTCATCATTGTACACGGGCAAACTTTTGTAGAATGCAGGGTAATTTTACACTAAGGGATCCCTTTGGTCAAATAATTTTGCAATAAAGTAAGAGTGCACGCATGTGAGGCTTTGCTCATGATTTTCTGCATCGACGACTGAATCAATTAATTTTCTTTGAGAACGCTATCGATCAAAGGCACTCTTTATCCATGTGCATCTGGTCGAACGTGAAATTCAAGATATCGTGTAAGCCTGCTCGATTTCTGCGTCTACTTAAATTAAATGAATTTGTTTCGGTCACTGTGAAGCTTTTTCTTTTTATTTTCTTTATCCACAAATACTTATATATGAAAAAAAATATATTTATATTTTTGGAAACTTAATGGAATAAGATAGTTAAACCGAATTGATAGGGTAGATAAACATTAAATATCATTCTAGTACCAGACTAAATCAACGTAATTAAGTTACACTCTAATCAAAGTATGTTTACATCTTGTTCTAATATAAATGACTCAATAAGATTTTAATAACGCATTAAGTGAGTTTAAATGATGTTCTAATTCAAATGACTTTACAAGAATGATTTCAATAGATAATCCCAAAGAAATTATAAAAAAGTATATTTTTTTATTAATCAAAGTTTATTGAGAAAATAATAAGACCTCCCTATTTAAAGTAGAGCTAATCTTCTACCCCAATTTAACTTAAAAAGGAAACTAAATCATAATTATATCAGAAATAAGAATTAAAATACATGCTACAATAGACTTTAATTAAAAATAAAAAATCAAAAGACCTAAAATGATAAAATTTTAAAATCCTAAAATAATGTACTAAATCAAAATTAAATATTAATTCCGTTAAAATCACGTAGGATCACAAAGCAGCCTACTGCAAAGTTAATCTAGTTAGTGCTTGAGCAGCTACACTAGAAGAAAAACGCACATAATGAAAATCAGAAGGTTGCACCCGCTGCAGCATCTCTAATTAGCCAATAAATCTCCTTTCGAGTACTTTTGTTGAAGTAACCAACCTTACTACATTCTGCCAATCAGACTCAATGAAAGCAAAAGTTTTTGAGCTCCCATAATGTCTTCAACTAGCATTCTCAAGTTGGGAATACAAACCTCACATTTCGCCAATGCCTTAGTGGACTGTGAAGCTTAAAATGCCAAGAATCACGTATAATATGTATTGCAAAGAGTATGATCAAAAGATTTTACTAATTTTAATTTTTAAATATCTATTTCCTCACTTGTGTGGTAAATAAGAGAGTAAAAAAAAAATACAATCATCCAAAAGACTTTTTAAATAAAAATAAATTAATATTATTTTAATTAAATGACTATTTTTTAAAAAATAAATTATAATTAAAGAACTTCTCTCTAATAAAAAATAATAAAATATAAATTGAAAAAAGAGAAAGTACTCTACAAAATTAAAGAAAGAAAAATATATTTTATTAAAGAATTTTAATTAGTATCTTTTAAAATTTTAAATGTTAGAGCATCTCCAAAAGGCTTTATAAATTTTACTCTTCAAATATTCATTTGCTTACTTATGTGGCAAATAGATGAGTGAAAAAATATATTGTTCTCCAAAAAACTCTTCAAATAGAAATAAATTAATATTATTTTAATTAAATAACTATTTTTTTAAAAGAAAAGTCAACAGTAATTAAAGCACATTTCTCTTTTTCTTCAACAAAAAGTAATAAAATATAAATTGAAGAGGGAGAAAGTAACTCTTCAAATTTGAAGAGAGAGATTTATTTCTTATTTGAAGAATTTTAATTGGAGTGTCTTTTGGAGCCTTAAATGTTGATATAACTCTTCAAATAAGTAATAAAATCTTATTTGAAAAGTCTTTTGGTGATGCTCTTATGTCACTCTTTAAATAAACAAAAAAAATCTTATTTAAATTTTTTTTGATAATTCTCTAATATACTTTCAGCTTCGGTTCTTGGACCAAATTTGTTCTTATTCATTTGTTTTTTTTTCTCTCAACTTGGTCTGCCCATAGTGAATATACTAATTGAAAATTTTGAATAGCGGTGCAATCGTCAGATTCGAAAGTCAACGGGGCATCGGTGTCAACATTACGGCACAATATTTGATATATTTTCACCGATTGGCATGATTGGTTTCCATTTGAATTAGAAATGAAAGGCACACTAGATTGCACTAGAACATCTTCTTTGCCCACAATCCATTTCAACCTCAAGAGCAATTCAAGAAATAAAAATGTCTGTCGCTGCAGAGCCAAGAAGCAAATAACCTAAGAGCGGAGGGATCGATGTTCTTCATTGGCATTAATTTAGGGAAACTGGTTTAACCACAAGATTGAATTTTCCTAAACTTTATTTAAACTTGCAAGAGTCCACAATTAATAAATTAATTAGCTCCTCATATATGCCAACTCTTTATACCTGTCATCTTTCTTCTCCAGCACCTTATAGTCAATTAGTCACAGAGTTGGAACAGATCAAATATTCACTCTCTGCTGCTCTGTATTCATTAGTAGTTTTTATCTTCATTCTTCAACAAGCAAAGAGAAAGCATTACATGATGCAATAACACATTTAATTTGTTAACAATATTCATACCATCAAAATTGCTTATTCAACACAAGGAATTCCAAATGACTAATAAGCCAATAGAAAAAGTCCAACAGCTACATTTAAGCCATTTAAAATCAGAAATTTAACCCCACAGCTAGCATCAAACCAGGAAAAGTCTTGTCATTAAGGTTGTAGCGTACAGCCTTACCAGGTATGTGCAGCATCATATACGACTCTTCATCGTTTGCTTCCCGAATAACACCAAGTTTTGATTATTATTATTATTTTTTTTTGGGGGAAACCACCAAGTTGGTGGGATTTTAGTGGGGACGCCTATCTATAATATAGATTAGAAGAAGAAGCACATAGATAAGAGGGAAACATGAACAAAAAACCTCATAGAAAAAAGGAAATACATAATAAAGTATAGATAAACAGCAGAAAACTGATAAGAAACAAGAAGAAAAAAACAATCTGAACGCCTGATAATATTGAATATTTGTAAAGAAAAACATCTGGAAGTAGATCCATCTCAGGAAACGCTAGCTGCTATTAAAGCATTGAGGCCAACGATGTACTTGACCAACCAAAGTAATCCGGCACAGGTCCTCAGTAGGAAGAGACCAGGGACTCCGTGGTCTGTCAAGGTTACGGCGGCGGGAGAAGCAAGGACTGGAAATTAGATATTGCCAGTCTTTACATACACATTTGAATTTGATAATAGACCCTTTGGGTAAGCGGACTAGAATTTCTGTTAACAGATCTTCATTATTGGCAATGGCCTCAGCAGAAGACATTGTTGAGAATTATTGGCAATGGCAAATGAAAGGAATCCGAAATAAAATCTTATACACAAGAGTTTCTGCTTTACCAATATTCTTTTCGATTTAGAATTGTTCACGTTACTTCCTTCTCAAAGTAAACAACTTCATTAATGATTGGGCCTTGGATTTCGGATTTAAGCCGAACCTTATGGGATGAACAATCCCACAGTATATTAAGTAAGTGGCTGATGCTTCTTTTTATTTTATTTTATTTAAAAATATGATGATAATAATTGACAAAGTGAGACTATAGCGTTAGCAACCCTTATTTTTGTCCTTAGAATAATTTTTTTTTTTTCAATATATGCATTTATAACGACGTACGTAGTTAAGATTTAATGATGTACATATTCTTATCCAATATCTATCGATTTCGAATCCAATCCTGTGAAGATATCACCACAAAGTTCTTATCGACACTAAATTCAAATTCTATTCGAAGCCACCTGTTTTTTTGGCCGTCATCCTCCTTCTCTAGCACTTTGTAATGAACCAGAATGAATGCAGACAATTTTAAAGTGGGTTGATTTGATGGGATCGTAAGCTAAACCAATTCTATGGATAACTCTTGACGTTTCATCCCCAAATAGAGGAAGTGGAGCAAATTGACGTTTCATCCCCGAATGTAATAGTCGTGCAGAAATTCACTATTCCTTTTACTGCTTGAACAAAGGAGTAAGCCATTACAAGATTGCAAGATCCTTAATTTCGAGGAACGGTTTACAAAAGTGAGGGACCTAAACGGAGCTGCGCTCGTTAACTTGTTTCCAAGAGGAAGGAAATCATATTCCGGATTAATGAGACAACCACAAGTTCTGTGTAAAACAATAAGATCAGATGCAACATGGGTGTCAGGATTAAGCCAGCGGGAGAAGCCATGCCATGACTTGGAAATTAGAGATTGCCAGTGTTTAGATAATTTGATAATATGTTTTATAGGTACGCAATCAGAATTTATGTTAAGAGATCTTCATTATTTGCAATCACCTCAGGAGACGACAACTTTGACAATTTTAATTTTGAAGAAGACATTATTTTTTTTGAAAATTTTGAAGAGACTAAGAGCTCATGATGGTAGACATTAGACAATCTAAATAATATAACCAACAATCAATAGACCTCTAAGTGTAAGGAAAGTGGTTCGAACCCCACAAATAAATTATGAGGGTTTAATTTAAATTTTCTTAAATATAAGATTTGATGTAAATTTATCTTAATAATTTTGTTGTAAATTTATACCAATAATTATATAATTGTAAATATCATAAATAATAGTCTCATTTAAAAAAAATTATATAACCATCAGCAGAGAAGAGTGTCTATATGTGAAAAGTAAAGAAACTGAACCCAAATAAAAAAAATTGAGTGACGTCACCCAAATACAAGTCCACAGAACCTAAGCAGCTAACCCACAAAAAGTTATACAGCACGAACCCAAATCTCATTTCACCGTCCCATTCACAACATCATCCAATTGAAAATTGAAACCCGAAATCCCAAAATATCTCGCTCGGCGGCAAATTGCTGTACTTCTCCTCCCTTTCCAAACTCTGCTCTTGCAATTTTCACTCGAGTCCAAGTTTAATTGTCTCAATATTGAAATTTCCATTTTCTTAGTAGGCCTTGTGTTTTGAGTTTGGGTCAACCCATATCTACGGGACAAGCCCACGGGACAATTAATAACCGGGATAGGTGATGTATTTTTTTCTTTTTAAATTTAATAAGATTTAATTTTGAATTTTGATATACTATTTTATATTAATATAATCAGACTTATTTTCATTTGGGATGATGCATAGAGAGGGGCGGAATGAAGGCACTTAAGACTAGAGTCTGATTTTTTATTTTTTATTTTTGTTTCTAAATATAATATGATAAGTTATGTATAAAAAGTTTAAATTGCTCCCGATGTATTTCATCCATAACTTTGATATATTGGATAAAAAGTGTAGTTTTAAAATTTTTACTAACATTAATCTCGAAATGGAAATATGTGACTTACATTTAACCAATAAAAAAATAAACAGCAATTTGCTTGAGGACTTTTTCCTTTGATCCCTTTTATGATTGTGGTGATCTAGGAATGGCAAAATCCTCCACGGGTTTGGGGCCCCATGAAGTCCCACCCCAAATAGAGAAAAATTTTACTAATTTTTGGAAAATTGGGTGGGGAGTGGGGAAAAAATAATCCCCAAATTGTTAAATGGGTAGGGTTTGGTATTGCACTCTCCACCCCACCTCCACTCCAATCCCCATTATATATAAATATGTTTTTAATTCTTATTTAGTAATTTTTATTTTATCAACTATAATGTCAATTAATAATTTTTTTGCTTTTTATGTAATATAAACAAAATATGAATAAAAAAAATCCTACAATATTTTTCAATTCTAAAACATTATTATGTTTTCTTTTCTCTTTTAAGGTGTTGCTCTCTTTAAATATTTTTCACTTTTAATATCATTTTAAGATATTGTTTCAAACTTTTAGAGATTTTTTAAAAAAATTAAATACTTCATAATATGGTGATACTTTTATTTTAAGTTTATAATTTTTAATTTACTGAAATCATATATTTATATTTACTATAAAATAGGCAAATGGGAAATGGGGTGGGAATGGGAAAATCATTCCCCATGTGGGGATTCCTCATTCCCAACCCACTAAATTTATTGGGGAATGGGGTGGGAAATAGGGGTGGGCAAAATCGGGTTCGAGTCGGGTTCGGATCAACCCGATCGGGGTTCGAGTTGGATAAAAATCGATCCGAACTCCACCCGAACTTATAACCCGATCCGAATTAAATTAGGATCTGATCGGATCGGGTTAAAAAGTCGGGCGGAGTTCGGATCGGATTGGATGCGGGTTAATTCGGGTTATTCGGATGAATTCGGGTTAATTTGGGTCGGGTGTAATCAGATCGGATTCTGGTTAATTCGGGTTATTCGGATCAATTCGAGTCAATTCGGGTTATAATTAATTTGGCAATTGGGGAGGTGAAATTAGGAAATTAATTTATTATAATTTTATTGTATTTTTTGCTGAAGGGTTTTGGTGTTGGAAAGTCACATGAAATTATCTTTTCTATTTTGTGTTGTTGATTATTAGGCTCATAATGAATCTTGCACCAAGCATGCTTACAAAAATTTTGTTCATATTAAAATAAATTAGGTTATAAATTTAAATGGAGGATATGAACCAGATCAGATGTTACACAAAGGCTGTATTGGAGAGATATTCGTTAAACCCTGTTTTATATGCATCCCCGCAAAATATTATTAGTAAACTTTTAGGTTACTTTATTAAACGTAACTTTAATTGAGTTACTCCATTAATTATCTTTAATTAGAGGGAAGAGAGTAAAAGGGAGAAAAAAGAAATTGTATTACTTTTAATAAAATAACTTATAAATTTAAAAATTATGTACAAATGTTAAAATATTATTTGTTAGTGGTTTCATATTAGATTATGAAGACCCAAAACATCACGCTAGAATTTCTCCTGTCCAAAAGTTTTTCACAATAAAAAAATGAATTATTTTTTACAAATTTTAATCTTATCATATGGTCATGTTTGTTCAAAATTCAAAGAAAACCTTAACGACTTGCTATGTGGCACAATAATAAGTCTTAATGTTTTATAGTAAAACCCATTAAATCTAATATTAAAATATAATAAATCACAAAAAAAAAACCTTTACCAAATGGCAGAACTCAATAAGTGGACTGGAATCCACATTAATTTTGTCCTGGGGCCACACGTTTTTTTTTATTTTTTTTATTCTTTTTGGCTTTTTATCATGGGGACCTCTGGAGAAGTGGAGATACAACCGTTTAAAAGAAACCAAAATTTGACAACATGTATAAAAAAATTTACAGAGACGGACAGAAGATTTGCATACACTTTCTCTACACTTTATCTAATCCAAAAGACAAACACATCAAACGTAAGGGATTGATTCATTTTCATTTTGGTAATAACAACATGAACGTGCATGTCCTTTATAAAACAAAGGACATTTCTTTTCCACTCTTGTCACCTTGCTAACTAAGACATTTCTCTCCCACCTTCCTTGTCTTCCCTCATTCAATTCATCCATTCATTTCAACCAACAAAAAAAAAAAACTACTATATAATTAAATTCAAATAATTCAAAATTAAAAATTAACACAAAACATAAAATTAAAATTAATACAAAGTTTAAATTTAATAGTCTCCATCCAAAGCGCAATGTCCAATTCTAAAATCTAAACATTAATCTTTAGAACACAAAATTAAACATAATTAAATAGTTTCCATTTTCCAAAACACAAATGACAAAGTTCCAAAATTCAAAACACAACGAAGTTTCAATGTAAATCTAGATCAACTTCCTCCACGGCTCCACCATTCCTCGCAAGCACTTTGACAACTTTTAACTTCAATTTCTTCTACTCCAAGTTGAAGAATTGAAGCATATATCCCCTAGGGAAAAATTGAAAAAATAATAGATAACCGTTTAACTACTTTCTTTAAGCCGCATTACAAATAAAGGGACATTAAACACAAACACATATGCTCAATTCATGTGTGTACTTGATTAAATATAAGAAAAAAAATTAAGTCAATTGTGGCTTATTTCATGGCATTCATCATCAAGTAAATTTAATAATAATCCTAATTCCTAAGTAATACCATTCCAACAATTTCAATGTGTCTAAAATAAATGAAACAATTATAATATTACAATTTGAATTAAAACTTAAAAATTAAAACTATAACAACTATTGTCTATTATTATAGTGTAAATTACAACCTAAACATATAATATGAAATTATAAATAATAATATATATTAAGAATTACCTTTCAAATATCCATAACACTTATATCAGCGCTCACTGTTTCTACCGTTGAAGCTTGTGATCTTACAAACTCTTTAAAATGTAAAAAAAAATGAAATTAGTAAGTAACTTAAGTACATGTAGATGCTATTTATAAAGTTATAATACATCTTAACTTTATAAAGTATGAGAAAAATATTACCTTCTTATAGCTCCATATGGAATATCTGCTCTTTAATATCTTCCTGAAGGTTGTAGACAGGATTAGCAAAAAATTTAGCTTGTAACCAATTTTCGGTACATATCAATGCCTCAACCATACAAGGGGTCAAAGAACAACGATATTCGTCAATGACGCGACGCCCTGTGCTAAAGGCAGATTCAGATGCCACTGTGGAAACAGGAACAACGAGAACATCCCTTGCAATTTTCTCCAATATCGAATACTTCGATCTATTAACCTTCCACCAAAGCAAAACATTGAGCTTAAGATTGCTTGGATCTTCAACTGGGTCACTCAAATATCGTTCCACCTCAGATACTACTTTCTTGCCCTCATTCTGAACAAATGCTTTCTGAGCATACCCAAAGAAAGGGCGAGAAACTCAGAAAATGTCATCACCATCACTATTAGGACCCTCCGGCAAACCAATCTCAGTTGTAAAATAAGGAGAATAACTTATACTACCATAGATGTCGTTAGGAACACTCTCACTACACATCGATAGTGTGGACTAGAGCACATTGCACTATATGTATCATAAAACTCATTCAACAAATCTTTCACTGTTTTGGTCATTTCTTCAACTTTCCAACCATCATTGGCAAAAATGAACTCAAAAATATATTTGGCAAAATCTATTTTAGCTCGTAGATCAAGAATAGAGCCAACAATTAACATTTTATTTATTTTCCTTAAAGACTCCCAATATTTATCAAATTTTTCCCTCATTTGATAAGCCATAGCCACCACCCAAGGATCTTTACTTCCCCCTAATGCAGTCAATGAGCTCTCAATTAAGCCAATGGTATCTCAATTGTATTGGCGGGCTCACCCTCTTAGCGTTATTTTCTTTCTCGAGAAAGTATGCCTCATACGATTTATCCACCTCTGCCATTCTATCAAATGCTGCTTGAAACTTCAACGCAGTCATCAACATTAAATATGTGGAATTCCACCTAGTAGGACAATCCAAAACAATTGTTCCATTTAGACATTTCACTTGTTGAGCACACTGTTTAAATGCATGTAGCCTTGTAGTGGAGGATCTCACATACTTCATAGCATTCCGGATGGCGGCAACACTAGCATGCAATTTATTCAACCCCGAAACAACAATCAAGTTCAAAATGTGTGCACAACAACGCACATGCATATACTGACCCGCCAATACAATTGCATCATCATTCCTCCAAGCAAGCAATTGCATAGTCACATAATTAACAGCAACATCATTTGTACTGGCATTATCAACAATTATTGCAAACAACCTCTCTATCCTCCAATCTTGTAAACAAGTTATAATCTTTTTACCGATCGTTTTCACTCTATGATCTTCAATCACACTGAAACTAATAATCATTCTATTTAAACATCAATCACTATCAATAAAATGAGCTGTGATCATCATGTAACTCATGTTTTGAATAGAAGTCCATAAATCAGTGGTAAGAGACACTCGCTGTTTGTTGTTGCAAATCAATCTCTTCAACATTGTCTTTTCTTCCAAAAATAAATTCATAACATCCCTACCAATAGTTCTCTGAGATGGCATAACAAACTGCAGAATGACTACACTACAGAAATGTCTGAACCCTTTGTTATCCACAAAACTAAGTGTCAACTCACCCATAATGATCATTTTGGTGACTGCCCTTCTACAAGCATCTTGACTCCACCCTTTAGCCAAAACCATATTACTTGCATTTCCTTCCCCACCCTCAGTTGTCAAGTTTTGTTGACTTCCCTCTTGTTGTTCCCGGAATGTCTTGTATGCAAGGCAAGCCAGTATATGATTTCTCATATTTGTAATCCCATCACGCCTTCAATGACATTGATATTGTCTATCACAATAGTTGCACTTGCATTTATTTGGATTGTCTTCAAGCAAAGTAAAATGATTCACGTCGCAGATCTTTTCTTCATCGTTGGTCTTTTCCACTTTGCCTTTTGAGTTCCTTCCATTTGAACACTTTGATTGTCATCATCACTTATTAAATTCGATCTTGAGTGTCCAGACATCTAAACATATAAATAAATAATTATTAATCATTAATTCATAAATTAAAACACAAAAAGACTATTAAAAAAATCTACTTAATAGTTAGTATTACAAATTGATTCAAATAATTGTTAATTTAATTATATGAAACTTTTTGAAATCGATATTTCCAATTTTCCACCATAATGTTTATATATGATCAAGAATTCAAGATGCATATTCCATAAAAGAAAACCAAGAAATTAATGTAATTATTTAATTTATAATATCTAATTATCCATTGGCCAAAATAATATAATATTAATTACATATCCGTATCTTAAATTCTTAATTCTTATTATGCCCACATTATATGTACTTAACCACTTAATATTTACTTATTGGTTAATGGTTATCATGCAATTAATTAAATTGATTAATTATTTGTTGACGTTGAAACTTAAAACTACTGCAATTAAATTGGTTAATTTTTTGTTGAAGTTGAAACTATTGTACAAATACACATATCATATGACATATATAATTATAATTTATATTGTAACATAATATTTAATTTTAATTTTTAATCTAACATTACTATTCATAAAAAAATCAATTCTTAACAAATAACAGAAAATTAATGCCAGATTATTTTCATTTTATTGATAAAATTTAACAATATATAATTATATATAATTAACATACAAAGTTACAATTAACATTTCTCATATAACATATAACAAATAACAATTATAATTAATCATTAATGCATATATAATTATATAATATATATCATCTCTTAAATAACTTTAAAAGCCGGATTTGCTGATTCGGGCTTCAAGCCTTCAAGTTCTAATTCCAAACTTCCAAGTTTTCCAACTTCCAATTCCAAAACAGAGAGTGAAGAGAGTCAGAGACCTTTTCAGACTGGAGGCTGGAGCCGTGACCCGTGACTCCGTGAGGCGTGACCGTGAATGAGTGTGGTGGCCAGATGTCAACACTCAACATCCGTGACCCGTGGATGCCAATGGTGGAGATCGAGTGGATCCGGCGCTTGGTTGCAGTAGATCTATAGATCAGGTCATGATCTTCGCGAATCAGCTTCGGCTTCGGTTGGGGTCATTCTCGGAAGTGGTTGCTGATTGCGTGTGGTGGCCGATTGAAGCTAGCTCCGTGAACTGTGCGTGTGTGTTTGCTGCGTGTGGTGAGCGACAAAGGCCGTGAGGCGTGAATGAGTGTGGGACTGTGGGTTGGATGCTGCCTGCTTGTGCTTGACGGCTTGAGTGCTGGTTTCAGTGATTTGTGTGTGACAGTGAGGGTTTGTGAACTGTGATAGTGATACCGTGAGTGAGGGTTTGTGATTGTGACTGTGAGTTGTTACTTGTTACTTTGCTTTGCTTGTGTTGTTTTCTTGGTGAATTACTGAATTGTTTTGTAACTTTTGTTGCGGTAAATAATTTGGAGTGAATTCATGAATTGTTTTGTTGCGGTAAATACTTTGTGAAATGTGAATTACTGAATTGAATCGTGAATTACTGTAAATCTGTGAGTCTGTACTCTGTACTGTGATCTGTAGTCTGTTTCTGTGAGAGTGTAAGTTACTGATTCAGTGCATGTACTTGTGTGAGATGTGAGTGTGTCATGCATGTGATACTGTATGTAAGTGTAAATCTGTAATTTTTACCCAAGTTTTTTTTTGTCTCAACTCGATCGGGTTTTCGGATCGGATTGAGTTTCACCCGATCCGATCATGATTCGATCGGGTTGAGACAATTTCACCCGATCGAGTTTTATTGACCACCCGATCCAATCCGAGCTCAAAATTTTTCGGATCGGATAATTTGCCCACTCCTAGTGGGGAATGGAGGCAAAAAAATTTAATGGGGTTGGGGAATGGAGTAAGCAACTAAGCACCCCCACCCCAATTGCCGACCCCTTTATGGGTGTAGGCTCTTTTACTTTGTAATTGTTTCTCTTTAGAGATTACTACTATAGCTTTTTTTTTTCAATATAGTTTTTTTTCCCATTTACTATTGACATTGAATAATAGTTTTAGTAATTCTTTATTTTTAATGATTTTAATTTGTTATTGGTTGATTTTTTTTAATAATTTGAAATTTTGAAATTTGAATTTAGCCCCATCCCATATAGTTGGACTTCTAGCTCCACCCCTATACGGAATAGTAATTATAGTCAAAATCACATTATAACGATAGTTTATATCTTCTGCAAACTATATAATTGGAATAGAAGTAGAATAATCAGCCTTAATAACAAATATAATATTGATACATCATACAAACAGGGTCAAGTAATATAAATTGTAATGCATTCATTCATTTCACTTAATTTCATTGCCTTTTTGCAAGGTTCTAAGCCCAGTTCTGACACTCATAATCAATTTATTAAAACAGGGCTCTCAATCTGTACCTTTAACAGAAGGCAAAATAAAAGCAATGCATAAAGCAACAAGTCATTTAACATGTCAACATTTTATATAAGCGCTGAATCAATAATGCACTCAACACAATTAATTCCAAATGTCTAACTAAATAAAAAGAAGAGTCACACAGAGCCATTTCAAATCTGACATCAAACAAGGGGGGGCTCCTTGTTGAAAATTGTCTTCTTCACAAGGGGTCTTTGGACCAATCTGAGGACACTAATAAGCAAAGATTCATAGATCATTATTTAGCTTCATATATTATTCATACTTGAAATCTAATTCCTGCTTAATAATTGCTGATGAGCCAATGTCATCCAAAAAGGGCAAGATTCTCCATATAGTGATAAGCATGAAACAGTTCAAACTTCAGCTGAGGGTATTTGAATCTTCATGACCAAGACTCAAAACACAGAGCTTGGTGAAAGTGTTGTCATTAGGCTCTCACATCATCAAAAATATTAAGTGCAAAGTATATACTAAAAACAGGGCTCTAAATTCTGAACTTTCCACAAACAACATTCATTCGTTTGGTATTGCCTTCAACAAGCATACAGAAAGCATTCCATGAAGCAATAACACATTTAATTTGTTAACAATATGTATGCAATGAAAATTGCTTTGAAATGTACTCAACACAATGAATTCCAAATGTCGACTTAAACTAAATAGACGAGTCTAACAAGTACATAAAGCCATTTGAAATCAGACATCTAATCACAGAGCTAGCATCTAACAAGGGACCTTTTCTTTCTCTCATATTTAAATAATAATAATAATAATAGTAAAAGAAAGAACCTTTTTTTTCTTTATCTTCATAGATCATTCATACTTGGAATTAAATTTCAGTTGCCGTTGGTCATTGAATGTTAACGAGCCAATGTCATCCAAAACGAGCAAGAGTCTCCATGTAATGATAAGCATGCAACCCTGTAAATTCTAGTTGAGAGCCTTCAACATCTTCATGACCTGGATGAAAATCACAGATCTTGGTAAAAGTCTTGTCATTAAGCTTGTAGCGAATAACCTTACCAGGTATGTGGAGCACCATATATGACTCTTCATCATTTGCTTCCCGAATAATCCCAAGTATGGAATATTTATAACAATCAAATGCATAAAAAAATAGAAAATCATCCTCATCGGATGGTACATCCATCTCAGGAAATGCAGCTATTATGACATCAAGATCAACCCGGTACTTGACAAAATATCCTGAATAGTCTCTTTGCATCTCATAGACATCAAAATTTTTGCTGTGATTGTCAACATTGACAACAAAATGTAGATGCTCCCGAGACTCACCGAAATATACAAAGCTTCTCATGAAACCTTCTATCCTGTCAGCAGGATCTCGAGTTAGAGGAGGCATTGGCATTTCTTGGAGCTGCTCCTCGTCAACTTTGAAACACAGGCAAGCATGACAATGACTAATCCAATGGATGGCGCCATTCCAAAATACTCCAGCTCCGTATTGTGAATTATACGGCAGAACGAAAGGAACACCAGAGAGCCTCCAAGAGCCTGTCTGAGATGAGTAAACCTCGATCTGATAACTTATGCCAGCATTCTGAATCACTTCCAATGAATCAGAACGGATGCAGACAATTTTAAAGTGGGATGATTTGGCAGGATCATAAGCTAAACCAATTCTACGGATAAATCTTGAATTTTCGTCCCCAAGAGGAGGAACTGTAACAAATTCATGGGACGTAGGATTGTAAATGCAGTAGTCACATGGTATATTCCAATCACTTATAGAGCTTGCACAGAGGAGTAAGCCATTACAAGATTGCAAGATAATTAATCCTGAGGGGTTGTTCACAAAAGTGAGGGACCTAAATGGAGCGGTTGTTGACGTGTACTTAAGAGGAACAAAATCATATTCTTTCTTAACGACACAATCGTATGTTGGGCGTAAGATAAGACCAGAGACAAGGTGGGAATCAGGGTAACGACGGCGGGAGAAGCCAGGACTGGAAATTAAAGACTGCCAGTGTTTAGATATACATTTGAATTTCATAAGAGATTTTATGGGCAAGTGAACCAGAATTTCTGTTAAGAGATCATCATCACTTGCAACGGCCTCAGAGGAAGACATAGCTGGGAATTTTGAACAAGACGTAGTTGAGAATCTTGAAGCAACACTAATAACAAGAAAAGTAGACAATATTTTAGTAGTGTGACGAAAAGCAACTATACCTCAAGAACAAGAGAAATTTAACCCAAATTCAAATGAAAAATGAGCGACCTCACCCATCATAAATCTACAAAGCAACAACAGCTATACTCGCAAACAGTTACTACAGCATGAACCCAAATCCCATCATCAAATTGAAAAATTGAAACCCTCCGTCCCAAATGAAAATACCTCACTCACTCGCTCAGTGTTTCTTCTTCTTTCTTTCCCAAATCTGCTTTTGACTTTTAATTGTCCAAGTCACTTAGCTGGCTCTCGCTCATCATTAATTCATTATTGTTCTTTCTATTACTGATTGGGCCTTGGGTTTTGGAGTTAGCCCCCCAACCCAAATGGGCAAACAAGCCCATAGTACTTTAAATAATTGGTTAATGCACTTTTTTAAAATAAATAAATATTTGATCTCTAAAAATTATTCTTAATACTCGAATTTTAATATAAAAATTTATTGTAAAATACCCATCATGTGAGAACTTCCAAGAGCCTATTTGGATGAGAAAACTTCAATCGGATAATTTATCGGATCATTCGGACTCTCTCTTAACTATCAATCTAATGATTTCTATTTTAACTTTCCTTTTTACTTTGTAATTGTTTTCATTATTTCTTCCCAGAATATTTAGATTGAATAATAGTCTTAGGTGGCGTTTATTTTTTTATCTGAAATATAAATAGACTTGAATTAGTCTGAATTTGAATAGATCTGAATGTCTGAATCTGAATAATATATTTATTTTTTCGTCTGAATCTCAGAAAATAAGTATTAAGTTGTTTTTTTAACTTAAAAATCTGAAAATATATATTTTTACATTTATATCCTTATTAAATTTGAATGTCAAATAAATAATATATTAAATACCACACTATTTTAACATTTATAAGTAAAACTATATTCAAGTGAATATATAATTATTTTAAAATTTTAATATATAAAATACCATAAATTTCAAATTTTATCGTAAATAATATGAAAAAGAAAAAAATATGGATATTTTTATGTGGGGTAAATGTTTATGGGTGAGTTTTGAGATAGCCGTGAAAAATAAATTATAAAGAAAGGATATTTTTGACATTAGCAAGTAATTGACTTAATTTAAATTTCTCTATTAAGTAAAAAATCAAAAAAATTGGCTTATTTTATTAAGTCAAAATTATCTAAAAAGTCTCATTAAGTTATAAAAACAAACACATCTAATTAACTTAATTAATTAAATTAAGTTACTTTAAGTCATTAAATTAAAAAAAAAGTCACCTTAGTATTATTTTTAATTTCAATGATTTTAGTTTGTTAAAAATTGATTATTCTTTAGAACTTAAAAATTTAGAGTTTAAATTAGGCACAATATAGTTGTACTCCTAGTTACGGCCCTGTGCATAGACGAGTTGTTACTATTAATCAGAATAAATAATAGTTGATAGCCTTACACTGCATGGTTAGAGTCAGAATCACATTATAATGATAGTTTATATCTTCCGCAAACTATAATTGGAGTAGAAGTAGAATAACCGTCCTTAACAACAAATATATCCATATGGATACAGCAGAAAACGTTAATAAAGTATCTAAATTGTGGTGCATTCATTTATTTTACGTAAATTTTTACTCAGAGTTGAGCTTTTGACACCCCTCAAAGGTTCTTATAAAACCCCTTTGTCATGTTTACAATTTTACCCTTAATGAAAACAACGAAGGACGCCGTCGCGCCAAGCAATAGTCTGCACTGTGAGGCGCCTTGCATAAGGAAAACCCCACACCAAGACGAGTGAAAAAATTTCCTCTCATGACCACAATGAACAAATCCAGGGCAAAGACTAGCAATGTTCAGAAGATGTACCCTCCAATTGGAAATAATTTTGATAATATGAATCTTCACCTTCAAACTTAAACAAAGCAAGATTCCCGAATTAGTTGTGTATTAAGGAATTGTAATAAAATAAAAAATGCTTTAGCTCATTTTAAATTTAGCTGTTATGATTCTTATGTTTGAATGGAATACTTTTCTAACCATATGAATTGTTATGTTTAAAATTATAATTTGTTCTTGTTTTTCTAGAAATATATGAATAATACTTAATTTAAAAAAAAGATTTTTAGAAATACAAACAAAATCATAACTCACCTCTTATGAAGGTTGTAGTGCCCCAAATATACTGATGAACATAGTGAAATTCATTAACAAAGCTAAAAATGGAACTGATAATCTCCTACCACTCTTATCACTAAATATTATAAACAAAACCCATATGCTATAATTTCATCAATGGGCATGTACAGAACTAAAGAAGTAAGGAGAAATATAATTGCAGGGCAGTTTTGGAATATTGCAGTGTGTTTAGATTTAGAATGACTGTTTAGTCACTTAAATGGGGTATATTTTAAAAGAGTGTTTCAAAAGCTCAACTCTTTACTTAGGTAGTGTTTACTTGCTGGAGTGGGAGTGAGGAGTTTGTATTACTCCCACTCCAGTATTTACTTACTAATTTTAAGGGGGGAGTGGGAATCTCATTCCGTGGGATCCAACTTTTTTTTTGAAGTGGGGAGTGGGATTCCCACTCTCAAGGGGGGAGGTGGGAGTGAGAATCCACTCCCCCCTCTTCCATTTTTATCCTTACATTTAATCAAATAAAATAAAATAAAATAATATCATATCATATTTATTTAAATAATATTATTTTATAAATTATACTTATTAAAAATAATAATTTATATTGATTCTAAGTTAAAATTACTTTAAAATAATATTATTATACTCATAGAGAATTAATAATATTACTATATACTCTTTTTATTTGAAAATATAATATTATTATATTTATTTAAAAATAATAGTATTATATTTATTTAATATTAGTAATTAATAATAATAATCAATATTTTATTCTAAGAAAATATTAATTTTGTATTATATTATTAATAATAATGTTTCATTTGTATTGCTCTTAATAATAATTTTTATTTACATAATTAAAATTAATAAAAAATTATTTACATAATTAAGAATATTAATAATTATTATTAATTTACAAATATAATAAAATAAATATTTTATTTTCAAATCTATTTTTTATTAATTTTGTAATTAAAAACTATAATTCTTTAAATAAGGATAAAACTATAATTTAAAATCATTTACTTCGAATTCCATGCTCTCATTCCAGTTTAAGTAAACAATATACTTCCACTCTCACTCCACACTCTTAATCTCAGGATTGTCACTTTTCAGAATCCCACTCCAATCCAAAATGTAAACGCATATCCATTGCGTTTATGAAAGGTAACATAAGCCAAATTCCAAAGCCTGTAATCATTAATCAATATATTAAAATAGGGCTCTCAATCTAAAACCTTTTACAACAGGCGAAATGATGACTTTACAGGAGGCAATAAGTCATTTAATATATATGTGTGTGTACAGTGTGTGTGTGTGTACACATACATATATATATATATATACACACGCACACATGCGTTGAATCAATAACGTACTCAACACAACTAATTCGAAATGTATAATTATAGTATGAACCATACAACTAGCATCAAACAAGGGCCCTCCTTGTTGAAAATTATCTTCACTGTCGACTACTTGAGTCTTCTTGATTGGGGAAAGCACAACATCCTTGATCTGTAGCTTTGAACCAACTGCAGTGGTATTGTCGTTAAAGTACACCAAATTTAAAATCTTATTAATGATATAAACAACTAGTACAAAATGAGTAAGATCGATCCCCTGAAAACTATGCTAGTTGTATTGATTATCAACTTTAAAATAAAGACTTAAAATAATAATGAGAATAATAACAATAACAATTTAAAACTTTGGTCAAAAGAGAAAGAAATAATAATGATGAAAACTTTGGTCCAAGAATCATTTGCCACCACCAAACATGCACATAATCAATATATTAATTCTATCGTTAATTTTTATTGAAACTATCAACCGTAAGTAACAATAAATTTTGTTAATCTCAATATTTCCTTAATGTATTGTTGGCTAATACAAGCTCCTCACCTAATCTCTAACTATTAAATAATTTAAAACAATCCCTTAAATTTAAGAAAATAGAAGCATTAAGTAGAGAAAAATATTAGGTTGATCTAGACAATAAACACATAAATTTAGATTATTTAACTTAGGTCATATTTTTCAATTGAAATCATTAATCCTAATTTGCTACTAATGATTAAAACATCAAAACGATTATAGATCAAGAATTTGAATCTAGCAATAGAATTTACTTCAATCCTATCTAATTGGCCACTCAAATAAGATAAGAAAAAAATCGTAAATATTAATTATAGAAAAACATAAACAATCTCAATTAAATAAACTAAATGATAGAAATTCATTATTAATCATATGACATGTTTAGAGTTTTGAATTCACTCTTAACCAAATAGAAAATTTAACCTAATATACATGAATTGGAAATAAAAGAGTTGATAAAACCAGTCATGGAGATTAATTCTAAAAGCTGACTCTGCTTTTAAATTTGTGTGGCTTCTTTTCCTTCTTGTCTTGCGGCTGCAATATTAATCATACAATGGTCACTTGACTAACTATAATAGGGCATCAAATCCGACTTAAACAAGCATGCATATCGGCCAAATACTTATAGGAGTTTAATTCCAATTTCAAGCAATTAATTTGCTTTCCTTAATAGCCATGCATGTGCACTTGGCAATGCCAAATTCAATTCTTTATTTGTTAATGCATGTCCACCGCTTGTTTGCTTGCTTGCCTCCTCAATTGATTACATGCATCATCATCTTGGTTGTTTAAGGAAATTGTCTTCAATTTTGATCCAGATATTCTTGTTGGCCGCGGGTTTCATTAATCTTTGTCTTTATTTTCTCTTATCTTTCAATTAATTTCTAATTTAATCTTGATTGCTTTTCAAATTGAACTTTTTTCCTACCCTTTTTATCCATAATCTCCAATTAATTTCTTGTCAAATAAAATAATATAATTAACAAGTAAATATTAAATTAAGAATAAATTCTTCAATAATAAAATATAAAAATTAAGATAAAAATTAATTTAATAAAATAACTAAATTAAAAATTAACAAAAATAATTAGAATATTTAAAAAAATAGAGAAATTAATAGTAAAATATAAAGGAAATATGCACTTATGAAGGACACTAATAAACAAAGCAGGCAAAGGTTCATATGTCATTATTTAACTTCACACACCATTCATACCTGAAATCCACATTCAGATTAATGATTGTTGATGATCCATTGTCATCCAAAGGGAACAAGGTTCTCCATATAATGATAAGCATGAAATAGTTCAAACTTTAGCTGAGGGGCTTGGTTATCTTCATGGCCAGGATCAAAATAACAAAGCTTGGTGAAAGTGTTGTCATTAAGTTTATAGTCTATAGTCTTGCCAGGTATTTGCAGCACCACGTATGAATCTTAATCATTTGCTTCTCAAATAATACCAAGTATGGTATATATGTCCAAACTTGCACCCATTGCTCGAAATGCAGCTAATATAGAGTTAGGATCAACATGATACTTGATAAACTAGCCTGAATAGTCTCTTTCCATGTCATTGGCATCAAACTTTTTTCTACCCCCATCACTAGTGACGATAATATGCAAATGCCCCCAAGACTCTCCAAAACAGACAAAGTTTCTCCTTAATCCTTTTGCAACCTCCCTCCCCGTCCTTTCAGCAGGAGCTTCAGTTAGAGGCATTGGCATTTCTTGGAGCAAATCCTCGTCAACTTTGAAATAAAAGCAATCACGATAGCGATAAATCCAATGGACAGCACCATTTCAATATACTACAAAATCATGCCGTAAATTATTTGGCAAAACGAAAGGATCACCAAAGAGCCTCCAAAAGCCTGTCCGAGATGAGTAAACCTCAATGTGATAACTTATGCCATCTTCCGAAGTCCCTTCCGACGAAGCGATGCAGACAAATTTAAAGTGGGTTGATTTGGCAGGATCATAAGCGAAACCGATTCTATGGATGACAATTGACGCAGTGGCACCCAGAGGAAGAAGTGTAGCAAATTGTCAGGACGTAGGATTGTATATGTAATAGTCACATGTTAAATTCCTATAAGGACCAGACCTTGAACAAAATATTAAGCCATCACAAGATTGCAAAATCTTTAATCCCTCTGGGGTAGGTTCACAAAAGCGAGGGGCCTAATGGAAGCGCTAGTTAATTGGTTTTTAAGAGGAACAAATTCGTAATCTGTATTGATGAAAAGAGAACTTCTGCGTATGATAAGACCAGGGACAAGATGAGTGTCGAGGTAAAGAAATCTGGTCGGTAAAATTACGATCAAGCGTCCACGCCAACACTTAAACTTATTTCCTGGGGTATCGGCTTAGCGCTGCAGCTTTTCGCTCGAGCAGAAAACTTCGACCACAAACTTACTAACCGGACCACCTGCACTCACAATACTTAGTCAGAGGGGCGCCGGATGTTTTTAATGGCATAAATCCTCCAACACTCAAGTCATAATCCAGTTTTTTTTTTGAAAAACTTGTGCCACAATCCTGTGGCTTTATTACCATTAATTTGAATCAAAAAGCTTGACTTCAAAAAGAAAGAAAAGATAAAAGTAGAGAGAATTATCGAGAGAGATAGAGAGAGTATATGAAATTCAAGTAAAAAGTTGTCTAACTCCTTTTACCTCTATTCTCTGTAGCTTTTATACCCAACCGGAATTATCGGCTTCCTCTTCCCCACAATCATTGTTGGGTCAGTAGCACAATCATGGGTGAATGTGTGTTGTAACTGCCATTGAGTGAGTTTCGTGCCCGAGTTCTTAGGAGGAAACCCAAGTGTTGATTACTACCGTTGAGTGAGTTACGTGCCCGAGCTCTTTGGAGGGAAACCATGTGTTGACCTTTAGTCAAGTCTTCGATCCAACTCGATTCTAGTCTCTCCCCGCACGCCCTCCGGCCACTATACTCACGCGACTAGTCTCACATCTCATCCGGGAATGACTTTTGAAAGGAATTTAGATCTATCACAAATAGATGTAAGCAATTAAAAACTAAAAATTAACAATTTTAATGAATTTTGAAAATACTGTTCATAGTTATTGTTCACGATTACTCTTCATCCGCATAAAAAATATTAATTTTCTAAAAACATAATAAAATGCAAAAAATAAATGACACGAAGATTTTTACGTGATTCGAATTAATCAATCCTACATCTACAATGTCACGCCTAGATGAAAAGTAATTCACTAAGTTGAGATGTTATAACCATGGACTTACCAAACTTAAGACTCTCACTTACAGTTTATCACTATACAGTTTACTCAACCTTAAACTAAATTTGCTTCTCTTGAATAATTGCTACCCCTCTTGATCTACGATCCTCAAGACACTTTGCAAAGTGATCAATAGCAATTTTTCAATTCTTCAACATCTAGTGATTCAAGATCCACATAGACTCTACACAGAGAAGAAAAAAAGATAAATAAATAAATCAACATAACATTATGCGCCAAATCTGGATTCTCTAGGGAGGAGGCCGAATTTTGCTTCTCTACTTTATGTTTTGTGTTGTGCGTACCTTCAATTGTGAAATACCTCTCTTTATATAGGCATTAAGGTTTTACCAAAATAGCAAGTTTTAAAAGACTTGAATTCTTTCTAAATAAGAGTTTCTTTCTTTTTATAATTCACATGGATCTGAATAGGAATAACTTTGATTTTCTTGCCTTACTTGTCTTCCAAGAATATCTAGAGCATTTAATGAATTTCTTATTTAAACCGACTTTTTGCTCTAAATAGGTCTCATACGCCAATTATAGAATCAGATCATTAATTGACTTTCTTAATTAGATATCAATTAAATTAGGAAACAAATATTCGTAATAAATTAGAATCTCACTAAATTAGAGTATTAATAAATTAATCCTTATTATAAGATATGTACTAAATAAAATTTAAATTTAACTAGACGTGCCATTAGAATCCAACTCTATAAATAATGAACTTAACAACTTTCTTCGAGAAGTCCCTTCAAGTCTAGGGGAGGCCGTTTTGCTCGTGCGTTCCTGGTCATGATGTGTTCTTCACCCAAACAGCCATGGCTTGAAAGTAGAGTTTGCCAGCGTTTGCATACACATTTGAATTTGATAATAGATTTTAAGGGTAAGCGGATTAAAATTTCTGTTAAGAGATCTACATTACTTGTAATGGCCTCAATTTTTGAACACGACATATTTGTCAACTTTGAATAATAGACTGAGAGGTCATATATTATATGATAAGTTTAAAAGAAAAATTAAAAAAAGGCAGAGTAAATGTAACTGAGGATAAAAAAAAATAAAAAATAAAAATGGCGTTACTCTTGGTACATGTTGGACTTTCAGTAGAAGGTTAGAGAGTTCAGAGATCCACACGTAGCAGCGGAAACAACAAACAGCTATGCGCTTGTTTCTAAAATGAAAATTGAAACCCTAAGCACCAAAAACCTCTTTCCCCGACACTCCACTGTTTCTTTCTGTATCTTCACTCTTCATAAGTTCCAATCACCACTCGGATTTCGTTTTGTTTTTTATTTTTTATTTCTTCGAAATCTTCAGACGGAGACCACGCTTTTAATTGTTCACGTGTTTTAAAAGAAAAGAGAGGCCCACGAATTTTGTTTTAGTCGTTTGTAACTTGGGCTAGCATTTGGGTTTGCTAACTGATGGGCTGCATCGTGGTCCAATAATTCTTGATTTGTCCATTAGGATAATTTCGCTCATTTGAATTAGTTTTTCACACTCTTAAATTGTTTTAGGGTTCATTTGTAATTGAGGTTGGACAACTGTAATTTATAAGTTATAGTGCTAAATTATTTATTAAACATTAATTGTTGTAACTTGTAAGATAAGTTGATATGATTTTTCACTTGTATAATGAAAAATTTATTATATATTTAGTAATTTTGTTAAAATTATTATTTAAAATTTATATTTACTACATATTATTAATTTTTGTTTGATAGTTGCCGCTTTTTTTCTACAGCAGCTGTAGCTTAAGAATTATAGCACATCAATCCCAAATGGGACCTTAATAGAAACGACTTAGAAGTATAAAATAGTTAACTTATAGGTTGTTATATTACAAATAATGTAACATAGTAAGACCCTTATTTGTAATATCTAATTGCAATAGAGCATCTGAATTGGCTAACATTATTCTTTGGTAATCTTTATTTTCCTATGTTGTAGCATCATCCAAATTGGAGTCGGCATAATCCTTTAAAAGGTGTTCTAAGAGAGCTTCTGTTCCACGGCTCCACATTTGCCAATCCAAATGGATCCCACTCTGATCATGAAAATGGACATATGAGAAATAAGATGGTAACAAAATAAAGTATAATTCAAACCCTTATTATTTTATTATAAATCATCTAAGTTGTTTGGGGAATATACCTCGACAAGACCTACAATGATGAGTAGATATCTGGTAGCAAGATTCGGCGAACATGCATATTCTGCAATTTAATCCTTATTTTGAGGGCACGTCGTACATCATCATGCTAAAGCTCTCGCAGCATCACAAATATCAAGCACAAAATATATATCAAAACAGGGCTCTTACTTCTGAACCTTGCACAAGAAAACATTCATTATTGTTATCTTCGAAGCAGTACATGAACATGAAGCAATAACTGATGGTTGTCGAAGTCAGCAAAAATAAATTTCTACTCTAAATAAATTGTGTATAGTGATTGAGCAGGGTCGTGTCCACAGAGATCGGTAATTATTTAAATCCTTTTGAAACGTAAAACGTAAAATGGGAGAATTGTTGATAATAATAAAAATCAAATTAAAAATAACAAGAATGCAAATTAAAGTTGTAATTCAAATTGGAGAAAGCTCTGGTTGAAGGAATTAACTCAGCTTGATTCGACTACTGATCATTGATTCAAATATAGATTATTATTACTCATGAATAGACCGGTTATAGCTACTGAGACCCTCTAATAGTTAATCTCTCCTTAACTAGTCGATAACCAAGGTACGACCATTGGTTATTTCCCTAATCAATAGACAACCCTAGATACGATCATAAGATTTAATCAATTGACAGCCTGAAAAACCAGAGAGACTCAAATCCTAATAAACACATATGATGATTCATTTAAATTAGATTGTTTATTCTCACAACACAACTCTCTACTATGTTATTTGTCACAAACATTAAATTCTTCATACGATGAATCCTTTAATTGACAATAGATTAAGTTGATAATTAAATAGTGGCCAATTACCTAATTAACAAACATAATCATGAAAATAATTTAGAGAATAAACAAATACCCAAAAAGTAATAAAACAATTAAAGCACAAGAAAGATCTCACAGTAGTGATAAATCAAAGCTTCATTAACCTTTAACCAGAAAAATGGGTTTAGTTCCTCATAGAAAGAAGAGAAAAATTAGATCTAGGGTTTCTTTCTTTTTCTCCAATCCAAATCATCCCTTCTTTCACAATAGATTCCTCCTTAAATACCTCTCTCTCTTTTCTTTTAGAGTTCTATTTAAAATAAAATACTAATATCTTAAATATTAAATTCGTAATTACAAAAATAGCCAAAAATACAAAACACGTTAAACTAAAAACTGCAGGTTCGCAGTTGACAGCACGCGCCTACGCCTTATCAACAAAGTTCTTCTGCCGCTCATAATTTCTCCAAGAGAACAATCATTCTTAAATATCATCTTGTAGCTCAATTTTATCACAAATCAATAGAATTACACCTACAAAAGTAAATCACAAGTAAATCACTATTATTAAGTGCAAAACATCGATATTAAGGGAAGTAAACAATGCAAAACTAGTGCATAAATTGCACTCTAACAATAACTCATTCAATTTTCATTCTTTATAATGCAATATAGAAGAGTCCAACAGGTGCACAAAGACACTTCAAGTAGTAAACAAATTAAGCTTTTCTATCTTTGATCTTTCTCTCATCAAAGGAAAAAAAAAAAAATAGGCCACTGTCATTCGTACTTGAAATTTTGATTTCTGTTGCCAGCTAAATAAATGTTGACGAGGCAGTGTCATCTCGTTGAGAGCCAATCTCATCCAAATTGGGCAACAGTCTCCATATAATAATAATTATGAAAACGTTCAATGCAATAGCATCATTTCGTAATATTCCATCTTCATATTTGCAAAAATTATACGGCAAAACGAAAGGAAGAGCAGAGAGACTCCAATAGCCTGTCTGAGATGAGTGAACCTCAATCTGATTGCTTATGCCAGCATCCCTAATCCCTACCGATGAATCTGAATAGATGCAGACACAGTGCTATGCTATGCTATCACAAAGACAACAGTCGCTACAGTAAGAAGTAAGAACCCTAACCTCGTTTTTCACCATCTGAATGTAAAGTTAAAGGTAGAAACCCTAAAGTGCCAAAACCCTAGTTCCCCCCATTGTTTCTTCATCTTTCTTTCTTACAATTCCTTTAAATCGAAAACTGAGATTGAGTAGATAAAGGACTAAAAAGAGTAGAAACCCTCCATCCCTTTTGCCAGGCCTATGTTCATTTATCCTCTCTCTCTTTGTTTCTTTTACCATTTGTGATTTCGGCATGGTTGTTTTTAACTTTAACCACTAACTATTTTTACCTTGCTAACAACATCTATAACATCAAGATTACTTCGAAACTTACTCTAGCACAATGAATTCCAAATTCCTAACTAGCTAATAGAAAAGTCGAACAGGTATAGGAAGCCATCTGAAATCAGAAATTTAATCACGCAGCAAGCATCAAACAAGAGAATGCTTGTTTACATATAATCCACGAAAAATAATCTTCAACTAATAAACAAACCAAAACATTATGTCTTTCTCTCAGCAAACAGAAACAGTAGTTTTCTTAACTTCATAGATCAATCATACTGACATTCATGTTGCAATAAACTCAATTAATAGTTGATGAGCTAGTGTCATTCAAAGCCGGCAAGAGTCTCAATGTAATGTGTTGAGTGTTAGAAAATGCATATTTATAAAGGAGAAAATCATCATTTTACATTTCAAGTCTTACTAACAACCCTTACTTTTATGTATTTAACATTCTTGTAGTTTAATTACGTATGTTTTATTTTAATTAAGTAATTTATGTATTTTAGGGGCATTATAGTCATTTCACAATAAAGGAGAGATCAGACGGTAAAACATACATCACTTTTGAACTCAGGACGATCGAAAACCTTAGGAGGAGTATAAAAGGAAAAATGACACTATTCACATGTACGGTACTATTCACGGGTACGGTACTGTCTACGTTACTGTTCACGACACTGCTCACATAGACGGATCGATGACTGTGGCATTGACCGATGACGTAGCATTGACTGATGAGGTGTCACGATCCTGTTGGACTAAAATTCTTATATACTGTTTATGGTGACGTGGCAGCATATCAGTGGACGAAAATCTCGCGTACGGTGCATGCATCACACAAGATTATTTTCAACCAAACCGCGTTACTGTTCATCCGGGTCAAACCGTGTTACTGTTCATCCGCGTGGTCAAACCGTGGACTGTTGACTGATGACGTGGCGCAATCCTGAGCGTCCAAACTGTTTTTAATCCGATGGTCATGATTTACTCCATGTATCTATAAAAAGGGGGCCTCTCCCCCTAATTTGATATCTCTGAATCCATTTTTGGGATCCATTTTCTGTAATTCCTTCTCCATCTTGTATTTTCTTCGTATTTTAATAAATTCCCATTTTGCCCCTAGTTCAATTATGAGTAGCTAATTTCCTTTCAAGCTTGGGTTGAAGGTGAAGTCTCAACATGTGTCATGGGCTTTATTTGGTAAATTTATTTTCTCTTCCCCTCTAGTTTTTGTGGATGTTTTGACTTCTCGTCGACAAATAATACTAATCTTGTTTAGTACCGCCTTGGTTTCACCGGCCCTCTAGTACAAGGTTATTATTATTTGGCACGATAAGCCCTTAGCACCATATTGATTAGAGCGTGGTTCATGAGGTGTGGATTCCCCCTTCATGATTTAATTGGCATTAATACGGATTATTTAGCCCATGATGCATGTTGATACGGATCCAGATACCCAAGTACGTCAATTTAATAGATTTTCTCTTCAATTTATTCTCTCCATTGCAATTTCAATTTTAGAATTTATTCTCTCCATTTTAATTTAAGTTTTAGCTTATTCTAAATTATTTCTACCATAAATTCAACCACCCATTTACAAAATTAATTCTACATATAATTAAAATCCACCTACTCGTGGGATTGACACTCGTCACCATTAGTCTATATTACAATAGATTCGTGCGCTTGCGAGTACATTAAAATTTGCACAACAAGTTTTTGGCGCCGTTGCCGGGGAGGTAAGTAATTTTAATTCTTAGAATTAATTTTTGTGAATAATTTCTTTTAATTGTTTTCTTGTAATTTTTTTTATTTTATTAAAAAAAAAGAAGTGAATCTACATTTAAAGGTTAGTATTTCTTTTCTTTTTCTCTTCTTTAAAATTTTGTAATTTAATTTTCAAGTTATTTTTTTTCTTCTTTGTAATTTTGTTTATCTTATTAATTCTTTTTAGTTAATTTATTTCACGTATTTTTTTTGTATTTTTTATAGAAAGGTTGTAATAGCGCAATAAGGTGAGTATCGTAATTTCTCCCACATCTTTATTTTTATTTTATTTGTTTTGCATGCATGGTCGTAGGTCATTATTACCTAATCTTGAACCTATAGACCTTGAACTTGAAAAAACACTTCGCACACACAAATAAATTAAAAATAAAATGGATTTGCAACCACAAGAGAGGCCATTTAAGGACTACTTTAGTCCCTTAGCTAATTTGAGCACATCATGTATAAGATACCCAAATGTAACTGCTAGAAGCTTTGAGTTAAAAGCTAGTGTGCTAAATTGTCTCCCCACATTCTATGGCTTAGAAAATGAGGATCCATATAATCATCTGAATGATTTTCATGCTATTTGTCAAACTTTTAAATATGAAAATTTTCAGACGATGATGTTAAACTTAGATTATTCCCATTTTCTTTAAAGGATAGAGCTCGTTCATGGTTAAATACATTGCCTGCCAATAGCATTTCATCATGGGAACAAATGGTAACAAAATTTTTGAATAAATATTTCCCAGTGCATAAAACCAATGTTATTCGCAGGGAAATCTCGGAGTTTACGCAGAAAGAGGACGAGCAGTTTTTCGAAACATGGGAGCGATTTAATGGGCTACTCTTGAAGTGTCCACATCATGGGTACGAGAAATGGCACCAATGCCAATACTTTTTGGAGGGATTATTGCCGAATGTGCAAGAATGACTAATGGCAACAAGTGGAGGAGAGCTAATGTCAAAAAGTGCATCAGAAATTTGGGAATTCTTCCAGCGACAAGCGGATAATTCCCAACAACGGAGTCGATCACTCAGGAATACCAGAAGGATTAAAGGAGTGAATGAGGTTCAAATTGGCGAGTCAACTTCGGGAATCAAAGAAGTCAAGGAGATGGTTGAAGGTCTTGCTCGACAAATAGCATCGTTATCGACTGCTAAATCAACAGAACAACATGGCCATGACTCATATCCAGATGAAGCCAATGCCATAGGTGTAATGAGAAAGCCATCAAATTACAACCCATACTCCAACACATATAACCCTGGATGGAGAGACCACCCCAACTTTTCATGGTCTCAAGGATTCCAACAGAATGGACCAACAGCTCCAGTTCCACCAATGTAACAAATTCCTCAAGTTCCTCAAGCCTCTCAGCCCCCATTTAGACCACTCAATCAGAACCAAAACTACTCTCAACCCAGACCATGGGAGGATTCATTCCAAAATCTCAAGAATCTTACTCACTCTACGATTGAGCAATAGAACCGCACTATTGATGGACTACGAAATGAGTTGAGAGCAGGCTTCAATTTACAAGCTCAATCAGTTTCAAGCCTAGAGAAGATGGTGGGACAACTTGCTTCTTCAGTTCAGACCTTGGCAATGACTGTTGAGAAAGGCAAGTTTCCAAGTCAACCAGTGCCTAATCCTAAAGGAGTACATGAAGCAAGTACCAGTTCACCACAACAGCATGGAGAGGTCAAAGCAGTCATGACCTTGCGAAAAGGAAAGAAAGTCGACAACAAAGTGGAGATGCCGGTGACAAAAGAAAATCAAATTGTACCTGTGAATGTTGAGGACTCACCACCGGAGGAGAAAGAAGAAACCAACCCACGAGAATATGTTCCCAAAGCACCATTTCCTCAGAGGTTAGCTAAAGGCAAAAAGGGAAAATCCACAGGTGAGATTCTCGAAATCTTCAAACAGGTAAGTGTTAATATCCCTTTACTTGATGCTATTAAACAAGTTCCAACTTATGCCAAGTTTCTCAAAGACCTTTATACTAAAAAGAGAAATATGCATGTTCAAAAGAAGGCATTTTTAACAGAAAACGTTAGTTCTATACTCCAACATAAAATTCCTCTAAAATGCAAAGACCCAGGATCCCCCACTATCTCATGTAGTATAGGGAACCACACAATTGAGAATGCTTTATTGGATTTAGGAGCTAGTGTAAATTTGTTGCCTTATTCAGTATTTGTGAAACTTAGACTGGGAGAATTACACCCAACTCCAGTGATGTTACAGCTCGCAGATCGGTCCACGAAAATACCTCGTGGTATTGTGGAGGACGTGCTTATCCAGGTAGACAAATTTTATTTTCCTGTTGATTTCATTGTAATTGACACTCAACCAATACAGGATTCAAGGAAGCACATCCCTATTATCCTAGGCCGACCTTTCTTGGCAACTGCGGATGCTCACATTCAATGCAGAACTGGAAATATGTAGTTGTCTTTCGGCAATATGACTATGGAATTGAACATCTTCAACATTGCCAAACAACCTCACAGTGCAGATGATGGAATTGTTAATGTGGATTTAATTGAAGCATTAGTTGATGACACTTTTATTTCAAACCGTAGTGATGATCCTTTACAGACATGCTTAACTCACTTTGGTTTTGATTTTGATATTGACAGATCGGTCGATGAGGTCAACGCCCTACTTAACTCAGCACCATCTATGGACACTAATCAATGGAAGTCAAGAGTTGAACAACTAGCACCATCAGAGAAAAAACTCATCCCTTCATCAGAATCACCACAGAAACTTGAGCTCAAACCATTGCCCAACACATTGGAATATGCATTTTTGGGGGAAGAGAGTACTCTATCGGTAATCATCTCATCATCCCTCAATGACGAACAAAAAGATAAGTTGTTGGATGTTTTAAAAGAGCATAAAGGAGCATTAGGATGGACCATAGCAGACATAAAAGGTATAAACCCTGCAGACTGCATGCATTACATTCACCTTGATGAAAATGCTAAATCTACTAGGGAAATGCAACGTCGGTTAAATCCTAATATGAAAGAAGTTGTTAGAACTGAAATCCTTAAGCTATTAGACGCATGTATCATTTATCCAATTTCTGATAGTTCATGGGTCAGTCCTGTGCAAGTTGTCCCTAAAAAGTCAGGAGTCACAGTAGTTACGAATGCCGATAATGAATTGATACCCACTAGAGTGACTACAGGATGGCGTGTATGCATTGATTATAGAAAATTGAATTCTGTCACACGTAAAGACTATTTTCCTTTACCATTTATCGATCAAATGCTTGATAGATTAGCAGGCCATGAATTTTATTGCTTTCTAGATGGCTATTCAGGATACAATCAGATCCCCATAGCACCAAAAGATCAAGAGAAAACCACTTTCACTTGCCCTTTTGGCACATTTGCATATAGGAGAATGTCATTTGGATTATGTAATGCACCTGCTACATTTCAACGATGCATGTTGAGCATTTTTTCTGATATGGTTGAACGTTTCCTTAAAGTCTTTATGGATGACTTTTCTGTCTTTGGTGACTCGTTTAATCAATGTTTACATCATTTAACACTAGTTTTGCAGAGATGTATCGAGAAGAACTTGGTCTTAAATTGGGAGAAATGTCATTTTATGGTAAAACAAGGTATTGTTCTCGGTCACATCATTTCGAGTAAAGGTATTGAGGTTGACAAAGCCAAGGTGGATCTCATTTCTAATCTTCCTCCACCCAAAATAGTCAGAAAAGTAAGATCTTTCCTTGGGCATGCTAGTTTTTATAGACGTTTCATTAAAGATTTTAGCAAAGTTTCTAAACCCTTATGCAATCTACTTACTAAGGATGTATCTTTTGTCTTTGATGATTCATGTCTTGTCGCGTTTGAAAAATTAAAGCATTTATTGACATCATCACCCATCATTCAGCCCCCAAACTGGAGCTTACCATTTGAGCTCATGTGTGATGCATCTGATTATGCAGTAGGAGCAGTATTAGGACAAAGAGTTGATCGAATTCCCCATGTTATTTACTATGCTAGTATGACATTGAATGATGCACAGTTGAACTATTCGACTACTGAAAAAGAAATGCTAGCAGTAGTGTTTGCATTGGAAAAATTTCGATCTTATCTCATTGGTTGTAAAATAATTATATTCACAGATTATGCTGCTCTTAAATATCTTCTCACAAAGAAAGATGCAAAAGCTAGACTAATTCGTTGGGTGTTACTTTTGCAGGAATTTGACTTGAATTCAAAAATAAAAAAGGGACAGAAAATGTTGTGGCGGACCATCTCTCTCGTCTACATTTTGACACAATTACAGAGCCATTACCATTGAATGAGTCATTTCCAGATGAACAATTAATGAATGTGGAAGTATTACCGTGGTATGCTGATATAGTTAATTATCTTGTTACAGGTAAACTTCCAGAGCATTGGACCAAGCAAGACAAAGCTAAATTCTTTGCAGAAATAAAGAATTTCTTTTGGGATGACCCATATTTGTTCAAGTATTGTGCAGACCAAATTGTTAGACGATGTGTCCCAGAAAGTGAAATTCAGAATATCCTTTCATTCTGCCATGAACAAGCTTGTGGAGGCCATTTCAGTACTAAGAAAACAGCGACTAAAATTTTACAATGTGGTTTTTATTGGCCATCTATATTTCGAGACGCTTACACTTTCTGTTTTTCATGTGATAGGTGTCAACGAATGGGGAGCATTACGCGAAGGAACATGATGCCACTAAATCCAATTTTAGTGGTTGAGATTTTTGACGTATGGGGTATCGACTTCATGGGACCCTTTCCCTCTTCTTTTGGCCATCAATACATATTGGTTGCTGTTGACTATGTATCAAAATGGGTAGAAGCAATTGCATGTCGAACTAATGATCACAAGGTGGTGATAGGATTTTTGAAAAGCAACATTATTTCACGCTTTGGATTCCCTAGAGCTATAATCAGTGATGGTGGTGCCCACTTTTGTAACAAAGCATTCAAAGCTCTTTTGACAAAGTATTCAATCACACACAAAGTGGCGACTCCGTATCATCCGCAAACCAGTGGCCAAGTTGAGATCTCCAATCGAGAAATAAAGCACATATTAGAAAAAACGGTGAGGCCAGATAGGAAAGATTGGTCATTAAGACTTGATGATGCATTATGAGCATACAGAACGGCTTTCAAGACCCCGATTGGGATGTCACCCTACAGGCTAGTGTATGGAAAAGCTTGCCACCTACCTGTGGAACTCGAGCATCGTGCATATTGGGCCATCAAGAAATTCAACTTTGACATGCAGCAAGCCAACTCAGAAAGAAGATTACAACTGGCAGAACTTGAGGAAATTCGCAATGATGCCTATGAAAATGCCAAGATTTACAAGCAACGAATGAAAGTCTTCCACGACAAGCACATTATGAGAAAATCTTTCACTCCAGGTCAGAAAGTACTTTTGTTCAATTCTCGCTTGCACCCATTCCCAGGTAAGTTACGCTCTCGATGGTCTGGTCCCTTTATTGTTTATACTGTTTTTCCACATGGGGCAATTGAAATTAAGGACCCAAAGAACGGTGTCACGTTTAAAGTTAATAGTCAAAGATTAAAGCCATATGTAGAGTACCAACCACATGGAGAAGACACCGAAATAAATTTGAGTGACCCACCAGAGTTAAATTGATTTTTTTTCTTTTCGTTGATTTGATTTTGTTTTCTTTCTTTATATTATTCTTTTGCTAATTGAAATTATTTTTGCATAAGTGTGTTTGTTTAACTATTACGTTTTCTCTTATCATTTTTAATCATGAGTACCTTACTTAGACCGTTCCTCCTGAACATTCTTAAACCACTTCAACGTGTCAAAACTTATCTCAAAAGGCAGATTCAATTTTGTAAAACACAACGCATTTGGGCTCTACAACCACCAGAGTTAGTAGCCTATGTTGAGGGCTTAGAACGCCAACTCAGAGACATTGAGAGAAGTGTTTACAACATCCAGTTGGAGCTTGAGGTAAATACAATAAGAGGACGATTTTAATTTTCTTTGTGTGTTTTAATTTGTTTTTCTGTTTGTGTGCTTTAGTTTGTTACCCCGGTGAATTGGCGGATAACGGTACTCTGTGACAATCAAGTCGGTTACTTCAGTTTCCCATAATAACTGATATTCTGAGGTGAAAGTATGGACAGAAACAAGATCTTAGCGAATCTTCACAAGCGATTTCCTTCATTTCCTCATAATGCCATCCTTACGATCTATAAAGCTCGGTCCGAACGCATGCGATTACTCATGAGGAATAACATACCTGCTGACATCCGTTGGTTAATCGAAGCTAAAGTACGATTGGCAGGTGAGTTACCTCCAAAATTTATTGCCTACATGCCTGGTTGTGGTAAAGAAAATTATGCAAGAAAACGACGAGTTCGAAGAATTTCTGTTGCTTGTCATAAGTGTGCCAGAATGAGTTGCGATAGAAACCCATGTTCTTTAGGAATGGTGTCTGATAATAGGGAAGATAAGATTCAATTCATTAGGGATGGCTTGAATAAGGAGTCATTAGATGATATCCTATTGTCTCTTAAAACGCATCCCAGTGGATATGTGCAAGGAGCGATTCTCCAGTTATGGCCATTATTCCAGAAAGAGCATGCACGATATAGTCTCGGGAATCTGACTATAAACGACCCTGTTTGCCAGTTCATAAGAAAACTGGATGGGAAGCCTATCCTCGACCCATAGAGGGCGTTCAAGCCGTTTCTGGACGTAAAACCAGAGGAAGATGTGAGCCACAGTCGCAACTACCTGTAAATATCCTTTTACTTTATTGTTATTTTATTTCATTTCACTGTTGTTTTATTGTTTGCATTATTGTCTTTAATAATTTAATTACTGTTTGTTTTTTTTCCCTTTTACTGTTTCTTTTTTGACTCACGAGCCATGTGCTTTACGTGTTATTTGACATTGACATGCTACCTCATACACAGCTGTGACCTACTGTCACTAAGACTCTTAAATGTGATTTCTTTTGTCAAGCACTCACAAATTGTTTTTGAGAAGTATCACAATGGCAGCTACTCCCAATAGACAATTCAAGAACATTTGTGTGCTTTCTGGATTTACCTATGGCAAATATAAAGAGTTCGTTGAGGCAGCCATAGATCTTGGTCGAAACATAGCAGCGAGAAAATTACACTTGGCGTATGGAGGAGGTAACCGAGGGTTATCAAAAATGGTCTCAGAAGCAGCTTTTATCAGAGGAAGTCAAGTGTTAGGCATCATCCCAAGAGTCCTAAAACCATTGGGCAGTTCGTCTGACTCATCAACTGGAGAAGAGTTAGTCGTCTCAGGTATGCAAGAAAGAATAACTGAAATGCTTAATCATGCTGATGCTTTTATTTTCCTTCCAGGAGATCTTGCAACACTAGAGGCACTTATCACACTAGCATCTTGGGCCCATCTGCACATTCACCAGAAACCCATCGGTTTGTTAAATGTCAATAACTTTTATGATGGCTTTATCGCATTTCTTAACCATGCAATAAAAAACTACTTCATTCCTTCCCATGCGAAAAAACTTTTTATTTGTGCTCACACTGCTAATGAGCTACTTGATCTGTTACAAGCTTATAGACCGGAGCCAAACCCCTGGACCTTTGTGTTGGAGCGACCAAATAATGATGGTAACAGTAGCAGCAGTAAGAAGTACAAATTAGATTTAACTCTCCGCTTGTAAATATTTTCTTCTGTGTTGTACCACCCAGGTGATGTCTTCTAAACTCTACTTCTTTCCTTTCAAACATTGAGGACAATGTTTCGTTCTGGTTAGGGGGAGGGAATAGTCGACAATGGTGGAATTTTGGTTAAGTTTTTACTAATTTTTTATTGTAGAAACTAACTGTTGCTAACGTTTTGTGTTGAAGATGGCTGAATATGGAGTGTAGTGACTCTAGAAACGCATCTTCATCGTTTAAAAAAAAATTAAAAAAATATTTAAAAAAATTAAAAAAAAATCAAACATTTTCTTTTTTCTTTGTTAAGTTTTTATGTTCATTTCTCTTCTTCCTTTTAATTTCTCCTCTATAAATATACATTTTTCAACTTTTGAGTTGAAGATGGCTGAATATGGAGTGTAGTGCCTCTAGAAACCATCTTCTTAGTAAAAAAAAAATTATTTTCTTTTTCTATCATTTTAAGTGTAACTTTTCTAATTAGTTTTTTTTACATCATTTTCACATTTCTGCATGCATATTTTCCTTTCATGTTTAGAATAGGTTGGGGTAGAATGTTGTTTAAAAAAAAAAAATTTTGTGTGATTTGTTTTAACATTGGATGACATGATTAATTTCAAATTTTAGTATTTGTATTATCTTTGGTCTTAAGTGATGTTACGCTATGTTTGCTACTTTACATGTTGATGTCGGAGACGAATATGAGTTGCTTGAAGGAATGAACATGTCATAAATAAGTGCCAAGTGAGTTGTTGAGCATATCATTTTCTTGGAGAGTAACCCTTTTGCCCATTCTCTATACAGCTTAGCAGTTTATTATTTTATACACGATCTCTAGTTTTCTTTTGAGTTAACCCTTAAAAAAAAATTGTTGTAAAATTAAAAAAAAAAGAAAAAAAATGTGTGTTGCTACATTTGGAGGCTCATCTAACTAGTAGATATGGACGATTATTTAGAGCCCTAAAAGACGATGGAAAGGCCATCCTTGATCCGTTTGAGCCTTTCCAGCCATCCCTTTTATTAAATATCCATTGTTAACCCTTTTGAGCCTTAAAAAAAAACAAAAACAAAACAAAAAAATTTCTTTGTCAACTTATCATCTTAACCCACTCCGATTTGGAGTATTACCCAATTTCTTATAAGTTCTATCACCTATTTATGTTTGAGAAAAATGTAAATAAGTATTTTTTTTCAGTGAAGTTATGCCAAAAAAAAAAAACAAAACAAAAGTTGTTGTTTCAAAAGAAAAATAAAAAAATAACAATAAAAGGTGAAATCCACCTTGCAACTTCAAAAAAAAAAAAAATTCTCTGCATTTATTCTCAAACATACACTTTGTTTTCCTTATTTCCCTTCTTTGTTAATCATGTCCTTAGCCTACGTTACGTCCTAATAAAAGTCCTTCTTGATTTTAGGGAACTATAGTCCGAAGTAGAAACTAGTTATATGGGCTAAAAGATGTAGTAGTGCATTAAAAAAAATATATAAATAAATAAATAAATTGGGTTGACTATCAATTTTTATTTGACTTGAGATCGTGCTATTTCTAAGATGAGGGCATATTTCTTTCATCTTGGTGAGAGCATGTGATATCACTTCTTTATTATTTTCTCTCTCAAGTACCATTCATTGGAGTGACTATTTTTATTGGGTTTAATTCCTTTGTGAGAATGTCACTACTTCCAGTGAGAATTTGGGGTTTGACATGTCATTCTTGAAAGTAGCTATAACAAAGTCTACTGGGCTGATTCATGTGGATGGTTGATGTAGATGTGATGTTTCTTTAGACTGGAGATAATGCTTATACTTTTATTTGATCGCTATCATTAATCTGATTGAATAAATACGAGTGTTCAAAAAAAAAAATCATTTTGAATTTGAATTTTGTTTTCGCTTTATTTGCTAGGGACTAACAATAAGCTGGTTGGGGGGTGTGTTGAGTGTTAGAAAATGCATATTTATAAAGGAGAAAACCATCATTTTACATTTCAAGTCTTACTAACAACCCTTACTTTTATGTATTTAACATTCTTGTGGTTTAATTACGTATGTTTTATTTTAATTAAGTAATTTATGTATTTTAGGGGCATTATAGTCATTTCACAATAAAAGAGAGATCAGACGGCAAAACGGACATCACTTTTGAACTCAGGACGGTCGAAAACCTTAGGAGGAGTATAAAAGGAAAAATGACACTATTCACAGATACGGTACTGTATCTATAAAAAGGGGGCCTCCCCCCCCCCCCCCTTTTAATCCATTTTTGGGTTCTCTGAATCCATTTTTGGGATCCATTTTCTGTAATTCCTTCTCCATCTTGTATTTTCTTCGTATTTTAATAAATTCCCATTTTGCCCCTAGTTCAATTATGAGTAGCTAATTTCCTTTCAAGCTTGGGTTGAAGGTGAAGTCTCAACATGTGTCATGGGCTTTATTTGGTAAATTTATTTTCTCTTCCCCTCTAGTTTTTGTGGATGTTTTGACTTCTCGTCGACAAATAATACTAATCTTGTTTAGTACCGCCTTGGTTTCACCGGCCCTCTAGTACAAAGTTATTATTATTTGGCACGATAAGCTCTTAGCACCATATTGATTAGAGCGTGGTTCATGAGGTGTGGATTCCCCCCTCATGATTTAATTGGCATTAATACAGATTATTTAGCCCATGATGCATGTTGATACGGATCCAGATACCCAAGTACGTCAATTTAATAGATTTTCTCTTCAATTTATTCTCTCCATTGCAATTCCAATTTTAGAATTTATTTTCGCTATTTTAATTTAAATTTTAGCTTATTCCAAATTATTTCTACCATAAATCTAACCACCCATTTACAAAATTAATTTTACATATAATTAAAATACACCTTCTCGTGGGATCGACACTCGTCACCATTAGTCTATACTACAATAGATTCGTGCGCTTGCGAGTACATTAAAATTTGCACAACATAATGATAGGCACGAGACCATTCAAACTTTAGTTGATGATTATGAAAGCTAAAAGTATAGAACTAAAACACATATTTATGAGCAATTTGATGGTAAAATGGTCAAATTAACCTTATGTATATTAACAAAATAATGACTAAACATGAATAATGAACCTAGTGACAAAAAGTAAAACAATGGAGGATTTAATTGATTGATCACGTAAGCTATTAGTTTCTTTATTTTTTTTTTCCAAAAGCTACGAGAACTTTATTATAAATTGTCCTTTAAGTGGGATGTGGTTACACAGAGTGATGGAAGTATCCCACCCTACATAATATTATACATGCCACATATAACAGAATAAATAAATAAAATCAACAAAAAGATTAAAAAAAAAACTAATTGCACGATCGTATTCAATTCTTGTAATCATATTATCTCTGCAGTAGGGACAGTACAAACATGCGTGATTCGGTTCAATGCTACTTGTTTTTATACTTACGATGGCCCCTATACAACAATTACATGATTGCGGAAAGAATAAATTCTCTTCAACGCGATCGATCAAATTGATTAAGTTTTTATATATCATGCATTCAAATCTTGATGACCAGTGTTGCTCTGGTAAATAGATCTTTTGGCCCATAGCCATTGAATGAACCGGCAAAGAGACGGAGTGAATTTTCGCAAACTCAGTACAGAGATTCCGAAAAATATTAGGGCCAGGACTAATGACCACATCAAAGCAATGCTAGAAATGCTCGATTTGCCAAGTCTTACAACGAATTTAGGCATGAGCTCGTCCACGATAATAACATAAACAATGCATACGCAGGTCACAAGAAAGAGCAAAATCGTTCTGAAATGTAGCGGCCATCCGAGTACCACGATCGCAGCCATAGTTGTCATGAACCCAGCGGAGTTAAAAACCATCAGGTAGAAAATGGTTGGCAATCCACCGGATGCGACATCCTTAACATGCAATGTTTTACCTGCAATGTAATATGTTTTTTAATTTGAAAAGGGCAGGTCAATTGTAAGCAAACATAGATAGATACAGAAATTTAGCTCAAATCTTCAAAATTTGACTTTTAATTTCCCATTACTTTTACAAATATTTGATTTGGTCCTCCTCATGTTTGAAGTTGCTTCATACTAATTACTCCCAATGAACCAAATTCCCAAAGCTAAATAACTCCTTGGCAGATTGAATCTAAACTTTTACCTGCAAGATAATATTCTTTGAGAAATGGAGCTGGCAAATTACAAGTTACTGTGAAAAACACAGCAGCAATAGTTCCTACGATCATCAATAACACGTTTCTGGTCTCTATGGGCCACCGCGTGAGATTATTCCAGCTGACAATATTTGTAGTCCCGACGGCGATCTGTGGAGATTGTTGTACCGGAGAACGAGCTGAAGCTTCTTGAAGGATCAGGCCGATTTCTTTGAAAACACTATCTTCAGAATTGGCTTTGCATACCTCTAAGGCTGTCTGTCCCTGCTTGTTCAAAGTGTTGACTCGTATCATTATGGAATTACTGTTTGAACTCTCAAGAGCCAATGCCTTCACAATCTGCACCAAAATCATGTCCATATATATACATACACGTGCATGTGTTGAAACTCGAAAAATGATAAACAGACAGAGTGCTGAGAGAAACAAAGTACAATTGATATCGGCTTAACTTCTTTTTAAATAAGTGAGTAAACCAACACTGATTATACCTTATTTTCATTAGCATCTTGTCAAATTTTTCAATCTGAGTATCATTGTTAATTAAACTGTGTGCATCCCTTTGGCGCAACTTGGATGACCATGAATGCATGGTCAAGCTTAATGGGTGAGGTTTCTCATTCCCATCCAAACTTTATAAACTGTGCATGTCTTAATTTTGTGTGGATGTGTAGTCTCATAGAGAAAGAGAGAGATCTAAAGAGAGCTTACTTCAATGGATTTGTTAAAGGTAGCTAGGTGCAATACGGTGTTGCCATCTTCATTTTTCCAATTGAAGACATGCTCTTTGTTGTGAATCTTAGTCACATTCACCAAGACTTGAAAAGCTTCCAAATGAGAATTTTTCACCGCCAGGTGAAGAGCTGTATCTTGATTGGAAGTCAACTTTTCAAGAGATTCCGGGCATATAGAGACTAATGCCCTTATCACATCAACCGATTGCCCATTCATGGCTGCTCTATGTAGAGGTATCATTGATAAATTGTCCTCTACAAGGCAAGATTCAGGATTTTGCTCGCCCAAGAACTGAACCATCTCGACATCTCCTCTCTCGGCAACAATATGCACAGCTGTTTGACCATGCTGATTTTTTATCATAGCCAGTTTAGGCCACCGGCTTGCAATCTCTTTTGCAACTTGATGGTTTCCGTATTCACAGGCAGTGAGTAAAGGATTATTCTCTGAAGATGATGATGCTCTGATAACATCATCTGATAATTTTGGGATTTTGGAGAGTAATAACTTAACTTCATCAACATGATCATCTTTTCTCAATGCTTCCTCAAACATCTCTCAATGCTTTTGTTTCTTGATATTTGGGCTTCTTTTTACGCTCCTTTTTTATTTTCTTATTTTCTATTTTCAGGATTCATTCCACTCTAGGATGAGAAAACTTTTTAAATTCGATGATGATTTTATAGAAGATGTCTTTGTCCTTGGAAGACGTTTGCAAGTATTTTTGAAAAAAGTTAATAATTTACTACTGTTAAAAATTAGTTTAAATTAAATTATAAAAATAAAAAACCGAAAATTTTCCTCCCTTAACGCGTTTAATACAATGTTGAATATGATGAAATTGATAGAAGAAAAGTGATGGCATATCCTAGCCTCACATGTTGACTGGAGTTCGGTTTACATTACATTTCCTATGGAAACTATTTCAGGGTTTTATCACTTAAGTCCTTGTTCTTTGCTGCAAAAGACATAAAGAACAGAGGTTTAAAAAATGTCTAGTCTAAGTTCTCATTGATTGCATTTTATGTCACTTAGGACTATGTTTTTCTTTCTTCTTCTTTTTTTTTTTCAAAAGAAATTTATTTTATTTCAATCAACAAACTAGCTACTACAAAATCAGTACATAATCAACAAACTAATCTAATGTGAACATGGGGATCAATATTCAGATACGCCAATACGGTAAATATTCGATTAAACCATCATGATTGTTATCAAATGGTCAAAGGACTTAATAGAAACGAAACAAATTTCAATTACGGGGTCTTATGTTGAATATTTTTAAAACTTCTGGTTTCTCACGTATTTTTAACAAACAACAAGGAGTGAAGTGATGAAAAGCCATAACTTTATTGAATATTGAGGTACTTTACATTAAAAATTATAACTATTCTGAAAAAAAAGGAGATATGAAATAAATATTTTAATTACATAGTAAATATAGTTTTTAAATAATAATATGAGCAAAAATAGTAAAGAAATTTTAGATTTCTCATTGTATAAGTGCATGATAAAATTAATTTAGCTTCTAAAATATAACAGTTAGTGTTTATTAAACACTTTAGTATTATAACTGAAAAATTATAACTGTCCAATCACAATTGTAAGCATATCTATATTTCATCACCAGCTTCCCATTGTTGAATATCTGGTTTACTGGAATATACATATGCAAGTAAACTCCACGAAAATGCTCAGCTGAAATCATACTTTTCCATTGTAATTGACTTTAGTGTGGGAAGACTTGGCTTTACATTTTGTGATTATTATTATTATTTTTTTCCCTTTGCCGTCATTTTCCATGTGGAATTTCCCCGTTGCTTCCTCCTTTTGAACTAATTAAAGCACGCAGAAATGATCTTGCGATTTTGATGTCAAAAATAATCACCTACCCTTTTATTTCTTCCTCAAATAATTTTTCTAGATGATCTTGCAATTTTGGTCAAGGACTTAACGAGACACAGATTACCATTACGGGGGATATAAATTGAATATTTTTAACACTTCTGGCCCTCATTTTTTTTTCCTCCACAAACAACTGATGAAAACCAACAACCGAAAACTTTAACAAAGTAAAACAGAGTACCTGACTTTGTATTTCTCATGTTTGACTAAACTCATGGACCCCGTGGCCCGTTGGCAAGATTAGGAAGGCATCAGCAGCATACAAGTGCAATGCAAGTAAACTTCACCGAAAATGCCCTGTCAATAAAATCATAATTTTTTTTCCTTCTAATTGACTAGAGCATGGGAATGGCCCAAGACTTCTCTCTGTAGAGCTCCGTCAAGCGTTTCCACGTGTTTCCCGGTTGCCTCCTTCTTTGAACAAATCAAAGCACACAGAAATGAGCTTGCGATTTCCTAAAATAATTTTTCTATTCTCCCTAGCTAGACTGTTGGTTTTGGAAAACAATAAACTGAAGCAGTTGCGGACTGGTGATGATTTATCGTGACGCTACGAACGAAGCAGAGACTACGACGACAGATATGGTGGATGATGAAAGAATTGCTTCGCCGGGAATGGCGAATTCTGATTTATTTTCGGGGGAAAAAGAGTCAATTATGGGCGGTTCTGTTCCTTCATTTTCTGTCCTCATTCACGTTCCTTTTCCTGATGATCGTGATGATGTTATGTTGAAGCTCCATGAACTGATCACACCCCTGCAGCTCCGTAGAGATGATGATGGCAAGGTACACGCTTAATTAATTACTTAGTCCAACTTAAGGGTTCAGCTCATGCGTATCAATCATTCACGTCAATGGTTATTTATGGATCAAACGAAATGATATCATGTTAATAAATTTAAGCTCATGAGATGTCTTTTCAAACAATATGTATAAGAGAGACAATCAATGGTACTTTTAAGTAATTTCTCTCAGATGTAGTTTATTTTGAGATAATTTAAGGCCGTTGCACTAATCTTTTCTGATGGTAATTTCTAATCTAAACTAGAGAGTTTTCTACTTGAATAATATTTTCATACCAACTGACATGGAAGAGCAATCAGGAAAAAAAAAAGCTAAAATCAAAGAAAAAGAGTTCGAGTCTCTAAATGTACGGACCCATGAATATTGTGTGTACATAGATTTCAGAGCCATATTCCGCAAATCCTGTTTATGTTATAATGGGATAGTTGCTCTGATAAACTCTTTTTTTCTAACTTTTTGTCTGTGCACATGCCTGCAGTTAGACTCTTTAGAGGAAATTTTTCATCCAAACCAAGTGAAACCTTCGGGATATGGGTCTATGAATATATGCCTAACGGGAGACAGAAGATATTGCTGGAAGAATAAATGGCTCATGCAAAAGAATGGCCTGGAAAATGTTCATATAGGAGGTAAGGACCTCATAAAATTAAAGAAAGAAAATAAATTATAAAAGAGTTGCACTAACTGTCTTCCTGCTTGGGAGTGCAGAACATCCTGCCTCTGTTCAACAATCACCTCGAGCTGAACGACTTGAAATTGTCACGAAAATTTGTCAAGACCTGGCATTTTTACATAGTTCAGAGAAGCAAGTAATTTATAGAGATTTTAAGGCCTCCAATATTCTGCTTGATGAGGTTAGTTTTCACTCGATCTCTCTTGTTACCACTACTTCGTGTCTTATCTGATTTTATGCTTGCTACGCTATGCAGACTTTTAAATGTAATCTGTCCGATTTCTCCATAGCCAAGGTTAGTGCTGTGGAGAACGCTGACTTAACAGCTTTGGACACGTCATCTGTGTCCGCGCAATCTGGGAAGACAGGTGTGGAAATGAAGATGGCTCAGCTAGAGAGTGGAGGTTGGAGGGCTCATGATGAAGCTGAGAAGGCATTTCAATGGCCGTACAAGTCATCTCCGTTTGAAGAACACCAGGCCCAATTTGAAAACAGAAAATGAAACTTGGAATAATTTTCTTTATCTGTTATTGATCGCTACATTGCTGTCAACTATAACCTTCCTCTCCGCATTAAAGATCATGGGATGCAAATCAGAAGAAGGCTACAAAAACAATTCTAGCCTAAACCCTATCTGCCAGATTGTCAATCAACATCCATTTTATATCCGACTCGTCACTACCTTCAATTCCGTTGCCTTTTTCTTATCCATAGCACTGATGATGATTCTCTTCAATAAGCTCCCGCTTAGGCCATTGCTTCTGGTATCTGCATTTTCAATGCTCGGTGCTTACATGTGCATAATATCTGGCCCTACAAAGCCTCACTTGAGCTCATTCTACTCAACATTTTAAGGTTCCTGGAAGATAACTTGATATATTTTCTTTGGCATGCGACACACTATTGCAATAATTAAGCTCATTATGTCCTATGGATTTGCATCGATCGATACACTAGATGTGGTATAAGTAGACAATTAAGTGCCTATTTTTATTATTAAGATATCTGGTGTGTTTAACTTATGACACTGCTGTATTAATAAATTATGAATGCAAAATAAAGTGTCATGCCAGCAAGCATGGTTATCAATAAAGCTTTTACAGTTGATTCACTAGTAGTTTTACTTCGGTTTATTACTACCTAAATTCACCTGGGTACATAAACATTGCAGCCACCGATCCAGTAATTCTATATAACGTCAACAATCGGAAGTAGGGTTAATTCCAGCATGACAAATGAAACAGAGTTTTTGGGTACTGTTAGAGCAAAAAGAGTAACCAATGATGTAACCAATTGTGTTAATTGACAAGTTATGCATTTGGGTTCATCTGTGAGAGGAGACAACCCCTGATTGAGAACAATCTTTTTTTTTTTTTTTGATAAGGAGAACAGTCTTTTTGTGTTTTAGCTTGATGGCCTGAAATATAAAATTAACCCCTCAAGCTAATTATGTTTCATCAGCCAGAGAGCCCCCAAGTATATTTCAATTTCATAATTGAGGTAAGCATCTTCTACAGGAACAGATGATTGAAACAATCAACACATACAAGTTTATAATATACAAATTTATAGTGGGGTGACTTTACAGGATCATAAGCTAAACTAACGTCATTGGACAATTTGGCCGCTAGGTAGAGGAAGTACAGCAAATTGCTCCGTCGTAGGCTTGTATATAAATGTAATTCTAGTTGCTATAGTCAAAGCTGGAACAAAATAGAAACCCATGAGAAGATTGCTCAATTCGTAAACCTGAACGAATATTTCAAAACATTAAGGCATTTAAAGGGCGCAAGAATTGGCTTGTCTGTAAGAGGGACAAAACCGTGTTCTGGATTAATGAGAAAAGAACTCCTGTGCAAGATGAGCCCCGAGACTAAATGGCTGTCCGGGTAAAGGTGGAGAGAGAAATCAGGACTGGAAATGAGAGAGATCCAGTGTCTTTGGAACAGATTTGAATCTTAGTAGTGATTTTTTCTTTTGTGCGTAAAGTAACAAGGATCCTATTTAGAAAGAGATCATTATTTGCAATGATAGAGGAAGATAACTTCCTTTTGTTAGAGACATATTTGAAGCTTCTCATGGCAACATGATATGTTACTTGCACTCTTAAATAAAGTTGCAGTATCCCAAACTACCACTTAAAATTCTCGAAAAGCCTATTGCAGTGGAGAAATAAAAAGAGATAAAAGAACATAGACTACGTAAAATTGATGACAAAGGAAACCATTAGCATCATAAAAAGCATCTTTGACATTTCGAGATGTGGAGCATCCCACCAAGTGAAATTATGACAAGCAAGGGCTAAATTAACCAGGCAGTCGGTAATGATTTAAGCCTCTTGATAACTATAAGGCAGTGATTTCGTGAAGATCTTCAAGACTGTTGCCCCTGGGATTGGTTCTATTCCTCCGCAAACAGATAATGAAGCGCCAAAAGGACAAAGTGAATTTCCCCATACTTAGTACAGACATTCCGAACAAAATGAGGGCAAGGACTAATGACCACACCAACCCATTGCTTGAGATGCTTGATTTCCCAACTTTCACATCGAATTTAGGTATGATCTCGTCCACTAAGAGAATATAAACAATGGCCGTGCAGATTACAAGAAAGAGCACAAATGTTCTGAAACGTAACGGCCATACGAGCAATAGAATGGCAAACATGGAAGTCAAGAACCCAGCAGAGTTGAAAATCATGACATAGACAACGGTTGGCAACTTACTGAGTACGTCATCCTTATCAGCGTGCAATGTTTTAACTGCAAGACAATCTTCTTTTAAGGAAGTAAAAAGAATTAAAAAAAAAAAAGTTGTAAACACTACCAAAAGAAAAATAATAATTTAGTTAAAAACTTTTACCGGCAATAGTATCCTCTTTGAGAAAGGAATCTGGCAGATTGCAAGTAACCGTGAAAAATGCTGCAGCAATCGTTACTACTACCATCAATAACACGTTTCTTGTCTGTATGGGCCACCGTGTTTGGTTCCAGCTGATATTGGCACTCCCCGCAGCAGGGAGCTGCGGAGATTGCTGAGCAACATCTCGTTGAATGATCCAGCCTATTTCCTTGAAAACAGAATCCTGAGAATTAGCATTGCATAACTGTAAGGCCGTTTGTCCCTGCTTATTCACGGTATTGATTCGAATCATTATGCGCCTATTGGAATTCTCACGGATGAGTAGCTCCACTATCTGCAATGAACGCGACAGGATTGTCAAGGCGTGCGTTATGTTTTGGCAATCAAAATTCAAAAACTGTGTTCGCAAGAGACAAAGAGCTTACCTGCTTTAATTTGTTAAGTATGGCGAGGTGCAATACTGTATTGCCCTCCTTGTCTTTCCAAGTGAAGAGATGCTCTTTTCTGTGACTCTTAGCCTCATCCACCAAGGCTTGAAAGGCGTCCGATCGGGACTTCTTCACAGCAAGGTGTAGGGCCGTCTCTCCATTTGAAGTCAGCTTCTCAAGAGACTCCGGGCAAATAGAAACTAAAGCCCTAATAACATCAGAATCACCTTCCAAAGCTGCTCTGTGTAGCGGTATCATTAAAGAGTTGTCTACTTCAAGGCAAAGTTCGCGATTATTTTCTCCGAGAATCCGAACCATTTGGGCATCCCCATCCATTGAAAGTAAGTGCATGGTTGTTTCACCTCGCTGATTTTTAATACTGGCAAGTTGAGGCCACAGCCTTGCCATTTCTTTAGCTGCTTCAAGGCTTCCAGGCAAGCAGGCGGTGATGAGCAGAGGATCCTCCGAGCGTTGGCATGCTTTAATAATCACATCCAGTAAATTCGGATGCTTTGAATTTAATGACTTGACTCCTTCGACATCGTTTTTTTGGCAAGCTTCCTGAAACAACTGCTCCAAGTTAGCCATGACAATTGACAGACACTCACACTGTGTTTATGTGTTATGTTCTTCTTCCCATCTCGCAGTTGAGCTCACCTCACTCTTACATTGTTAATTAATTACAACGTTTCTCTCTTTCTGGGGTGGGGTTTCTTAATCCGTCTATATATATGTATATGTAAATTAATTGTATGTATAATTAAAAAAAAAAAGTAAAAATCCAAGAACTTTCCTCTTTCTTTCCCCTCCCGTGTAATTTCCAGTGGAATGAATTACACGAAAACGCGGCATCTCTACGAAGAGAAGAAAGGAAATTGTGGTGGATAATTCAGGGGAAATGGGCAATGCAGATACATACTTCTTCAATACCTTCAATTTAATAAAAAATTTAGAATTTTATACTGTTCGAACTTAAATGTCAACATATTACATATACGACTTTGTTGAACTTGCATAAGACCAATTGCTTCAATTGACAAGATATCTAGGTTGATATATACAACATCTATTAATAATGAAAATAAACACATATTACATAGCACAACAAATCGGGTGCCATAACTAGCTCCAGTTGGGCACATTTTAAACAAAATTTTAAGACAAAATTCAAAAAAAGATACTGGACAATTGAATAATATTGATTAACATATAAAGTTTTTATGAAATACAATTGTTTGTGAATATATATATATATATATATATATAAACTCTTACAATGTTGTAAATTAATTTTATAGATTATAAAAATCTTTTACAATATTGTTAAATCTCAAATCCGTATTTTAAAAACAACGCTTGGGAATATAGTTTCTTTAGTGAAATTTTTTATTACAGCTATAATTATTAGGATTGATTTTGATTATTAGAGATGGAAGACTAATGTTTGGTTGGAACACTAATCTATGTCTGCCTTACGAGAAATTTTAGAATACATTTGAGGTATCATGTCACCCATACAATAAGTAATGATGCCATGACATGTGTGCATTTATTTTGAACTACTATCATGCAAGTGGTGGTTGAATTAAATTCAATTACACATGTCATGCATGCATCAATTGGTTGTAATACATTTAAGGTATTCTACAATTTCTCCTACCTTATAGGTACGTAACGGTGACAACTTCCATTCCAAGTGGTTGAATTAATTGTAAGTCCCGAGTTACTAATATAAATTTCTGTCTCTCACATATGTTTTTGAAAGAAATTTTAGAAAATATTTCAGATCTAATTTGTTGTGTTATAATTGTACAATCAAATTTAAACTACCCCTTTAATATAGTTATCCCATGTTCAGTTGAGAATAATACTACAAACAAAGTGTAATATATTATTTGTGAATTGCCAAAAAAAAAATTTTTAAAAAGAGGGGGGGGGGGGGGGGGGAACAATTACTCTTCATTTCAAAAGGGGCTGACCAGACTTTCTATAAGGTGAGGACATGGCAATGCATACATCCCATTGAGTTTTGGAAGTATCGTAGAAGCTACAAGCTTCCCTCTTTTCTTTTCCCGTAAACGTCCTGAAAATTTCTCTCTTTGTTCCCCATGGGAGGAAGACGACTTTCAAGTTTGAATTGTCAATGGACAAAACCCGACAAATGGGAATGGGCGGGTCTATAGCAGATCCATCTCTGTCTCTCGAACCCAGTGTCCACAATATCAGGCATCAGCCCAAATCCACACCCATCAAATTTAAGACCAATTCAAACTATCGCTTTAATTTTATGAGTCAAGCTTTTGACACCTCTGCAATTTCCGTTGTAAATCCGCTCTCCGAGATAACAACAGTATAACACCCCGATAATTTGAAAACTACACTGCAAATATATTCCTCTACTTCTCTTTAATTATTAAATGACCCCATAACCAATAGATAATGATATTCAATTGTATGCATAGACTGCACTTCATTGCATCTTGTAGTTCATTCAATCAAGTTCTCCCTCTCCCAATTGGCAATTTTCAACTCCGCATGTCCAAGTAGAGTGTCACTCTCTTTATAAGACAAACCAAATACGCCCAATTTTTATTGGTTTTGAAAGCAATGCTAAATATCTAAATGAAGTAAAGATGTGAAAATAGACGTGGCTTAAGAAGAATATGCAAAATTAAAATACATATACACACACAATACTTCAAACAAACGAAATCACAAGTGTCAAAAACAAAGACCTAGTTAATGGAGGATACGCAAAAATTTGTTTTTAATCAATTATTTCTCACATGCAAGTTATTTGAAAACTTTTTTCTTTTATTAAAACACAAAATTAAGCAAAAAAATTGCGGCGGAAAAAAAGAAATATATGCATGTAAGTGCCTGTACAAAAGAATTTCATGACAATTCATAAGAAACCCTGAAAAATGTTGATGATCTAATCCAAAAATATAACAATGAGAAGCACATAATTGCTAACAAAATCATGTGACGAAAGCTAAAATATAGCAAAAAACAACTATAAATCTAGTGACATAAAATAAAAATAAAAATAGAAAGAACACTAGAGATTTAAATATAAAATCAAATCTTTCGCCAAATCCCCTCTTTTTGGTCCATAAATATGAGGTAAAAGGATTGAAAAATGATCTTTTGGCTATTTTCTCATCTGATAGAGAAAAACCAACTCTAGATTTATTAAAATTCACTAAATATAAAACTGACAAGAGTGTTGGAGTGCCTTCTGAAGTACACACTTAAGATACGATTGTGGAGAAGATGTTGAAGGCGAGAAGGAATTTTACACAATCTAAAAAATCAGGTATAATTTAAATCATTATTTCATTTATATTTGGATCATTGAAGGATTTATGAATATTTCAACGCTGAATAATGATATTTAACCCTAAGATATAAAATGGATGAATTAAAATGAATTTTAATGTGTTGTATTGAGATGTACTAAATTTAACATAGGATGCGAATGGTACTGTTTTACTCTTATTATTTTATATTTTGCAAGAATATAAATTAAGAAAAACACATATAGAAGAAAATGAAACACGTTTTATGCTTACATTTTCCACTTTTGTTTTTGCTAATGGCCAGTAGAATTGTAACTTCGGCATTTTGTTTGTGCGAGAATGAATAAATGATTTGAAATTGATAAGTTTTTTAGGTGAGTGTGGTACTCTTTTTTACCTATAATTTTTTTTTTCATTTTACAAGAAAATAAAATAAGAAAAAGGCATTCGGTTGGGTCGAATCAAGCATTAATATATATTTTAGAATGAAGCACATTTTAATTTTCGCTGGGGCCCAGTATGGTAGAACTGCAACTTTGACATTTTCTTAAGCATAATCGAATGGCTCCCGTTTCTATAGCACTTTATTGATACTATATTCTCTAACTTTTCTGATATACTTTTTCGTTTTAAAAATAAGCTTTTAAATGATATAAAATATAAATTTGTATTTATGATAATATATTATACTATTTTATTAGTGTTCTAGGTCATGGTTGGTATTGAGGTATTGTAGTTTTTAAATTATAATTATTATAGAAAAAAAGTTATAATAATAAATTAAAAGTTAATAGTACGTAGTAAATATAATTTTTAAATAATAATTTTAAAAAAATTAATAACTATATAATAGATTTTTCATCATATAAATTTCAAACTTATCAATTTCAAACTTACCTTCCAAGTTATAACAATTAAAGTTACCAAACAATTTGATGCTATAACTCTTTGTTTTGGTTAAAAATAACATATACAAAAACATTAGACATCAAATTAAAAACTTATATTAATTTATTTTTGGGTATAAATCCAATAGTATCCAAGCAATATGCTTTCTAAGCTTCAAAAAGCTAACATGTTGTGACAGTAATGAGTATGTTGCATAGTAACTTGTGCGATATTTAAATAACTTCTAGCATAAAAGATGTTAAATAAGTTGATTGACATTAAAAAGTGTATATTTAATAATGATAAAATTAATAATTTTTCATTTATAATGTTGATTAATGCCCTACTTATTTTTAAATTTTCTTAACACTCTCTAAATATATTTTTATATTAAATTAATTTATAGGGATCCTCCTATATTACAACAGTTACAACGTGCAACACTTTTTGTCCTCATTCAATGTAACCGTTAGATTTAAAGCCAACCGATCGAATGCTTCAGGGATAGCCACGTTTGTATTAAAGAATACCGGAGAAGCCAGTTAAGAAAAGGTAAGTTATATTTGAAAACGCACGTTGACTGTTCTGTAAAAAGAAGCCAAGGTAATAAGCGAAAGAAGCCCCTGGCAAAGGCCAAATAGGAGGCGATTCCTTCATCAGAGGAAGAAAAAAAATGGGCGAATTGAAGCCTCAGACGTATTGTGAAGAGGGCAAATGCCCTAATTTGGGGGAGTACAGGTCTGCCGGCGAGACGACCACCTTTTACAGACACAATTTTGATCTTGGGCGATACCTATACTTGCTGTTGTAGGTAATTATTCGGATTTATCAAATGGCACATATGTTAATACAAATTTGGAATGTGTGTTAATTAGGTTGGATTGATTGCAAATGATAGGATTTACAATGTAAAGAAGTCGTTTGCACACCCACCCCTGACCTTTTGGGAGCCCACAAATGCTGCTGAGGCAATTGTGTGGTGGGTCTTGGATTATTTGGTGATTACTAGTGTTGATTGAGATGATTTAGCTGATCAATAAAGTGGTCAGTGTTCATGAAGATGAATATGTTCTTATGCTGATCGAATCACCCGACACAGTAGGTAATTCTTTATTAAACTCTGTAATTGTTTTTTTGAAATGATTTAAACTCGTAATTAGCTTGCGTTTATTACAGAATATATAAATTACCACCAGCACAATAAAGAACAAACGGGGTATTTAGCTTGGCAACTCTCGTCTCTCTTTATTCTCACCAACAACAAGTGAGATTTTTAGAATTTTTGGTCTGCTTCTGCAAAATGGTATCCTGTTCTCTCTTTGTGCTTTTTATTTTATTTATTCTCTTCATATGAATTCATGTTGTTGGTTGGTGAAAATCAAAGTCGAGTACAATTGATCTAATTATTGTTACTGGATTTGCAATGTAGTTGAACTTGAAAATGAGAAAATAGTAAGATTTTGAACCCAAAGTTGGAGCTTTTAGAATTTAGATATGTTTAGTTAATACTTATCTCATATTCTCCAGCTGCAATGCTTCTTTCTTTGATGTAACACCTCCTAGTTTGTTATGTTTCTTTGTCAAAGGATTTAGATTCTTTCAATTTCTTTTTTTCTTTTAATCACTGTTTTTCTCTTTGGGTAATTTTTAAAAATCTCCCCTGAGATTTGGGTTTGTTGTAAGTAAATGGCGATAATCTATTTATTTATAAAAAATCCCCTACCGTTAGTTAATTTTAACATTGACCGTTAGTTGACTGTACAAAGATAATATTGCCCTTAACAACAGTTTGTAGACTGACATAACTAAAAAAAAAAACTAAAATTGTTGGCGCAAAAAGTACAAACCCTATTTTTTGACAATTTATCCTTATCAATTACAAAGATTTACAATATCATAGGTAAAAATTATGACTATTTCATTTTTAAGTTTTTTATTTTATCTTTCTTTTAAGAACTTTAAGGAAATATCAATAATTTAAAGAGGATTTTTCAAGTTTTTTATTTTACCTTTCTTATAAGAACTTTAAGAAAATATCAATAATTTAAAGAGGGTAAAATAGCCAACAATTTTAGTTTCTTTTTTAGTTATTTCCGTCTACAAATTGTTGTTACGGGTAATATTGTCTTTGCACAGTCAACTAACGGTCAATGTTAAAATTAACTGACAGTAGGGGGTTTTTTTACAAATAAATAGATTTTCGTCATCTACTTGCAACAAGCCTAAATCTCAGGGGAGGTTTTTAAAAATTACCCTTTTCTTTTTCCAATACTGATGATTTTGGTTTTGCTTTTGTGTTTTTGTTTTAAAACTTTTCCAACTCATGTATTTGATCATGGTTTCATACTATTGGGTTTTGCAGATGAAAAGGACCTAGAAGACAGGAATTGTAAGTATAATATATATTGAGGCTAGTTTTATTCATTTTTTTGGTTTGTTTAGTGTCCTGAAGTATAGATGTTATGGTAACGTAGACTTAGATTTTCATTTCTTTCCCTTGGGATATCTTTATATTAATAGTAGGTAGAAATATTATGTCTCATTAAGCTTTGAGCATGAATTGTGGGTTATTGACATGTTTCTCTCTAGCCTGTTGTTAGCCTTACTTTCATGTTTTAGTTTGTTTTTGCATGTGTGGCTTTGTGATCTTGGAATTATAAGTATTATTCTTTTCTAGACACCTGTTATGGTGCCAATCTTAAGAAGATGGAGGTCAGTCAACACAGCTAGTACTTCTGTGAATTTTGTGGGAAAGTAATACATTCCCCTCTTTGCTGTTCAATGACTGTTCGCTTTTGCTTGTGGATGTATTAAATATTTACGTATTCCTTACTGTTGGCAGTATGCTGTGAGGAAGGCTGTGGGAATCTAGGGTTGCAAAGACTCTAGCAAGGTGAAAGCTGGAGGCGCTTACACTTTGAAGTAAGATTCTCATTAGCTGTTATATTTACTTTGATTGTTTAATTTAAATGATTCTAAATTATGTCCTATGTTCCTTTCCAGTATTGGTAGTGCTGTGACCGCGAGAGGTACCATTAGGAGGTTGAGGGAGCAGACTGAGAGTTAATTTTGTTACCAAACTATTTTTTTTTTCAATTTATTTGAGATGGGATTAATTCCTGGGACAGGATTGTCTAAATGTATTTCTATGCTTGGATTTTTTTTAATCTACTAAAAAATTTTATTACAAAGCAACCAGTGGTGGACACAATTTTCATATATCAATCATCAGAATTCAGACAGGCTAAAAGATATCCAATTGAAGCCTATTTTACTTGACTCATTTTGCTCCCATAACTGCTCTAGCTTCTCCAAAATATTTGTAGTTACTCCAAGTCTGAAAACATCATTGTCAGTACAAACCATTGTCAGGTTACATAATTTTAACCTGTAACTTAAAGCCACTTTATAGATACAGCATTGGCTATTAGCGTAGTGCAGCAACCTCTCTCACATTCGAATTCTAGAAATGAGATTGGTGATTTAGGCCATTTCCTTCCCTAATCTGCTAACTTCCTAATATTTTCACCATTGCTGTCACCAGAGATCAGAAACTTTTAACATGCCCAGTCTCTACAAAGTTAAATGAAGATTAGCATTAGGTCACTACTCAGCTTCGTCAACATCCACAGGGACAACTTCTTTGCTATCAATCTCTGATATGTATTCTTTCATTTTTTCGCTAACTGGTCTATCCAGAGCTCGCTCAGCAAGCTCATAAAACAAAGTATTGCCTTTAGGGCCATTAACCTTGTCTTTCTGCAAATATCTTTGCTGGACTAGTGTCTCCAACACCTACTTGGCATTTCCAAACAGCGGATGGCTTACATTAGTTTCACACAATCCCATACGTTTCAAAGTGATGCCAAAGGATATCTTCTGGGGTTTTACCTCGAGCAAGATGCACAATGCTAATTACAACAAATGTAAAACTAGATAAATGTGCTGAATTTTCATCTTCTACATATTTTCTGTACACCTCAGCTGGTAGCTGACTTATGAGAACATAGGACTTTGCCTTGGCAACATCAGTTTGTTGAGTAGAGTGGCGTTGAGTAGCGGATGAAGGGCGGTATCTCAAAAGCTCTCTCAATTCATAGCCAAAAGCATTAGAGAGCTTCTCTTTAGCCGCACTGATCACATGAGCAGGATTAGCACACTGGCTATAGTTTTGGTAACCAATTGAACAAGGTCTTCTCTCTTGATCGGACACCCCGAGTTCTAGTGAGTTTTAAAACGGACATATTATACAACTTTTGCAACAAGCTTATCTATTTCCTCTTTCGATATATCAAATTGAGAGAAATCTTGGGTAGCGTCGGCCATCCTTGTCGTGAATTGGTTATGCTTGGATATTTGGTTTAGAAAGTTTTGAATTTGAATCTCTTTATGAAATAGATTTTGATGGACTTTTAGTTTTGTGGTGTTAACTGCATGGTCTGTTGCTTCAAAATGTTGATATTAAACATCATGGCTATAATTATTTAAATAGGCCACAATGAAAATTGATTTCCACAATTAGTAATTATTCATAAGAAACTAGCTCCAATTGAAATTGAATATTTTGTTATTGTATTTTAGCAAAAATAAATCAATTCGTTCAAAGGCATAGGTTGATTATCCTTTTGGATTAAATCTATAAACACCCCAAGATACAGGCAAGCATTGATTGTATTTCATTGTAAAAACCAGTGAGCTCACATACAACAAAGGCTAGGCCGAAGGTCTCTTACCAGCACTCTTAACTCTTACAATTACATCTAACTTTACAAAACTCTAAACAAAAAGGAAAAAGGCAAATATTATCTAAACACACAAGTTATTGTCGTCGCCTCTGTTCTCTCCCTCCATTCCCCATTAGTTTGGAATGCATCTAACAGATGCTTTTAGAGGAACAAACCTAATATAATGCTCTTCCACCATCTTACTCTGAGAAGCAAATATCATTAATGCAGGGACTTCAAAATTTTGAAGCCCATTCGATAAAGAAAAATGATGAAGAAAGGATGATGATTAATGACTCATTAGTCATCATCGTCTTAAAGCCATCTAGACAATTGTATTACTATATGAGACGTGCATGGGTATATATCATACAAAGAGGGATGCTATCTTTGTTGTTGTTATGATGCATTGACAGCCTTAAATGTAGCAACTCTATCTACATTTGCTACCCTGTTAACTGCTGCTACAGCCCTGTTAACTCTCTCATCTACCTTAGCCACATCATAAGCCTTTCAGTTGCTCATCGTGCTTCCTGATTACAAGACAACGACAATAAGAAAAAAAATCCCCACTTGAACAACAATTAACTTGACGAAAGTTATTATGACATTAACAAGTTTTGTGTAGCTTAGTGAGGTTTTATCACAGACAACCAAAATTTAAAAATAACTTCTGATTGTTATCTTAAATTTCATTCATCTTACTCACATCAGTAAAATGCTGAAAGTGAGACGTGCATTAATCATATTACAAAAGGAACATTGAACATCTGCAATGAAACATTAAATCTGTAATAAATTTTAGGCATCAGCAGCTGCTGAGTGTTAAAATGAATAAAAGTTTGGTTAAAAAGGTTCAAATACCTGCACCACATTGAGTACTTTGGAGTGGTAAATTGCAATAGATGATATAAGATGAGTTGTATTTTGTGCGCTTGGAATGTCGAGAAGTCCATTTTGCCTGTGACCAGATTGGGTTTCCCCATTTCTGAATGTGTACATTCCAAGCCCTTGTCTTATACCCTCACGCCAGGCTCCTTCATACCAATGCCTATTGGCAAAACGACAGACACCAAATCCATACATCTTGTATTCTTCAGCATATGTGTCCCCATCTTTAAGTAAGAAACGATGTCAATATGGGAAGAAAAAGATTCATATGCCTATGCATTAAAAAAAAAAACAGAACAAACAATTAATACAATCTACTATTAAACTCACTATCTAATCAAATTCAGCAAGGTATCTGGACCAACAAAATGAACACAAATTATCCTTATGAATGACATTTTCAAGATCACTTTAATCTTTGTCTACCGATTAATAAAATTACGATCAAACTTAAGCTCACAGTTTGTTTAAATGTAAATGCAAGATTGTTCTGCATTTCCTTCTCAAAGAAATTAATTGCCTTTTCCTCCTTCATTCCATTGCTGCTTGCAATAAAATTAACATTGAGAATTTCTTACCTATATGACCTCATTGCATTCTTATAAATAAACATAACCGGCTCTCCCAATCGAATTATGAATAGTAACTCTTTCAAACACAACTAACCATTATTTTTTCACGAATTGCCTTCTTCATCCGCTTCGAACTGCACACCAGTAAATCAAACAGATGAGATATTCCCTCTACTTTCAGATATGGGTAATTCTTATACTTTCAGCACCGGAAAATATAGGTTGCAATTTGCTACTACGTTTACAGAAGCACCATCTGATTTGTTCCCACAACTAGCCCATATTCATAAACAAAACATCCGAATCTTTTTCCCCACAAAATTGCGATCGTCTTCTCTTGTATTTGGTGTATCTTGATTATTTGTCAAATTAAATCACATATACCCGCTAGTTTCTTTGCCTCTTGCCATCGAAATTGCTCTGTTGACAACCCAGGTTCCAACTTAGGTGAATCCTCCAAAATATTTTCCCCCCAATAAAATGCAATCGTCGTCTTTTCATATTCGTGTCTCCGGATTATTTTTGAACGGCCATCTTCTCAACCCTTTGTTTCTCTTTTCTCGTGAGTAAATCATTCATATTCTTCCTAATCAACTGTTTCAAACTGACGCCCCCTCAATAGCCATTACTTAAGTAGATAACTGGCTTCAACGTTGCTAGTACATACTTTGTTTTTCCACTCAATAATCTTAACCGTTAGATGGAGTCCCTTCAGATCCTACGACAATTGTGAATGAGGACAAAAAGTGTTGTATGTTACAACTGTTGCAACATAAAAGGACCCTAATTTGTAACATGTTAATTTTAATTTGGAGATAAATTTTAAGAATTAGATGGAATCAGAATTGAAAGTAGGAGATAAAATTTTATTCATATATAAAAACCAAAAAAATTAATAATGAAAATTAATAAAATAATAATTAAAAAGTGTGTGTGAGCCACTTATCAATGAGCAAGTGGATACCATCCAACTTGCTCATCCCTTTAATTATTAAAATAATAATAAATTAAATAAAAATAAAAGAAATGAAGGTGGAGGCATTTGTTGCCTATAAAAATTGAAGAAAGGGAGCTAAGCGACAAAAAACACCGAGAGAGAACATAGTCAAGCTGAAGATTTTTTTTTTTTTTAGTGTAATCAATTTTTTTATAATATATTTTTAAAAATTTGTCAAATAAAAAGTGTGTTTTTGTTTTCTTTCAATATAAGTGAATAATTTTACTAAGTTGAGGTGAATACTGAAGCTTAAGATTTCAAACTATTAAATTGATTACTTTATCAAGTAAGTTCTAAATTTATTTTATTATTTTCTGGTTATTTTTATATCATGTTAATTTATAAATTTTTTAGATTTGTATAGTATTTTGATATAATATCGCCACATTAATACAGTTGTGGTACATTTGATACTTGATTTTATATTTATCCACACATATAATTAGTTAAGAATTAAATAATATAATAATTAACTTGTAAAAGTAAAAAAATAATAAAAATAAGAGAACATTAAAATTATAATTTGAATACTATGAGTGGATAGACTTTTACTAAGCATACCCTTCTGTTACATCTCGCCTTTGGATAGACTTTTACTAAGCAAACCTATACACACCAATTCAGCCTCCGTTTGCGGGAAGTTTAAGCCGCCCATGATAGTGTGGTGCACAAACAAAATAACAAAATAAACAACGCGGTTGCTTCCATTTTTCTTATCCTTTTCCTTTTTTTTTGTTTTTTTTCTATTTATTGATATAAGTCCGCAATATTTCCTTTGCGACTCTTATGTAATTATATAGAGTAATATGCAACTAAAATAATACATGTGGCATTTCTTTTCGATTTGATCAGTTTGACCAGGTTGAGATTTGTCAAACCATTTTCAGCCCAAATTCAAGCGGCTTCTTACAAACTGGCCCAAATTGGGCCAATGGTTAGGTTGGCTCGGTTTGACTAGTTTTAGTTTGAAAATGCTCACCCCTATGCAAAACCTCTAACAAATAAGGGAAAAAGACCTAAAATTTGGGAAAATAACCATAAAAACTCTCAAATTTTAAAAAGGATACCAAAATCCCTTTTTCTCATAATACCATTTGATTATAGTAATTAAAAACATTAACTTTAAATGTTTTTAATTAACACGAATTTAATATAAATAATATAATCTATCTAGTAGACTAATAATATTAAATTATTTTTGACATTTAAAATGATATTAAAATTTTAAATTATTATATTTATTCTAATAATATATTTGTAATATTATAATGATTTAAAATAAATCTTTGTGTTAAATAGATTTTACAATTAAAATATCTCCCTATTAATAATATAAAAATTAACTTTTACATAATATTTAAAATAATTATAACTTTAGTTTATTTATTTTAATATTATGTTTCTATCTATTATTCAAAATTACTTTAATATAATAAAATAGGTCTAATAGATTGAAAAATATAAAAATATTTTTAAATATTAAAATTATTTTGAAATGTATATATTATTACATTTATTTTAATGCCATATATCCATTTATTAGAAAATTTTGGGTATTTATTTACGAATTTATAGAGTCAAAAGGTATTATAATTAAAAAGGGGTCTTGATATCCCTTATTGAAATTTGGGGGACTTTTATGACCCGTTCCCTAAACCTTAAGTGTAGGTGTTATTTTCCCAACAAATAAAATCTCAAGTGCCTAAAACAAAAGCCCAGTTAATGAAGGATACACAAATTTTTTTTGTTAATTAATTATTTTTCATATGCAAGCTATTTGTAAATTTTTCTTTTATAGAAAAAAAAGCTGAGTGCAGTGGACAAAAGAAATATATGCTGAATAATGATATTTAGCCTCAAGAGAAGCCAGCGACACAACACAAAATGGATTAAAACGTATGTTAATGTGTTGTATTGAGATGTAAAAAATTGGACACAGGGTGCAAGTGGTACTGTTTTGCACCTATTATTTTATATTTTGCAAGAACACAAATTAATAAAAACACGTTTAGTTGGGTTGAATTACGGTTCAATTTATATTTTTCAAGAAAATGAAACACGTTTTATGCTTACGTTTTCCAATTTTGTTTTTGCTAAGGGCCAGTATAATTGTAACCTGGACATTTTTTCTGTACGAAAATGAATAAATGATTTGAATTTTTTTTTGGTGCAAACTGTACCATTTTTCACCTATCATTTTTTTTTTATCATTTTGCAAGAACAATAAAAAATGAGAAAAAGGCATTTGGTAGGGGTCGAATCAAGCATTAGTTTAGAAAATGAAACACATTTGATACCGAGTCCTTTTTGTTAATGTTCTCGCCAGGGCCCAGTGCACTAGAACTGTAACTTTGACATTTTTTCAAGCATAATTGAATGGCTCCCACATCCATAGCACTTTATTGATATTATATTATCTTACTTTTCTGAATATTATATATATATATATATAACACTAATGTGTTAATATTTTACTAATACAATGGTTCTTTAAAAACATAAAATTACTGTTTAGGGATGTGCTTCGACGAAAACCAGTAGTGATGAGCAGACATCTGGTAGTAGGGATCTACGAACGTGTATATCTTGAATAGTCTGGTAGCAAGCGAGCAAGAGTAGGAATATTCTGCTCATCCACGAGTACATCATCCGCGAGGCCGATCTCCTGCTAGGAGTATAGAGCCATTCCTGCTAAGGGTTGAGTCGAGGAGACCCAGTCAACGACAGTTGGCGAGACGTGCTCTCCAACCCGAGAATCAAGGCACGAAGGCCACGCAACCACCCACGATTACAGAAATGGAGCATCCACTTTCGAGGTGTGGGAGGATAACGGGCATGAATGGAGGGAAGGTCTGAATGTAGGAGAGACCTATAAAAAGGTAGCCGACGAAGGTAAAAGGGTTAGAATTTTTGATATTAAAACTGAGATAAAGAGAACTCTAAAGAATTGATACGCCATAAGATTTGTGGCGAGCATTCCAAGGATTACCAAAAAACCTTCATTTCTGACTTGAGCGTCGGAGTGTTTACGTCAGGAAAACAACCGGCGTGCTCTGACCTATTTCTGTGTACGCAAGAACTTCTGGAGAAGAGGCATTACGAGGAGAGATCCTGATCGTGGTAGAGTTAGTTGACGAGAGATCCTGATCGTGGTCGAGAGGGTAACCAGAATCTCGCATCAACATTTTAGCGCCGTCTATGGGGAGCTGATCAAAAAGCTTCTGTTGACAAAAGGAGGAGGAGTAGAGCAAGTGAAGAAACAATGGAGGTAGGAGGAAGTAGTGCACAAGGAGGTGAAATGAGGCTCAACGAATTCGTAACGTTGAGGGAGATAGCCATTGAAGCACGGGAAAAAGCCATGCAAGATCGAATGGAACGGATGGAAAAGCAGATGAAAACCCTGACAACCATCCTACATGAACTGATGGGTGAACGAAGGGGAACCCATGAGGAAAGGGTGAAAGGTGGCGGAGTGGCACCAGGGCACGATGGTATGAGGAGAAGTCAGACTACCAGGAGATTTGGTGGTGAGAGAGGTAACTTATCTCTGCGGGGAGAAGTTCACAGAGAAGAAGAGCAATCCTCAGGAAGGCAGATTTTTAATGAGGATGACGGGGTGGCTGAATGCAGAGGAAATAGAGCTCAGGCAACACTTACATGATGTAGAGTAAGAGCGGGATCAAGTTGCAGTACGTGACCCTGGTTGTGCAGTGCAGCTGGAGGAGGAAGTGTGCAGACTAACGCAGGTAATTGATGACATGCAAAGAAGGAGCAGAGCACCTGGTTGGAAGATAATGCTGGACGGAGAATCACCGCTCTCAGCAAAGATCATGAGGGCAGTCATTGCAAGAGATTTTCGCCTCCCAGACCTTAGATATTCAGGACGAACTGATCCGTTGGTGCACATAAAGCGCTTCAACGATATAACCGGGGTGCAATGATTATTTCAAACCCAAAGATGCAGGGTGTTCCCACTATCTCTGGAGAGACGAGGACGCGAGTGGTACAGGAAACTCCCTTGAGGGAGTATTAAAACCTTCGAACAAATGTGCCAAGAATTTGTAAAGCAGTTTTGTGGGGCAATGACACCAGAAGATGACATGATGGAGTTGAAAAGCATGAAGCAGGGGGAACAAGAAACCCTTCGGGAATTCATCAAGAGGTTTCATCAAGCTGTCCTCGACTTGGGAGCCTTCAACCATCCTCAGGCATTAAGGGGATTAAAAGAAGGAGTGAAGATAGGCAGACTGTGGTACAACTTGAGGAGCCCAGTTATTTAAACGTATGCAGTTGCTCATGAGTAGGCTAAGAGGGACATAGAGATTGAGGAGGAAAAGGCAGCACGAGACCACCATGCCTCAGGTAGCGGTACAGGAGGTCGGATAACCGCTTACCAGCCTCATCAGAGGCCACCACAGTATCAGCACAGTAGGGCGCAACCTCTTCGCTCACCAGTTAGGGAGCATTGAAGAAGGCATGACACGGCCTATGGTCATCTTCACCAGCACCCCCATGGTAGTAGAGGGAGCGGACCAGAAGTGCTACCACCGCCTCCAACTCAGAATGGCACAAATAAAGAAAGGGCAGTGCACATGATCGACCAGAACCAGTACTATGGGCGGTATACTTCCTTGAAAATGCCCCTGGACGAAGTGTACGAGACCATAAAGGACCAGGGACTACTATACCTCCCTGCCCCAATAATAAAGCTACCCAGCAGGAGGGATATGGGACGCTATTGTAAGTTCCATGGCACTCATGGGCATACCACTGCAGAATGCAGAGATCTCAAGACCCAAGTTGAAGATTTGGTGAGAAATCGATACTTGAACGAGTTCATAGATGATACTCTTCCGATGGTGGCCTCGACATGTGAAGGGGAGTAGAGTGACAGAAACTTGAGACGCGAGCAGCCTACAGTAAGGGTGATTGTTGGGGGCCCAACATTAGCCGGAGATTCCAATAGATCGAGGAAGAATTATGCTAGATATGCCATGACTAGTAAAAAGATATCTTCAACACCCCAACAGCCAAACGAGCAAGAGTCAGATAAATGCCAATCATGTGGACAGATGAGGATGAAGAATGGATTCTATACCCACACGAGGATGTCTTAGTTATCAAGGCCACTGTTGCTAATAAGAAGTTTGACCGGATAATGGTTGACATATGGAGCTCAATTGATTTGCTGTTTAAGTTAACTCTGGAGGAGATGAGAATAACAGACTTGAGGTTGGAGTACACCAATACCTTCTTGAAAGGGTTTGGAGGAGGAAATCTGGTCCCTCTGAGCGTGGTCAAGCTGCCTATCACGATTGGAAATTTCCCGACAGAAAAGACTATGATACTGGACTTTGTGGTGGTGGATAAAGAAGGTTCATACCAGATGATCTTAGGTCGGCCATTTCTGAGGATGAGCAAAGTGGTATTGTCCAACCATTATCTAGCTCTCAAGTACCAGGTGAATGGAGTAGTTGGAGTGCTGTGAGGAGATCAGAGAATCGCACGAAGCTGCTACTCCTCGGCAGCAAGGGAAGCAATGCAGATAACATCCCTTAATACCCGAGTGGAAGCCAAGAATGGTAGACAAGAACCTGTAGAGGAGTTGGAGACAGTAAGCCTGGGACTAGAGAATCCGGGAAAAACGATCCGAATCGGGTCGAGGCTTAAAGAAGAGCAGAAGCAGGAGTTGGTGCAATGTTTGCGGGCTCATGCAAATGTGTTTGCTTGGACACATGAAGACATGCTAGGGATCGATCTTGAGGTCGCATGTCATAAGCTGGCAATAAAGAAAGGTGTTCGGGCAGTAAGGCATAAAAGGAGGTGCTTCAACTAGGAGAGGTATGAGGCTATAAACGGCGAGGTGGAAAAGCTCTTGAAAGTAGGGTTCATTCGAGAAGTCAACTATCTTGAGTGGATATCGAATGTGGTGTTGGTAAAAAAGGCTAATGACAAGTGGAGGATGTGTGTAGATTTCACAGATCTCAATAAGGCGTGCTCGAAAGATAGCTTTCCCTTACCAAAGATCGACCAGCTAGTAGATTCAATAGCTGGACACGGTCTGCTTAGCTTCATGGACGCGTTTTCGGGATACAACCAAATCCCCATTTACGAGCATGATGAGGAGAGCAAGACTTTTATTACTAACTAGGGTTTGTTCTGTTACAGGATAATGCCATTTGGTCTTAAAAATACTAGGGCCATATACCACAGGCTGGTGAATAGAATCTTTAAGCCGTTGGTTGGGAGAACAATGGTGGTGTACGTGGATGACATGATAACCAAGTCAAAAATCCCGAAAGAACATGTCGAGCACCTCGAGGAGACATTCGGACTTTTGAGGAAGTACAAGATGAAGCTCAACCCGGAAACGTGTGCTTTTGAGGTCGAGTCAGGGAAATTCCTTGGATTCATGGTGAGTCATAGGGTGATCGAAGCAAATTCCAAGAAGATCCAGGCGATCGTACAGATGAGGTCTCCTCGTAACCTGAAGGAGATGCAGAGCCTTACCGGGAGGTTAGCGCCATTGAGCCGATTCATATCCAAGGTTACAGACAAGTGTCAGCCATTCTTTCAAGTGATAAGGAGGGGAAGAAGACAAAATGGATCTCAGAATGCGAAGAAGCCTTTTAGAACTTGAAGCAGTACTTGCAACAAGCACCTCTGCTGTCCACACCGAGGGATGGGAACAAGTTATTTTTGTATTTGGCGGAATTAGATCAGGCCACAAGTTCTGTTATGGTGAGAGAGGAAGAAGGAGTTCAGTATCCGATATACTACACCAGCAAGGGCCTGCTCGACGCTGAGGCTAGATACCCACCGTTGGAGAAATGAGGACTCGCCCTTATGGTTGCTGCTCGAAAGCTGAGGCCGTACTTTCAAGCATTTCCCGTCTCGGTAATAACAAACCAGCCATTGCGTCAAATTCTGCACAAACCAGATGCTTCTGGTCTACTCGTTAAGTGGGCTATAAAGCTGAGCGAGTTCGACATAAATTACAAACCTCGAGCAGCGATAAAGGCTCAAGCCATGACCGATTTCGTAGCAAAATTTACAGAGCCCGAAGTATGTTTGGACCAGCTGGATATTGTTACAGACGGCAGCGAAGCTCGAGTATGGCAGATGTCTGTCGATGGGTCATCAGGGGAGTAGGGATCAGGAGCAGAAATTGTCTTAGAAGGCCCAGAGGAGGAGGAGATCTCTTACGCTGTAAAGTTAGAGTTCACAGCCACAAATAACTAAGGCAGAATACGAAGCCTTGATAGCAGGTTTGGAATTGGCTAAGGCAGTGAAAGCAAATAGGGTGAAGATCAGAACTGATTCCCAGCTAGTCGCAAATCATGTCAGTGAAAGATTTCAACCGAGAGATGAGAAGATGGAGCAGTACCTGAAGAAAGTCAGGCAGATGATGGGAAAGTTCAAAGCGGTTGAAGTGGTACAAATTTCAAGGGAGCAGAATAGTCGAGCAGATATTCTGGCTAGGATGGCAGCTGTAGCAGACCCGAATATGCCCAAGTCGATCCCCTTGGAAGTGAAAACCAACCCTAACATCGAGCAGAATTTGGAGGTGATGCAGATAGAACAAAAAGACTCGTGGATGGATCCGATAATTTCATACCTTAGAGACGAGGTATTACCACCAGATAAGCTACGAGCTCAGAAGATCAGGGTGCAGGCCTCGAGATACACGATGATTGATGGGGTACTATATCGGCGAGGGTATACGCTACCATTCCTTCGGTGTTTGGATGAGGACGACGCGGACTACGTACTGAAAGAAGTACATGAAGGAATTTGCGGAAACTATTCTAGTGGGAGGTCCCTGGCCCACAAGATTCTAAGGCAGGGATATTTCTGGACGACAATACACCAGGATACGCAGGAGAAGACCAGGAGCTATGTAAGCTGCCAGAGTTTTACAAGTTTCTCCAACCAACCACCAGAGAAGCTCACCTCTTTGGCCTCCCCTTAGCCATTTGCTTAATGGGGAATTGATCTGATCGGTCCGTTGCCAAAGGGACGAGGAGCAGCAACACATGCAATAGTTATGATAGACTACTTCACGAAGTGGATAGAGGTAGAAGCCCTTAACAGGATCACAGAGAAGAAGACAACAGATTTCGTGTGGAGAAACCTGGTCTGTCGGTACGGGATCCCTTATGCCTTGGTAACGGATAATGGCAGGCAGTTTGATAATCACAGCTTCAGGGATTTCTGCCAGAACCTCAGGATATAGTTGAAATATTGCTCGCCTACTCGCCCTCAGTCTAACGGGCAAGTAGAAACAACCAACAAGACGATCAAGAGGTTTTTAAAAACCAAGTTTGGAGCAAAAAAGGGTGTTTGGGTTGATGAGCTATTGGGAGTACTATGGGCATACAGGACAACCCATAAGACAACAACTGGGGAAACTCTATTTGCCTTGACCTTCGGACACGAAGCAGTTGTATCAGCCGAGGTAGGAACGACCACGAACCGGACAAATCATTTCGATGAGCAAGAGAACAACGACCAGATGTGCTTGAATCTGGATCTACTAACCGAAAAGAGGGAACAAGTATCGAGGCGATCAACCATTTACCAGCAGAGGGTTGCTCGGTACTACAACCAGATGGTAAATGTACGGCAGTTCAAGGTCGGAGATTGGGTGTTGAGGAGAGTGAATCAGAACATGAAAGACTCGGCCCAGGTAGTACTCGGACCGAATTGGGAGGGGGCCATATAGGGTCAAGCAGCTAGTTGGATCTGGAGCTTACAAACTGGTTCGTACGGATGGCCACGAGGTGAAACGCCCATGGAACGCAGCACACCTCAGGAAATATTTTCAGTAAGACTTGGTTATATTTTAAAGTTATTTCTGTTCGTGCTCGTTGTTTTTTATTTTTTATGTCAAAGCAATCTCATGTAAGCCGAATTCAGTAATAAGTGAATCAATGAGGAATTTCAGTCAACTGTACTGTTCAAAAATTTTCTAAGGCATGCGAAGGCTCACCAAGTCTCAAAGCCTATTTATGCCGAGACCAGAAGCCAAGCGTCCCAGGATCTGCTCGACCACGCGAAGGCGAGCAGAATCCCAAGCATTGAAGAATTTTCTAAGACATGCGAAGACTCACCAAGTCTCAAAACCTGTTTATGGCAAGACTAGAAGCCAAGCGTGTCAGGATCTGCTCGACCACGCGAAGACGAGCAGAATCCCAAGCATTGAAGAATTTTCTAAGGTATGCGAAGGCTCACCAAATCTCAAAGCCTGTTTATGGCGAGACCAGAAGCCAAGCGTGTTAGGATCTGCTCGACCACGCGAAGGCGAGCAGAATCCCAAGCATTGAAGAATTTTCTAAGACATGCAAAGGCTCACCAAGTCTTAAAACCTGTTTATGGCGAAATCAGAAGCCAAGCGTGTCAGGATCTGCTCGACCACGCGAAGGCGAGTAGAATCCCAAGCATTAAAGAATTTTCTAAGGCATGCGAAGGCTCACCAAGTCTCAAAACCTGTTTATGGCGAGACCAAAAGCTAAACGTGCCAGGATCTGCTCGACCACGCGAAGGCGAGCAGAATCCCAAACATTGAAGAATTTTCTAAGACATGCAAAGGCTCACCAAGTCTCAAAGCCTGTTTATGGCGAGACCAGAAACCAAGCGTGTCAGGATCTGCTCGACCACGCGAAGGCGAGTAGAATCCCAAGCATTAAAGAATTTACTAAGGCATGCAAAGGCTCACCATGTCTCAAAGCCTGTTTATGGTGAGACCAGAAGCCAAGCGTGCTAGGATCTGCTCGATCAACCGAAGGCGAGCAGAATCCCAAGCGTTGAAAAAATATCTGAGGCATGCGAAGGCTCGTCAAATCTCAAGACCTGATTTATGACGAGACCAAAAGCCAAATAAATAAATAAACTAAAAATCCAATATGATAAGGCAAACAAGAACAATTTTATTAAGCTTCTAATAGTCTGCAAAGTTGCTACATAGAATGTTCAAAAAGCAATTACAATACAAGACAAGTTTAGGAGGACGGCGGATCAGTAAGCCGAGCAGCCTCGGTTGGCTGGTCTACCTCAGGCGCAGGGGGTATCACCAATTGCATTCGGGGGATACTCGCCTCACCAACATCAGTAGGGATTGCACGAGAAGGAGAGTTTTCCTCCTCAACCACAATTGGCACCACCTATTCGGCATTCTCTTTTGCTGCCTCCTCGTCCATATGTTGAGCAACACCAGCTGCAAGGTCATCCATCTTCAGATTAGGATGCTGCTTCCTGAGGACGGCCATGATGCAACGATAGGAATGCCGAAGTCTCTGGTCGTATTGGTTGTCAGCTTCCTTTTCCAAGTTCTCGACCTGAACCCGGTGGAAATCGCTAAGAGATTCCAACTGAGCCTTATACATAGCCTTCTGCCTTAAACTGCAGATCCTTCTTGACCTTAGCCAGCTCTTCCTCGAGGGTAATGGCCTTTGCTTGAGCAAGAGATTCTCGCTCTATCAACTTGGAAATTCTCAAGATTCAAGGGAGGAACCTGCTGCACAATGTTCACCCGCTTCGTAGTAGGAGCGTCCTTGTTCTGGTCCTTCTTCGCAGTTTGAGGTCGAGAACGTTTCCGATTCAGAGCTCCGATCAAAGCGTCCTCCATCCTAGAGTCAGTGGACACCATACGAGATTCGAGAAGGTTGTAAGTGGTCTCGGTATGAACAGGAATTGGCCAATACAGCCTCGACCCGCTTGAGTGGCCCAGGTTGAAGAGAGTAGTGCACACCTCAAGAACCTGAAATTCGAGCAGACATTGGATTAGAGACAAATTAACGAAATAAGAACGACTATGGAGACAAGACATCTGAAGCGAGCACGCAATCTGGGACCACGAAACGGGGTGGGACGCGGTAATCCTTCCCGTCAATTTGTGCAACTTGACCCCAAGGACCCCCAGCAAAAAAGAACTTTTTCTTCCAAGCACCACCACCACCAGTTGGAAGATCAGTTATGGGTTTTCTGGTCTTGGTACTCGATGGAAGTAATACTAGCCAGCATCTTTAGGGCTACTCTTTATCTGCTACAGGTGCTTCACCTCATCCATTGTGGGCTCGCTTTGGCAACATCTACCCCACAAAATGAACAGACCAGAGAGTACTCTCCACCCATTGGCGTTCAGCTGGCCAGGAGCTAGATTTAACCCGTTACGTATTCGGGCAAAATAGGGTTGCAGGGGACACCTCAACCCATATTTAAAACTCTCCAGAAATAGAGTAACGTATCCTCTATGAGGCCTGCTAGAAGTATCCTTCTTCCTTGGGACCCTAAGAGGTATACCATCAGGAATTCCATATCTAACCTGGAGGTTAGTGAGCTCGTCTACTGTGGTCGTGCAGTCGATGAAATTAATGGCATAATTCTGCGATACAGCTCTACCTCCTACTGTGCCCCTCATTTCTGGTCGTGATGTTCCTGGTGAGGACATCTCACTAGAATCACCTCCCTGATCCTCACTCAGGGTGTTTTCAGAACCAGAAGAACCCTCGTCGTCGCTATTACCGGCTGAAGAAGTTATTTAGGGGACATTCTCCTAGCACTAGTCCCAACACTGGATCTAATGGGTTCTAAGAGGATCCCGGGGTCAAAAGCAGAATCAGTGAGCAGACTAGGCAAGAAGTCTAGCTCGTCATCATCAATCTCAACGACTTTCTCTTTACCTTTCAACATTCCCTAAGCTATAAGCAGAACACCACCACCAACTACTACCCAAGCAAAGCAAAGAGAAAAGAAATTATCTACAACTATCCGAGACCGAGGAGATAGAAGTAATACCTGAAGTAGTGGTTCAGTCGGAGAAAGACAGGGATGGAGGCTTTTATGTCGGAACTTCTTTGCCGGAGAGACAGAGATAGAGACGGAGTAAATGACGAATTTTCCTTTTGAGGGGTTTTGGGTTTTCCTAATGGAGAACAAACTCTTGGGTTGCCAATATTTAACGGCACCAAATCCTAAGGGTCTCGTAACCGTCGGTTTGAAATTCAAATAGAGGGGTAGATTTCTGCCACATCATCTCGTTCGCAATTAAATGCGACACGACTCTTGGTAGCCTTTTCCAATCCCGCGCGAGCAAGAACTGTCGAGTTTCTACTGTAAGCTCACTACGTTACCCAACACCAGAAACTGGGGGACCGGTGTTTGGGGGATGTGCTTCGACGAAGACCAGCAGTGATGAGCAGACATCTGGTAGCAGAGATCCACGAACAGGTATATCTTGTAACAGTCTGGTAGCAGGGGAGCAGGAGTAGGAATATTTTGCTCATCCACGAGTACATCATCCGCGAGGCCGATCTCATGCTGGGAGCATAGAGCCATTCTTGCTAAGGGTTGAGTCGAGGAGACCCGGTCAACGACAGTTGGCGAAACGTGCTCTCCAACCCGAGAATCAAGGCACGAAGGTCACGCAACTACCCACGATTACATAAATGAAGCATCCACTTTCGAGGTGTGGGAGGATAACGGGCGTGAATGGAGGGAAGGTCTGAATGCAGAGGAGGCCTATAAAAAGGTAGCCGACGAAGGTAAAATGGTTAGAATTTTTTATATTAGAACTGAGATAAAGAGAACTCTAAAGAATTGATACGCCATAAGATTTGTGGCTAGCATTCCTAGGAGTACCAAAAAACCTTCATTTCTGACTTGAGCGTCGGAGGGTTTACGCCGGGAAAACAACCGGCGTGCTCTGACCTATTTCTGTGTACGCAGGAACTTCTGGAGAAGAGGCATTACGAGGAGAGATCCTGATCGTGGTAGAGTTAGTTGAAGAGATATCCTAGTCGTGGTCGAGAGGGTAATCAGAATCTCGCATCAACAATTACTATATTTATATACCTTTATAATAATTAAATAAGTTTTTAAATGATGTAAAATCTAAATTTGTATTTGAGAGAACATATTATGCTATATTATTAGTGCTTTAATAGCTTAATTGTTTGTTTTTGTTAAAAATAACAATTACGATGACAAAACTTTAAACAAAAACATTGGACATCAAAATAAAAACTCATATTAACTCTTTTTTTGGGCATAAATCCAACATTACTAACCAGGCAAGCAATATGCTTTCCAAGCTGGAAAATGCCAGCGGCGTCCTGCACAAATAAAATAACAAAGTAAACAACGCGGTTGCTTCCATTTTTCTTGTCCTATTTTTTCGAGATGACTCCGCAATCTTTCTTTCGCGATTCCTACGTAATTTGATTTCCACTGAAGCTATTTAAACTCTTCAATATGCTTATTCGTAGTCAGGGATAGTTTTCATTTGATCGTCACCTTTTATATCCCTGTGTTCGTTTTACTAACTAATCTAGCTAAATCTCTTTTGCCACCAACAGTTTTTTTTCTTTTTTTAATTTTTAGTTTGTTGTAATTTCATGTTTGAATTCTGCAGCTATTGAATTATTATCCAGGCTCAAACTCCATCTCCAAGATTAAAACTATGCGCACTAGTGATTTTACCGCTTTAGACATCTCACCTTGGAAGACAGCTAGCTCATCAGCTGCTTCAAATTTGCAGCATAACTGGCCCATGAAAACAGGAAAGAAGCACTCTAAAGGCATTAATGTATATCATCTATTATTACTCATCTCAGCACTGTTATCAACCACAACCTTCCACGTACAATTGAAAATCCTGGGATGCAGAGGTGAACAGGCCTACGAATGCAATTCTAGCCGCCTAAGTCCCTTCTGCCAGATTGCGAATCAACATCCTTATTTTATCCTATCAGCCATTGTCTTCAATTCCTTAGCCTTTTTCATATCCGTAGCATTGATGATGATTCTTTTCAGCGCGCTTCCGCTCTGGCCACTGTCCCTAGTTTCTGCATTCTCAATGGCCGCCGCTTACATTTGCGCAATGTCGGCACTTTGAAGCCTCTCTTGTCAAGCTCATCCCTTGTCAATCCTCTCAGATAATACATTGTATGTCTTTGGTGTTTGACGTTTTAGTGTTTGCAGCAGATATATAGATTTCCATTTAATTATGTTATGTTATCTTTATCTTTAACCTCATATTATTGAGTGTGATTTAAAAATCTCACGATGTTCAATCATTTGAATTGAAACGATATCTAATCTATTATGAAATGAGATTTGTTTGACATAGTGATTCACAACTATAATATCAAACTTATACCCATATATTCCCGCCTTTATATCGAATAAGCTGAATTTTATCTTACAATATTTCTGTTTACACTACCTGACTATGTCAATTATCATATTAATATTTACATAAGCAAATGTCCGCATGTTCTAAAAAGTGAATTCGGTACAATATTATAAGAAAAAATTTATTATGTTGTAAACTAATGAATCATTTCACAACATTATAAAAATCTTTTACAGCATTGTAACATCTTAAATCTATATTTTAAAAAATGTGAACATCTTCACGAAAGAACGACTCTCTTATCATATATCAATAAACGTTCATCCACAACTATTTTGAAAAAGTGAATAAAGATTGATGAAGCCTGAGAAATTATTTTGTAACAGTCCCAATTTTATAATGACAATTCTCCTTTCTAGCCTAGAGAAGAATTATGGCGAACATGACTCTACTTGTATTTTGTTTGGACTGATAACTAACACATGAATAATATAGCTGGGTTTATTGACGCTGCAATTTGGTTTGTTTGTGCATAATCAAATAAATCAACATAGCTTTCCCAAATTTGACAATGCCACCGTCCAATCAGAAAGCATGGCGTTTTTCAGTTTGATTTTTAAAGAAACAAATGTTGTCTCTACTTTTTTTGTTCTTTTTTGCATCGCGTGGTTTGAGGAATGGCTATTTGTTGCGTAGCCAAGAAGATGAGAAGTGAGTTTAGTGCTATAGAAAAACTATAAAAGAAGGATTTGTTGAGGATCCGAGAGAGACGTGTGAACCTCACAACCTTGATACATGCAGTCGTGGACTGGGAAAGATATCATAAATCATAACTTGTGTAACTTTCTTTGAAGCTTCGCAAATAACTTTTTTTCGCCGGGTTACTTGCGCATTTCCTTCTGCATTGCCGCGTCTTCACCTCACTTACGAAGGCCTTTGGAAATTACACGGTAATTGTGAGAATTTTGATACATTCTTGCGTGTGGGCCCTTCAATATAATTTCCAAGGTGCTTCCAAAATTCAATGGGATGTTTATGCAATAACTTGATAATTTCCTCTGCATTCCTGCTTTTCGCCTTAACGTGGGTCTTGGAATTTTGGATTGGAATTTGGAAATTACACGTACACACGGTCACGGTGTTGACCTACATCCATCAAGAATCCCTCGTTACTCAAGTCATTGAGGGTAGTGTTGTTGGTCAACTCGAGAGTTCATGTGTTTATTTTAAGTCATTTTTATGTTTTTACTCGGTTGTTGTGAATGTAATTTGTGCTCACAATTACCTAAGATAAAGTAAGAGTAGTGAATAAGATTTCTCATCTCCAACCAAAACCTATTATTGACCCCAAAAAAAAAAAGGCTAGTTACACAACAAGGTCGGAGAACGAAAACTCTTTACTGATGTTGACACGTTATCAGTCAGTTACGCTAATGTAGGGCTGGGCATTCAATTTGGCCAATAAAAACCGAATGGTTAAAAAAATATGAACCAATCAGTTTTTGATTTTTCAATCGAACTAAGCCGAAAACCGATTGATTCAGTGTTAAAATAAAATAAAAATAAAAATGGATGTGTTATTGACGCAGTAGGTTATTAGAATATTTTATGATATTATGATATTTTTATTTTAATTAGCATCTTATTAGCTAGATGTTTATATATATATTATTTCTAATTTAATTGTGATTCAGTTTTCCTATTTGAGTTATATTGGGAAGTAGATTTTTACTTATTATAAATAAAGAGGTCTTGTCATTATTAATATAATTCAGTTATTCAATAAATTCTCTATATTTTGTTCCCTTGATGGGTTCATTATCCTTATCCTTAACCTGATATTGTTGAGTGTTATTTAAAAATTTCATGATGTTGAGTCATTTGGAGTAGAACGATATCTACTCTATCACGATATCGAGTCATTTGGATTAGAACGATATTTTATCCATCATGAAGTCGGATTCATTTGACAGAGTGATTCATAAATCTTGTGTTGAGTGAGTAGGGTTTATCTTAAAGTATTTCTGCTTATACTATCTCGCTGGTTAGTTATCATATAATTTTTTTCAAATGCAAATGTCTGAATTTTTAAAAGTGCGAATTTGAAGTTTTACAACATTGTAAACTACTCAATTATTTTACAATGTTGTAAAATCATGAATCAGTATTTTAAAAAATACAGACATCCTCACTAGATATTGACTCGATTATCATATATCAATAAAAGTTCATCTACAGTTATTTAAAAAAAAGCAAATAAAGATTGATGAATCCAGAGAAATTATCAAGCTTTGAGATTTTGTAACCGTCCCAATTTTATAATGAAAATTCCCCTTTTTAGCCTAGAAGAATTTGGGCAAACAGAATCTGCTTGTATTTTGTTTGGACTGATAGCTAACACATGAATTATTGATGCTGCAGTGTGGTTTGTTTCTACGCTATCAAATGAATCATACGTTGCTTTGCCATATTTGACAATGCTACAGTCCCGAATGTAATCAGAAAGTAAGGTATTTTTCATGTTTGATTTCTAAAGAAACAAATTTTCACTCTAGTTTTTTGGTCCACTTTTGGATTATATAGTATGAGAAATGGCTATTTGTTGCGGAGCACATATCGATCAAGAAGATGAGATCATGAGAAGTGAGTTTAGTGCTAAACAAAAAATATAAAAGATGGGCCTCGTGGAGGATCTGAGAGAGAGACATCTCTGGGCCCCCACAACATAGATCGATTTAAGATCTTGACACGCGTGCAGTCGTAACACTAGCCATCTGGTCGTTACTCTATAAAAAATACCATAACTTGTGTAACTTTCTCTAAAGTTTCCCAAATAACTTTAGTTCTCCGGGTTACCAGCGCATTTCCTTCTGCATTGCCGCGTCTTCACCTTACTTACGCCGACTTTTGGAAATTTTGATTGGAAATTACATGATAAGTGTAAGGATATAATTGTTTCTTTGTCTGAAATTTTAATTTGACTTAATTTAAGATGTTTTGATATTATGATTTTTTTGTTTTTGTAACTGAAGTTTTATTGTAAGATATTTTTATCTGAATAGAAAAAATAATTTTTTTTTCTAATTTTTACTCAAATGATAAAATATCTGAATAAAAAATTAATTTTTTTCTCACAAATACACTCATTAAATGTATTTATTGCCTACCTAACTATTAGATATCATATTAGAATTTTCCTTGTTCTCAAATCTTACTTGGTATTAAATACTTAACATAAATTCAATTTGAATTTTAAACAAATTTTTATTATTATTAGATAACAATTTTTTATGTATAATATTTTGTTAAATTGCAAAAAATGATGTTATCAAAATTATTTTTCATAAATTATATATCAAATTCTTATGTTATAAATATTTATAACATATAAAAATTATTGTATTGTAAACATACACATTTAAACTTCATGCATATATAATACTTTCAAAGTCATAAGTGAAAAAAAAAAACTTAGATTTAAGATATTTTGAGTTTATAAAAACAAACAACTTATAACTTACGTTCGGACATTAAAAAATAAAAAGCAAATATTTTATTTTGACATATGCATTTAGACTCATTTAGATTTAAGTAACATAAAGACCAATTCATAAACGAGATGTATGTTATAACTTGAGAGTTTCCTCCTGCATTCTTGCTTTTCGCCGTAACGTGGGTCTTGGAATTTTGGATTGGAATTTGGAAATTACACGTACACGGTTACGGTGTGTCGAAGAAAAATGACAAACCTATAAAGGCATTTTTGTTAGACTGCTTGGCCAAGAGTGCACTAAATAAAATTGTGCTAGCATAAATTAGAAAAGTTCAATAAAATTATATTTGTTGTTGTCTTATTAAACAATGAAAAAAAAACTTAGTAAACAAATTAGATTAGCCACCACAGACAATTATAGGTGTCCATTTAAAGCAAATTTAGTAATGTTAGAAACTTAGAATCTTTATCATTTAAAGCAAATTTAGTATTGTTAGAATTTTCATCGGTGATTGATCAACGCATATTTGTTTACTTCATATATTTTTGTAAAACATTGATGCGTTGGCCAATATCTCCATCAAGAATCGCTCGTTACTGAAGTTATTAGGGGTAGAGTTGTTAGTCGACTCGAGAGTTCGTATGTTTATTTTAAGTTATTTTTATGTTTTTACTTAGTTGTTGTGAATATAAGTTGAGCTCACAATTATCTAAAATAACGAAAGAATAGTGAATAAGATTACTCATTTCCATCCAAAATCTATTATTAAAAAAAAGGCTAGAAAGCAACAAGGTTGGATAAGTAGAACAAACAATGCAAATACTCTTTATCGAATGTTGAAACGTTATCAGTAAGTAACCCTAAAGCATAGATAGTGCTATGAATTAAGTTTAAACTCTCTCCAAATTAAGAGATTTGCTTATGTCACTAGCTATCTCTTCCAAACTTTACCTCAAACCCAAGATTATGTCGGCAGGTGCCTTCTTAAAGAGTCAAAGTCATCTATTCTTTTATCATCAGTAAGTTTTATTTCGAATGTATGTTTGAATCCTCGTAGAGAGCTTCTGTTGGTTATTTTTTACTCAATTGCTATTGATACCAATGAGCAAGTGTAACAACAAGTAATAAAGTGATAAATATTCGAGACCGTCTCCATATGGATTGATGTTACTAGAAAGGTTATAGCAATCATGATAATGCAAGCTTCCTTTGGCCCAAAAAGATTCTAATTAAAAGTGAATTACTACTAAAATAGACACTAAAAGAAAAATAAAACAAATCAATGCAGTAATAAAACAAATTAAATGAATTGCGTAAGAAGATTTCAATGGGAATGAGGTAGCTAAGTGATCAAACTCTCTTCATCAACCATCAATCTCATACTAGGATTCAACCCATTGTAGAAGGTTTCCAACTGTATGCAACAAGAAATGCCATGATGAGGAAACCTTATGACTAGCTCTTTAAATCTCTACCAAGCCTCATACAAACTTTCATTTTCAAGTTGATGAAAAGAAGTGATCTCATTCCGCAATTTTGCATTTTTGGTTGGTGGAAAATATTTCATTAAAAAATTATCAGCCAATTCATTCCGTGTATTGATGGAATCAGATGGTAATGAGTTCAACCATGATATTGCTCAATCTCTGAAGGAGTAAGGAAAAAGCCTTAATCTTAAAGCATCTTGTGTTGCTCCAGCAATTTTAAAAGCATCACTCACTTCCAAAAGCAACTTAAGATGGAGATAAGGATCTTTATTTGGCAGTCCATTAAATTGACCCACTGTTTGCAACATTTGAAACATCACTGGCTAAGTTCAAAGTTTGCGGCTTCCACTTTAGGTTTGACTATTCGAGGATGTACAACTTTAGGAGTTAACACAACATAATCTCTTATAGCCCTATCTCTGTCATCTGCCATATAAATGATATTGTTGTTGTCTGGTTGTCTTTGATTAAAGTGTTCATTTGCCCCTCTTGAATGTTGACAGGTTGTAGTGGCCTGTGAGGATCCAAGTTTCCCATATCCTGCAAATTATCCATTTCTGAAACAGTTTTTGAATTTCTTTGTTCTCTTCGTAGTCTCTTTACGGTCCTTTCAATCTCAGGATCGAATTGAAATATAACGGATTTGTCTTTGCTCATGCAAGTATTGATCTGTCAATAAATAGGACATATTAGATCAAGTTGGCACTATTAAGATTGACTTTACACTTCGAAAATAAACAATCAATCCCTGGCAACGGCACCAAAAACTTGTTGGTTATTTTTTACTCAATTGCTATTGATACTAATGTGCAAGTGTACACAACAAGTAATAAAGTGATGAATATTCGAGATCGTCTCCATAGGGATTGATGTTATTAGAAGGGCTATAGCAATCACGATAATGCAAACTTTCTTTGTCCCAAAAAGATTCTAATTAAAAGTGAATTGCTACCGAAATAGACAGTAAAAGAAAAATAAAACAAATCAATGCAGTAATAAAAAAAATTAAATGAATTGCATAAGAAGATTTCAATGGGAATGAAGTAGTTAAGTGATCAAATTCTCTTCATGGACTGACTGTTTTGTCTAAAGTAACACTAGTTGCTACAACAATTCCTACAACATTGGGCAGAATTATTTGGCATCTTCAGCTATCGCTTATCATATTTCTTATACCCTTAAGCACCCTAACAATAACCAGTTGTTAACCCACCTACAATATGGCATTATGAACATACACTCTCTCTACCCTACAAGGTAAATTCATATATCTAGTTTTTCACAAATCTTAACTCAAATATAACCCTTTTGGGACTCAAGTAATCTTAGTTCAGGAAAATTAAATTAAGATTAAGTAGTACTCTAATAATTTTCACTAAGACAGACTCTTTTGCGGCTCTATTTTAACTTGAACCATTAAATGGGTGGTCAAATGAAATAATGATTTTAATAATAGCTATTAGAGTAAAATGCTATAGCAGTCTTGCAGCAACTTATAAGAATAGTAAAAAACCCATTTAGATTGTTTGTCACTTATCTACAATCAAATTTAGTTCATACTTTGAAAAAGAAAAACAAACAACAAAATATTGATCATAAAATACATCGGTTCAATCAAAGAGTAAGGAAGGGAACAAGTAAAGAACGATGACAAATTGAATCCAAGTAATTCTGCTGAATTCTTCACTGGTGCAGACTTATTTCCTTTGAATTCTGATTCTCCCCTTCTTTTCCTCTTGATTTCTTCGATATTAATTCTCCGCCACCTTTCCATGTGATGCGCGCTCTTTTTATAATTGAAAATTAGGGTAAACAGAAGCTTAAGTCACGCATGAGTCAAATTAGGAAACAACAGATTGCAATTCTACAGATGTCTCGCGCTAAGTTTTCTCTATAGTTGTTCCAGGATTGCTACAGTAATGGTTGCTCCAGCAACGGCTATAGCACTGCACTGCTCCGAATTTTGTTTTAATTCTTTTGTGGTCATATTCTTCCTCATTTTTGCCAGCCTATTGCATCAACATTCCTTCCATGAATTATAAGCTTCTGGAAACCTATAATTATGCACATAATTTGAGCACGAATGCACATAATTTAAGCACGAATTACTTTAAATCAAGCAAAACTTATTAAGACTAAAATAAAATGAATGTTTATACAAAATGTAACAAAAATGCAATGAAAACACCTCATTTACTCTCTAAGTGATCTTGATTTAAGTTTAGAATTGATATAATGACTCTCATTTCATAGAGTTATCAGCTTCCAACCCTTGAGGAAGCAATAAAATCATCATATCTTTACTCTCCAATCATTAAAATCATTTTCCCTATTCAATGAACTTAGTTACTGCCATTCCTTGGATAAATCAAAGAGAGAACATTGTGCACTTTCATACCAGCCGCTTCTAGCGATTAAGTCGGTAATCAGATCCTATGTAATTACTTTGGAGATCAGTTTGATTAATGAAAAGGAAAAAGGAAGAAAGAAATCAATAAATCTAATAAATCGAGTAACAATTTGAGATAAAAACAAGTGACACAAAGATTTATGTTGTTATGCCAATATAGGCCTAATGCATAGAAGAAACCCACTCAATAGATTTGTATATTTTCCAGGAAAAAATTAGGAAAACGAGAAGAATAAAGCTATTTTCACTTAGTGAATCCACTAAGCAACGTTTGTCTTCAGTGGAACTTTCTTTTTACATTTTCCTAACAACATATTTTTACAAAAAGGAAAAGAATCAAATTGAACTCTATCCTCAAATTGAACTAGCCTCTAAATCTTCAACAGTATTGTTGCTCCACCAATTTGCTCTTTTCATGGACAGCCAGACAATGAATCGCCAAAGGGATGAAGTGTATTTCCCCCGCATACTCAGTATAGAGATTCCTGAGAGACAAAGGGCTGCGACTAGTGACCACATCAAAGCAATGCTTGAAACGCTGAATTTCCCAACACTTACACTGAACTTAGGCGTGACCTCATCCACAAACATAACATAAACAACACATATGCAGATCACAAGAAAGAGGAGGATTGTTCTAAGTTGTAGCGGCCATACAAGTATGGTAATTGCAGCCATAGTAGTAATAAACCCAGCCGAATTGAAAACCATCAGGTAGACAACCGCTGGTAACTTACCGGATATAACATCCTTAGCATCAAATTTTTCACCTACAAAATATATATATATAATCTTCCATGAGAAAGGAAGCAGGCAAACTGCAAGATTCTGCTAAAAAGAAGTTGCCCTTATGTAGATATAGTAATTTTACAATAAAGAAATGCCCTATCTTAATAAAATAAGGACAAGTAAAAGACCCCCAAAAAAAAAGAAATAGAGACTTTAGTGTAATGTATTTTGTCATAAGCATTCCTTTAAGATAAAATTTTTCTCCATAAATAAGTTTAATTTACCTTGAGGATGATTTACTTTAACAAAGCCATTTGGCAAATCATAGGCTGCGGTGAAAAAAGCTGTAGCAATCATTCCTAGGACCATCAGTATTACGTTTCTTGTCTCTATCGGAAACAGTGTGAAATTCCAGGAGCCACTAGTGGTATCGGTGGGGAGTTCTGAAAAATGAGTACTTTGTTGCCGAGCGGCAGCCCTTTCAAGGATCGAGCAAATTTCTTTGGAAACACTATCTTGAGAATTGGCATTGCATATATCCAAGGCTGTCTGTCCTTGATTGTTCTTGGAATTGATTTGAATTTTGTGACTGTAGGAACTCTCAAGAAGTAGATTCACAATCTGCAATTATTAAACATCATAAAGAGGCAGAAGCCTGAACAGAGTGGGGAAGTAGGATTTTAGTTGAGGGAGTCGTCACAAAAATACCCAAGACTTAATTTGAATAGAATATAAATATTATTTTGTTATTTAAATTATGGCTCTTGATGAATAGTGCACCTACCCACACAAATTTTCCCAATGATTGCGACAACCTCACTTTATTGCTACTCTTAAACGAAAAATATAAAGATATCAATGCACTAAAAGATAATAAAACTTAATTTTAACGTATTAAAATAGATATTTTTTTGTATTTTAGTGACATTCTCACTTTAATAAAGGATATTTATTTTTCTCTTTTGGCCTTGGCAACTGAGGCAGCTATCAATTTAGGCCCCTAAATTATTGAATAATTGAAGTTTATTTTGAAAAATTTAATAATAATATTAAGTAAATTTTATTACATATCTGCATACTTTCTAGTTCCTAATATAAAGTCCTCTAAATTAATCTTTCCTAAAGAAATCTTTTAACTTTTTATTTTTCAAATGAAATCTTATAAACAAATTTCCCTCATTTAAACTAATTCTTTTTTTCCCTTACATTTCTATTTTTTTTTAATAAAGAGGCTTTGAAATAAAATTTTCACCTCAAATTCTCTAGAGTTGACACTACCTAGCTACTGGCCTCCTCAATCTTATAGATATTATGTTTATCATGATCTACCTAAGACTATGGTTAATTTCTCCATGTACAAATTAATTGGTAATCAAAAGTCTTGTGTCTTTGTGACAGTGTGAGAGACAGCAGGGAGAGCTTACCACGATTAATTTGTTCAGCGCGGCAAGATGCAGAATACTGTTGCCCTCCTTATCTGTCGCATTGAAGAGATGCTCCAGGTTATGTCTCTTTGTCTCCTCCATCAAGATTTTAAAAGCATCGATTTGAGAATTCTTCACTGCAAGGATAATAGCTGTCTCGTCATTGGAAGTCAGCTTTGCAAGGGATTCCGAGCTTGCTATTTCCGTAATCACGCCACCATCACCATCGACAGCTGCTCTGTGTAGCGGCGTCATCAACCCGTTGTCTTCTACAACCGGACGAGATTCGGGATCAAGCTTTCCGAGAAAATGAACCACCTCACCATCCCCTTCCACGAGGGCTCTGTGCATTGCTGTGCAACCATCCTTTTCCTGAATATTGTCCTTTTTGGCTAACTCTATCAATTCATTAGACATGATTGACACTGAATCTGCGTAATTCTTCTCTCTGGCGTCCTTTTTAAGAGTGGGACAGCCCAGGGAGGAAGTTTCCCTGTTCTTCGCTTTTTTTTCCCCTTTTTTATAGAAAATTCCCATGAAGTTTAACGAGGTGATATTTCCCTAAGCACGCGTTCGAGAAAGATCGGAATTCGGAAACGTACCGCTGCATCACATGAATATTATACATACCCCTGCATCCCATCAATATCATAGAAAGATCGGAAGAAAGTTTCCCTTCAGTAATTTTGATGGGATGAAGGGGTAAGCATATGGGAATGCTTACATTGCACAAGACGTCTTTGCGCGTTTAACTTGCACAAGACGTCTTGTAAGTCATCATAAATTCATATTTTTGCCTATGAATTTTATGCCTTATTTTGGAATCGAGGTTAAAATGCTATAAGCGGTTTATCTCATAATTTTTAATAAAAAGAGCACTTGATAAATTTTTAACAAGCTATATATATATTTGACAAGTTTTTCCGCTTTGATTACAGTTTCTAAAAGTAAGAAATTATTTTTTATAAGTAGTTTATTAAATAAATACTATACCTTTTAAAGTTATTATTACAAACTTAATATTTTATCAAAAAATTATTTATATTATTTTTTCATAAATCTTAATATACAAATAAAAACTTTTAAACTTATGTCTATTTTGATCATTATATAATAAAATATATACATATAATTTATCAAATGCACGTACTTTATTTTTCAAACTCACAACAACTATAACTAAATCAACTTATTTTATCAGTTGAAACTGGTCATTAATCAAATAAGTTTACAACACAATATTCACAAATGAGTGATGACGATGACGGGTCCACCTATTTCCAAATATAAAAAAATGCTTTTATAATTTCAAATTTTGAGCTTGTGGACAATTAGGAAAATTTATCACGTTGTAATTTTAGAAAATGATTGAAGAAAAATTTGAAAATTAATAAAAAAATTTGTTCTTTTGTAAATCTTGTGATTTTGTTTTTTAAAGTAAAATAATTAAAAATTCATAAAATCAAAGATAAACAAAGGGTTGGAATCTTGGAGAGACAAAATAACTGGTGAGGATCCTAATTCTTCTTGACAGTGGTCATAAGAAAGTTGATTTGCATGTTTTAAAGCTAAGAATTATTTACTTAGCTGGAATATTTACGATACGTCACCAATCATTTAATGTCATGTGTATGATTAATTAATATTATATTAATTTTTTTACAATTTTTTCAATAAATGACACATAAGATGTCTCATCATTAAATATCTCAATTGAATATCTAAAGTGAATAAGCATATTATTAGTCAAACAAAAATAAATAAATAAAAACTTACAAATCCCAATGTCCGAAAAGAGATAATTCTTTTTTTTCCCCTAATATTGGAAGTAGAAAGTCTCAGTTCAAAAGCATATCTGATTTTTTTTGAAATTACTTTTCTTCGATCAATAATATAGTGTAATAAACAGACTCGTAGCTATCTTTTGTGTGGTAACTTCCGTTTATGTCCAATTCCCCGAGCACGTTAGCCCTTGCGGCCCTTTGTTCCAGGCAGGCAGGAACCATCGTCACAAGAAGTCTTCATGCCATCTTTGAAAAAAGAAAAAAGAAAAAGAAGTAAACTTTGTAGAAATTATCTTTTTCTAAATTTTTTTATATCAAAATTCGTGTCTTTTGAGAAAATTTTTTATGTTCGTACTATACAGCCTGCTCACAGTGGCAGACATAGTGCTGGACTAGACCGACCTCGCGTCCAAAAAAATCATACATACTCCTTATTTTTTCATCAGTTTTATATAATAATAGAGTTTTTATTTTATTTTAAAATATGTCTCTAATTCAATTGTATTTTATTCCAATTTGGAATCGGCGACTTATTTTATAAAATAATTAATTATATATTTATTGAATAAATTAAAAACATTAGGGGGTTAAAATATTAATATTGCTTTAATTTATTTTTAAAAAATATTTAAGTGAAAGAAAATATGCCATTACTTACAAAACAATATATGTTCTCATACTTTATGTAAATTTAGAAATTTTAGTTATTAGTTACATTAATTAAGAGGACAAGTTACAAAATAAAATTTGAATATTTTGATGATGTTTTGATGGAAGAATCATCAGCATCTGTACTTCAAAGAGAGTTAGAGGCCCTAACAAACAAACAACAACACCCAAATGCTTTTTTATTAGGTTAAATTTAGTTTATTATTGAAACTTTTGACTAGTAATATTTTTATAATTTAAAAAGATAAATAAATTTTAATTGTTTAGTTTATTTAAACTTGGTAATTAAGTAATTGACCTCAAACATAAATGTTTTACTTACAATTTTTAATTGATTGTAATTACTTATATTGATTTATTTTAGCTTGAAATTCTTAATTAATTTATTAATCCTTATATAATTATATGTTATTATAGATTGCAATGTCAGATTCCATAATTAAAAACTAGTGCTTGTATTTTTGAATTGCCTCTTATTTTTTACTTTTTTATATAATTATTTTTGTTTAAAATAAGCATTTATAGAGGTAATGTTCTTTGTATACCCCCTTAATTGATGGACTTTTTTCTACTAATAAATTTTTATTCTCACTTTAAAATATAAATTTTTTAGTTTAGTCAAAGAAATATAAAGTTTTGAATCTGCCCGCGCCTGCTCACGTGACATGTCTTAATAAAGATGGTAATGGGGCCACCACCATTATTGGAAGACTTCATAGAAGCCTTCTCTGAAAAAAGAAAAAGTAAAGAAAGAAACCTCGCAGAAATTTTTCTTTTTCTATGTTCATACTATGTAGTCTGCTCATGCGATATGTGTACAAGGATGGTAATGGGGCCAGTGAGGATAGCGAAGCCGTGTTTTATTTTCACACTATTTAACCCCATTTTCTAATAAATTTAATGAGGGTGGTGCTAAGTGCTAAAGAATTTCCATATAGTCATAAACATGTGTTTAGGGCTCTTTGTGGAAATTCATCGGAGCTTTTGTTCTGCGTCAGGGAGCTTTCAAATTCAAGCAGACTGGTAACTTCATAGAAATTTCCGACAGTCATTGGCTAGATGTAGATCGTTCGACGAAATTCTCTCTTCGACAACAAATTCTACTTTCAGTGCACGACTTACAAACAACTAAAGGGGCAGTGGAGGGGTCTAGTGCTTTAGACACTTTAGCTTATTCCTTTTTAAAAGAGTATCTATTAGCTCCAAAATAAGGCGAAGCGCCCAAAAATAATGCTACATTATTTTTTATTTTAAAAGTAAAATTACTTCAAAAAAATCTTCTGGGTATCGATTGTTGTATTATTGATGAAAATTTACTAGTTGAATCAAGTACCATAAATTATTCGGCCACTAGCGGAGTTGTAGTCGTTACCCTCAATTATACGTGAATGTATGTACAAATTTGGACTGTGCTATAAGCCTATAATGAACCTGATCTTAAATAATTCCAGCAAGTTTCTAATTGAAAATATTGGTAGCCTTCATATTGTAATACATACATGAGACATCAATAAAAACATCATCATTCTTAAAATAATGTTATATAATTAGATCGAAACTTTTTTTTCGCTTCTTTTATTGAATAATGCTAAATATATAAATATTATACAAACCACTGTGACGTGTCATATTTACTTTATTGTCACATATCCTATAATGGTATGAAGAAAATACACTATAAAGCCTTATTCTTAACTTAATAATACGAAAAGAAGCATGTATTAACACTACCATGTCGCGACAAGAGATTATTTAATATTATATCACTTTAAGGGCTTATTTGTGTGAGAGGAACTTTATGGTAGAATTATCATTTTTTAACGTAAGAAAATAAAAATCATATAAGAACCTTATCACTATTAATTTAAGGAGACAGACTACTAATCAAATAAAATATAATAAATATATAAATAACAATAAATCAAGAAAAATCAATAAAAGAAAATAAAACAAGCGGATCATGTTTCCAAACAATTGATGGAAAAAAAAAAGGAAGCCTCGAACTTCTTGGCTCTTAGAATTGAGGGCATAGGTTGATTGCCCCTGCCACTGTCCTTATTAAATTGGCATTATTGTAAAAGGAATATGTTACATATTAAAGTGAGGACATTTTTATCATTTTACTCATATGTAACTTGTTCATGTAATAGACCGTAATGGTCCACACCTTACTGCCACATGAAAAATAGTTCATGTTGTGGTTAGAAGGTTGTAGTTAATTGTTAATTTCTTATATATTGTATGATGATAAACTTATAACATATTTATTATTTTTGTCAAAAAATTGTTTGAAAATTGTATTTATCACACACTATCAACTATTATTTATAAACCTGACATTTTCATTATTATTTTTATTTTTCATCTTTTAATCTTAAAGTAGAGAGTTTGAGTCTTTTCATGTAATTAGAAGCCCATTATTACATTTTACTTTGTTTGGGCTTTGTTTCTATTAAGCTTAGTGTATATATATGTATGTGTGTGTGTGTGTATTTAAAAAAAAAGACTGTCAATTTCTCTCTACTGAAATCAATACATATAAGTTAACTCCTATTATTTTCACAATATTTAAAAATCTCTGACATAAAAAATTGAAAGGAAAAGAAAGATAAATAGGTCATTTAATTGATAATTTATCTTAAGAATATAAAATATATATTTATTATAAGAAACATGTTTTAAAAAAATGAAAGAAAAAGATTTTGTTATTAAATTTTTATTTACATCAAAATATATATTTTTTATATGTACTACTTAAATTTTTTTTACTTTTCTTTCTTTTTATATGATGCATTTAATTTATAATAAATATAAATAGAAGTTTATTTAAAATAGAAGTTTATTTAAAAATAAAAATAATATTTTAGTATAATTTTATCAAGAAATTTACTAAAGATTATAAAAACATTAAGAAAATAAGTAGTGTACGTTATTGCGACAGAGAGAAACCCCGGCGACAATCTCCCTGCCAAAAAGTGAGGCGATTAACTAAAGTTTGAACTTTGTGTTGCTCGTTATGAGGACGTGTAGCACAATTCACCATTATCAAGTGGGGCCGAGGCCATGGACCTACAAACCGACAAGACGACACTTTTTCTAGTATCCAGTTTTAAAGCTCACACTTCAACTTTCTCCACCTTGAGCTTGAAAACCTCTTGAACCTGCTACTCTTCTCTTCATCCATTTGGAATTCATCTGCTATAAATACCAGTTAAGTTCAAACAGAACATGAACTTAGCTCTTAGTATAGCCTTAGTTAATATATCTGCAACATTATTATCTTTATGAATTTTCTGAAGCTTTACAGTTGCTTTTGATACTTCCAACCTGATAAAATGAAACTTGATGTCAACATGTTTAGTCTTTTCATGGTGAGTTTGATTCTTGCTTAAACATATAGTACTTTGGCTGTCACAATGAATCACCATTGAGTTATGATCTACCCCAAGCTCCTTCAATATGCCTTTTGACCATATTGCTTCTTTGATTGCCTCAGCAGTAGCTGTATACTCGGCTTCAGTAGTTGATAGAGCAACTTCACTTTGTAATTGTGCTTTCTAGTTTACAGCGCAGTTGTCAAATGTGAATAAGTACCCTGTAAGGGATCTTCTCCTATCTAGGTCCCCTATATAGTCTGCATCCACATAACCTAAGATCAAACTATCATCTACCCTCTGTCCTCCATACATCAATCCATATCCAGATGTTTTCATTAAATGACCAAGTATCTATTTTACAACCTTCCAATGCTCCTTCCCAGGGCTTGCTATATATATGCTTATTACACTTACAACATATGCTATTTCAAGTTTGGTAAGGATCATAGCATACATTAAACATCTCAGACTCATCAACTTCAGTTATAGGACATTGCTATTCTGATAGTCTGAAGTGAGCTAGTAAAGGAGTTTGAACTGGTTTTGCAGTTCTCATTTCAAACTTATCAAGCACTTTGTTGATGTAATCCTTTTATGTAAGAAACAAGCTACTAGACTTTCTATCCATGATAAGCTGCATTCCCAGTATTTTCTTGGCTAGCCCTAAATCCTTTATCTCAAATTCCCCTCTAAGTTGCTGCTTTAAAAGATCTATCTGTTTCATGCTCTTGCTGGCAATAAGCATATCATCTACATATGAAACCAAGTAAACCTTCTCTCCAAATATCTTTCTATAATACACACAATCCAGATTGCACCTTTAAAAACAAAACTTCATCATAAAGCTATCAAACTTAAGATACCATTGCCTAGGTGATTGTTTGGAGACCATATATGAATTTATTCAGAAGGCATACATACTCAGCTTTCTTCTGATCAACAAAACCTTTAGGTTGAGTCATTATTATTTCTTCTTATAACTCTCCATGCAAAAATGTTGTTTTAACATCCATTTATTCAAGATGCATATTGTTAACAACTACAAGTGATAGAATTAATCTGATTGAGGCATGTCTAACCATAGGGGAAAAACTTCAATAAAATCAATACCTTCCTTCTGTGTGTAGCCCTTGGCAACCAGCCTGGCCTTAAACCTTTCGGGTTCAACTCTTGGTATGCCTGGTTTGACTTTGTAGACCCATTTACATCCTATCATCTTCATTTTTTTCTAGTTTTTTAATAAGTTTCTAAGTGTTATTATTGTATAATGACTCTATTTCTTCTTTTATGACTCTTATCCACTTGTCTGCGTCTTTGCCTGAAACAACTTCCTTGTAAGTTCTTGGTTCATCTTTCTCCAGTTCATGAGCTACTGTTAGAGCATATGCGATTAAATCTGTATACGCAAATCTCTTTGGTACTTTATTCTCTCTTCTTTATCTATCCCTGACAAGTTGGTAGTCCTGGATTTCAGTTTGACCACTAGAAATATCATTGACATCCTCAGTCTCACCAATATCTACATTTGTTAATGTCTCATAGTAGTCTTGAGTTAACTTCCTTGGAAACTCCAACTTCAAATGTTGCCCTTGTGAGTTTGAACCATCCTCTATATCTCCAGGTTCTGTTACTTGTCTTTTACTAAATATTTTTTATTTATTAAAACAACATCTCTATTAATGATACACCCTGGTGGTTTTAAATTAGTACACCAGAGCTTATAGCCTTTTACACCTTCTAGATAACCCAAGAAAACAAATTTCAATGCTCTGAGCTCCAGTTTTCCTTGGTTTATATGTGCATAAGCAGGGCAGCAAAAAATCTTTAAACTCATATAATTTGTCTCATCCCTAACCACATTTTTATTGGTGTTTTTAAGCTTAAGGCATTGGATGGACTCTTATTTACTAAGTAACAAGTTGTCATTAAAGTTTTAGCCCACAAAGCCTTAGGCAGCTTTGAGTGTATCAGCAAACACCTAACTTTCTCCATCAAGGTTCTATTCATTTTTTCTGCTAACCCATTTTGTTGTGGAGTGTTAGCAGCAGTTTTATGTCTTGTTATACCATTCTGGTTACAGAAAACCTCAAACTGCTGGTTACAAAACTTTAACCCATTGTCAATTCTTAGCCTCTTAACTTTTTTGCCACTTTGAGTCTCAACCAATGCTTTCTATTGCTTAAACTTCTTAAAGACCTCATCATTTCTCTTTAAGACATACACTCAAACCATTCTAGAATAGTCATCTATAAAGGAAAGAAAATATTTGGCTCCACCTAGAGAAACTGTATGTGCTGGCCCCCACAGATTAGAATTGATGTAATTTAAGGTCCCTTTTGTGTTATGCACTGCAGTTTTAAAACCAGTTCTAGAAGATTTACTTAGGACACAAACCTCACAGAACTCAAGAGACCCTAACTTATCATCTTCAAAGACTCCCTATTTTTCTAAAACTCTCAGCCCCTTCTTACTCATATATCTCAATCTTAAATGCCACATAAGAGTCTTATCCAAATACAAACTTGATGAAACACTAACATTTCCAGTTACAACAGTACCTTGAAGCACATATAAACCATTGTGCTTATTGTTAGCCTATATGGCTATAAATATTGATTTTTATGATAACAAATCACATGTATTTATTAAGTAAAGATTTATGAATTATGCTTTTAAAATAAGAAAATGTTGTTATGGAATTAAAGCATTGTTAAAGATTTATGAAAGTATTGTTAAAATCTTTGATAGTGCTTTTAAATTTCGGATTTGGACCTATTTGAAATATTTAAATATTTTTGGGCCATTCTATAATTTCACAAAGTTTGGGCGAAATCATAATTTCAAAAAGTTTTGGGATTGACAAAGCATTATTTAAAATTATGAAATTAGGACCTATTTGTAAACTTTTATAACGTTTTGGGCCATACTACAGTTTTATAAAGTTTTGGGGTCAAACTGAAAATTTAGGAAAATCCGGAAAATCCGGAAAACCGAAAATTGGGCCATACATCAGGCTTACCGGATACAAAATCCGAAAAATCGAAAACTGGGCAGAATGCACCCAAAACGAAAACGGCTTACCGGATTCCAAATCCGGCAAGTCGGATAGGCAAAATTCAAAATTTTACCTTAACGGTAACAAAAATCCGGCTTACCGATTCCATAAACGGCAAACCAGATTGTCCAGAATGTGAGTAACGGCTAGTTTTTGAGCTCAAACTATAAGAACTCAAATCCAACTCATTTTGAAGCTCTCCAACAAGCAAAAACAAAAAGCACACGTGATATCTTGAGCGTTCAAACTTGCGAAATACAAACATTGAATCTTTTCTTGTTCTTCATCATTGTATATCTACTCATTGAGTGAGTTTCATTGTAACCATCATTTATTCATCTCATTTGTAAGAGTTTGAGTGTGTGAGACACTTGAGTGAAGAGATTGAGAGATAATCTCTTTGTTGTAAAGGTTTATTGACACCTCGAAATCAATTGTAATTGGTTGAAGTCTCGGAAAGGCTTGGATAGTGAAATCCTCAAGCTTGGATCGCTTGGAGGCGTGGACGTAGGCGGGGATTGCCGAACCACGTAAAAATTCGTGTGTTTGTTTCTCTTCTCTCTTACTCTTCAATTATTGTGCCTATATTAAACTTATTGCTTTCAATTTTATTAAGACATTAGATTGCTTGTTGTGTGGATTTGTTAGAATAATTTTTAAAATTCCAATTCACCCCCCCTCTTGGGTTGCACATTCATATTTCACTTATTCCCCTTCATTATCACAATGAACCCTCTTATTACCTTCATTACACCATATTCTACCTTAATGGAGTAGTCAACTTGATATAGAGTGCCTAGAAAGATTAGATTCTTCTAAAGATTAGGAACATGTCTTACTCTCTTAGCTTTCTAATCATCCCATCAAACATTTTAAATCTATTGGTTCATAATCCAACTACCTTATATAGTGAGTTATTCTCTATCAATACCTCTCATCTATTAAATGATTATAAGTAGTAAAAATATTTTGGTCAGGGCACATCTAATATGAACATCCAGGATCAATAATCCATTTACTATTTGTCTAATTTTCAAAAGCCAAAAGAACACCAACTGAGTCATAACCATCATCCTCGGATGCAACAGTAATATCTCTAATATTTCCATGCCCTTATTTGCTCTTGTTCTTTGTATCTGGACAGTCTCTCTTGAAATGTCATTCTTTATGACAGTGGAAGCATTTCAAGACCTTATCATTGGACTTAGATTTTCCCATTTTCTTCTCTTTCTTATTCTCTTTCTTCTCAGCCCTTTCCCTTGCCATTAGGCTTTCTCCATTATTTATTTCTGCCTTCTTTGTGACTTCTTTAGAACTAAGTAAGTTTTTTACATCTACAATAGTTATAGATTGTCTCCCATATAACAATGTGTCAACAAAATGCTCGTAGAATAGTGGCAGAGAGGATAATAAAATGATTGCTTTGTCCTCATCTTCCAACTCCACATTGATGTCTTCAAGATTAAGAATAATCCTGTTAAAATTATCAATGTGATTTGCTAACGAGCTGCCTTCCTCCATCTATAGAGTGTACAATCTCTTCTTTGTACAAAGTCTTTTAGCTAGGGACTTTTTGGTGTATAAGTCTTCTAACTTCTTCTAGAGGCCTGCAGCACTTGTTTGATCTCTTACCTCCCAAAGCACTCCATCTCCAAGGCTCAAGATTAAGGTGCTATAAGCCTTATACAGAGCATCATGTAATTCTTCATCAGTGAGCTTGCTTGGTTTCTTGCCAGTTCTTGACTCCCTCAATGTCTCCTCTAAGCCTTAATGAACCAACAATGCTCTCATCTTGAGCCTCCAAATATGCAAAATCGTTTTTGCCAGTGAATTTCTCCACCTTAAACTTGGATGTTGCCATTTTTTTAATAAAGAATCAGAGATGAAGCTCTGATACTAATTTGTTGATCCAAGATCAGCTTTGACACTAATCAAGAAACTCCAAGATCAATCTAAATCCTCTTAAACTCAATTAAAAAGACTAGCAAAACAACACACACATGAATACACACACAGAAACAATCAATCAAAGGACTAAAGGTTTAAGTGGTTCGGCTGGAGCAGCCTACATCCACTGAAGAACAGAGCATCAGATTTTCATTCAATCATTGATTTCAAGATACAAGTCTTATGAAGAAGATACAAACTATTAATATGACCCTTAAGAGGACTCAAGACAGATTCCCTCACACCAGCTGTGACCTGAATTTTTTACAACTGAACCTAGAAATTTCCTGCTCTAATTAACAGCCTATACCAGCCTTAGACACGTGACAATTTTATGTTGTGAATAAGTGATAATAAGTGATATCAAAACACTCATCTCATTCGTCGTTTCATGCTAAGTTGTTTAAGTATGTGCACGTGATATACACACGCTTTACTTAAGAAGTTCAGCTGATTTGTCATCTGTAATATCCTTTATTCCAAAAACATATTGCTCAGCCAAGGATCGAAAAAGCAATCAGCACTTATTCAACAAATTGACAAGACGACACTTTTTTTGGAATTCAATTTTAAAGCTCACACTTCAACAATTACCCTCTGCAGTCGACTAAAAAGATTTATGGCTGTTACTTTTCTCTCTGATTTATGTTATTGAGTAGTGCCTTCACCAACACAAGGCATCGCAATAAAGAGAAAAAAAATGACAGAATTTGATAGAGGTTGTGAAAATGATATGCTAGAAGAGAACGAGTACCCTCTCGGATCAGGCTTGCGAGCACTGGTAAAGGGCAACTTAGAGTCGGTTCTTTGGCATGAAATCGCAGATTTGAACATTCTTATTGGAGCTTCAAAATTCTTGCTTTATCATTTTGAAGAAGGCCGTCTCAACCACAGACAACTGAAGAGTGTTATTAACGATGATCTCAAGGTATGGTTTCTTGGACACAGTAATCTTACTTTATTCGATTTTATTTAATTTCTATATATATTAATTAGTATTTTTTAAACATGGGTTGGGTCTTGGTCGTCATGTTAGTTTTTAATTTTTATTGGTCACTGATTTCAATAATAATGGGGATGCACGTATCATGTTAGCGATTCAAATTCAATTCCCAACTAGCCAAACTGAAAGGCAATCATTAACTGCTATTACTGGAACTAGCTAAGAGAAACAACATAGAGATGGAGGGCATTGCTCTATAGTTGGTCGTTGATGTTCAATAATGGCAAAAATGCATGTATCAAGCATTATCCCTACAATTATTAGTGTTTCAGTTCATTGATGCATGATTGTTTGACATAGCGTATAATCGAAATTTATAGAGCATATTAGCTTATTAATATATGAATACTTTTGTCAACCTCACTTGATATTTCACTCAAATAGAAGCAAACACGCCAGTTTAATTTTTTCCAACAACTTTATGATTTTTATTTATTTTTTTAATTTTTGGGTTCACAATAGGTAAATGATAAGTTTTTGGGAAAGACTGAATGATAGATGCTTTGCCATACCAGGCAAATTTTATGATCCCTTTTACCGTTGCCAATTATGTGTTGCCTATTTTTCAGTGCTTATGCGGGCAGGTGGGCTTTGAAGAGAAACTATCATATCCATACAAAGTTAATCCCCTGGGATATTGCTGGAAGGATAAATGGCCCATGAAGAAGGAGAGCTTGGAAAATCATGTTTTGAGAAGAACTGAAGGAAGTCTAAAAACAAAAGAAAATAAAGATTGCATATCTATAAATATTTTTATAGTAATCATTGAATTACTTGGTTGTCCAGAATCCTTTTCCATCAAAGAAGGATCTTGGGATAAAAGACTTAAATTTTCCATTGGAGTTGCTAAAATCCTAGTTGCCATGCAAAGTTCTAAGAAGAAAAATATTTACAAAGATCTCAATCCCTCAAGTATACTGCTTGAAGAGTGTTAGGAAATAGATGACAACTGACAACATAATAGTTACCAAAATTATGATCGACCAGAACAAGAACAAATATAATTGGATTATCTAAGAAAAAAATAGCAAGAAGGAGGAAGCAAGAACCAGAAAACACTAATAGGCAATAAGAAAGATTTACGTGGTTCGGTACCAAAGTACTTACATCCACGGCTGAAGAACCCTAAATGGGTGTGAAGCTTTATTGCTTATGATTAATTACAATGAGACTACAAGTGACAGAGAGCAAATCTCTTTTACAAAGAATTCCCAATTCTCAGTATTAGCCTCTAAACTTAATCGAAAAAAATGCCTAGTGATCAACCTCTCCTCTGTGTTTTATACAGCTCTTGGTCAAAACAAATTTACCACATGCTGGCCCACATGAGCTGACTCACCTTGCTATCTCACCATAAATGAAACAGAATGTAACTAATATTTGGCTTCACAAATCTCCACCTTAGTTAATTCTGAAACAACTTCACCTATTTATTCAGAAATTACTAACTTGGTTTATGAGCTACCAATTCCAATAAAGTTCAGAGAGTTTCTAAACTTGACTACATTTGTAACGCCACAAATTCTCATATATATTAAGTTATGGAAATTGGGCTTTCATTGAGAATTATGGGTGGCCCATAACCCTTATTAAGAGGTTATTTATGAGATAATTTTGGAAAATGGTTATTTTTCCTAATTAAATAGGGTTTCTTAAGATTCCCTATAAATTCATACTTTTTCTCTTCCATAACCCTAATTTCAGAACGTTTATTCTTCTTCTCTGCTGCTCTTTACGCTCGTACCCAAATCATAGGATTCAAACCTTTGTTTAGGAGAGAATAAAGCGACGGGTAAGTTATTCTCCATGTTCTCAACAGATTTCTAATCACTCTATCTAGCTAGGATTTATATTGGCACGATTCTAGATGGTTGTAGATCATAATGCAAGATTTAGAATGTATTTAGGCGTTGTTTAGGGTTTTGATTTATATTAATTTTAGTTTATCAAGCCTTGATGTATTAAGCACATGATAATTCTGGACAGTATGAGTATCTCGAATTTAAACCTATACTTTCTGAACAAATTTTCTTATAAAATTTATATTTCTGGAAACTAGACATGTAGGGCTTCTTGATTAAAGTTTATTTCATTAAATTCGACTTCGTTTTGAATTTTATATGTATTTTCGAAATGGAAACCACTGCACTGGAAAACTGCGATTCCAGCATTGCGATCGGCTTCACAAGACTATTTGTACCATCAAATGAACTCGGAAAATTCTGAACGTTTATATGTAGGTTAATATATGTGTCTAGGATTCCCAGTTTTAATTTCATAAGTTTTGGATTATTATTTTATTTTATAGAAATCACGGAACCCGTTCTGTTTGGTTTAGATTATGTGAAAACAGTTTCGAGTTTGCTGAGAAGTAAATAATTTTTAAAATGTTTTTGATATCGGATCCTCTTGTAAATTTTACATGGGGTACTCATGGATGTCCAGAATAGTTCCATAGGATATTATATCATTCTGAGTTTTAGATTAAGAGTTAAAATTCTGAGAATCAGACCTGTACGGGTATGAATTAGAAAATCAGATTCTTAGAATAAGTTATTAATTATCATATCTTGTATTTGTTTAAGGTATTGAAGGTGATTGAAGCCCTTAGAAGCTTAGAGGTGTGTTAATTCAAGCTCATTTGTCGAGGTAAGTAACTTCATTCCTAGTATACTAGATATATATAAGTATTTTGATATTATTATAAGTATAAATATTTTTATACTACTTAAAGGATTAATTGATTTCGATAACAAAATTAGTTTTATGTAAATGTTTTCAAACCTAAATTCTTTTTAAACAAAGTATTTATAAATGATTTTTAATATGTAAATGATTTTATGATATGACGACCTTTATGATTTTTATCTTTAAAATGTTATGCAAGCCTAAATTATTGATATGGACTTTTATGAATCTGATACGTATGTTTTGTACCCATATTTGATTTCAATTATTGATGATTGTATGAGATTCCTAATGTTTTGGCTCATTGTCCATAGTTATTCTGATTCTGATTCTGATTCTGATCGTAATATACGATATATCTGTCTGGACCAGTACTGGGTTTATGTTCTGAGTGTGCACACGATATTCTGATTCTGTTTCTGGCCGGGTCACCGGGACTATAGGTGACACTATGTGACATGAGCTAACCTTGTGTTTTCTGTATACGTATTACATGATTTGCTTCGCAAGTAAATATGCTTTTGGATATTCTGAATTATTAAGAATTTATGTTATGTTATCGTGAAATATCATTTTATGAAAATTATGGATTATGATATATGTTTTAATTAAAAGAAGGCTTGCAATATTTTGATATCGATAGGCCTAGTGTGTTAGGAATGGTTTTACTTACCGAGTTGACGGCTCACCCCTCGTCATTACTTTTTGCAGATTAAGTTTCTTTTGAGAGGTGCGCTTAGCTTTGGAGTTAATAATTTTCAGTTTCCATTTGCCTTTGAATAAAAGGAGGAATAGACTCATGTTTCTATTAGTTATTTCTATTATGAACGTGTAATTTGGAGCTTGAGACTTTTGTTATTATTTTATGTCATCGGGAGAGATTATTTAGTATTAGACTTTTGAATTTGTGGTTTTATTTGAATAAGAATTGGAAGTATTTCAGTTTGAAACTTATGAGTAAAGATTATGTTTAGTGAGTAACCTCTTTCTTCACGTGCTCCACACGTGTTAGATTTGGGGTGTTACAACATTACTACTTTTGTTAAAATATCAGCTGGATTAGTCTGTATAGGAACCTTGACAACATCAACTACTTTATTTGTTATTTCATCCTTGATAAAGTGCAACCTAACATCAATATGTTTGGTTCTGTCATGATACTTAGGATTCTTACTGAGTTGTATCGCATTGGAACTATCACAGCCAATGTAAATTAAATCCTGCTTCAATCTGAATTCAAAGACTAGCCCATTCAGCCACTTTGCCTCTTTGACTGCTTTAGTTAAGGCAATGTACTATACTTCAGTGGTAGACAAAGCAACAACTGGTTGAAGAGAAGCTTTCCAACTCACTACCCCTCTATTCAAAATAAAAACATATATTTTAATGGACCTTCTCTTGTCCAGATCAGCTATAAAATTTAAGTCCACCAAACCAGATACTTGACATGAGCTATTTTCAGTACCTCTATACAAAATTCCATGATCAGCAGTACCACTCAAGTACCTTAACAACCACTTGACAACATTCCAATGTTCCCTTCTTAAATTCCCCATAAACCTACTAATAACCCCTACACCATGAGCTACATCAGGTCTTGTACAAACCATAAAATACATAATGCTGCCAACTATACTTAAATAGGGCATTGTCTTCATATACTCAATGTCTTTATCTTCTTCTAGTTCCTAAAGCTTTGACAATCTGAAGTGTGCTGACAGAGGCACTAATACAGGCTTTGCACTACTCATCTCAAACCTATTAAAAACCGTTTTTACATACATGCTTTGGGAAAGAAACAAGGTTTTTAAATTTATGTCTCTTACAATCTGCATTCTCAATATTCTTGTTGCAGCCCCCAAGTCTTTCATTTCGAATGCAAAACTCAACTTCATTTTTAATATTTCTATCTCCTCTCTATCTTTACATGCAATAAGAATGTCATCTATATAAAGAATGAGATAAATTCTATTTTCAGAAGTCAAAACCTTAAAATACACACAGCTGTCATATTGGCTTTTGTAATAACCATGACTGATCATGAACTCATCGAACCTCAAATACCATTGTCTTGGAGACTTCTTCAGCCCATACAGACTCCTCTTTAATAGACATATTATATCTTCAGTCCCCTTTTCAATGAACCCCTCAGGCTGATCCATAAGAATTTCTTCTTTAAGACTCTTATATAAGAAGGCAGTTTTTACATCTATTTGATCTAATTCCAGGTCTTTGAATGTTGTTATTGCAGTAGAACTCTTATGGAACTATATTTGACAACAAGGGAGAATACCTCATTAAAGTCCTCTTCATGCTTTTGTGTGAACCCCTTTGAGTCTTGCCTTACATCTGGGAAGCTTACCTTCAGTTGTTCCTTATTTAATTTTATAGATCCATTTGCATCCTACCAATCTTTTATTTTAAGGTTTCTTGACCAAAGACCATGTATTGTTCTTCTTTAGTGAAATAATTTCCTCATTCATAAGATCCAACCATTTTATTCTAACTCTGCTATTCATGGCCTGTTTGAAGCTTATAGGTTCCTCACCAATAACTTCCTCAGCTATTTTCAGTGCATAAGAAACCATATCAGCAATGCCATGCCTTTTCGGTAACTTAATAACCCTCATTTCCTTGTCTCTAGTTAGTTGATAATCATATGTTTAAGAAGTGGTGTGAGTTTTTTTTATAAGACTTAGAATCCCTTTCTGCAGCTCTTTTATCTTCACTTGACTCCACTTTAAAGTTGTGCTCCTTATTCCCATTTAAATCAGGTGTAATGAGCTCTGTTTCTACCATTTGATGTATCATAGACTTTTCATCAAACACAACATCTTGGCTGATAAAAGTTCTTGCAGGTTTGCCATCTATGCACCAAAGTTTATATCCATTGACACCATATGGATACCCTATAAAGTAACCCTTAACAACTTTTGGCTCTAACTTTCCATGGTTTATGTGAGCATAAGCAAGGTAGCCAAAAATCTTGAGGTTGCTGAGATATTAAGGTTTTCCTGCCCAAACTTTCTGAGCAGTCTTGAAATGCAGTGTTGTTGAAGGGCTCCTATTTGTTAGCCTATATGGCTATAAATATTGATTTTGATGATAACAAATCACATGTATTTATTAAGTAAAGATTTATGAATTATGCTTTTAAAATAAGAAAATGTTGTTATGGAATTAAAGCATTTTGGACTAAAATGAAAGCATTGTTAAAATCTTTGATAGTGTTGTTAAATTTCGGATTTGGACCTATTTGAAATATTTAAATGTTTTTAGGTCATTCTATAATTTCACAAAGTTTGGGTGAAATCATAATTTCAAAAAGTTTTGGGATTGACAAAGCATTATTTAAAATTCTGAAATTAGGACCTATTTGCAAACTTTTATAACGTTTTGGGCCATATTACAGTTTTATAAAGTTTTGGGGTCAAACTGAAAATTTAGGAAAAATTTCACTGTTGCAGGTTATTGTAGCATCTGGCTTACCGGATACAAAATCCGGAAAACCGAAAACTGGGCAGAATGCACCCAAAACGAAAACGGCTTACCGGATTGCCCAAAATGTGAGTAACTGCTAGTTTTCGAGCTCAAACTATAAGAACTCAAATCCAACTCATTTTGAAGCTCTCCAACAAACAAAAACAAAAAGCACACGTGATATCTTGAGCGTTCAAACTTGCGAAATACAAACATTGAATCTTTTCTTATTCTTCATCATTGTATATCTACTCATTGAGTGAGTTTCATTGTAACCATCATTTATTCATCTCATTTGTAAGAGTTTGAGTGTGTGAAACACTTGAGTGAAGAGATTGAGAGATAATCTCTTTGTTGTAAAGGTTTATTGACACCTCGAAGTCAATTGTAATTGGTTGAAGCCTCGGAAAGGTTTGGATAGTGAAATCCTCAAGCTTGGATCGCATGGATTGCCGAACCATGTAAAAATTCGTGTGTTTGTTTCTCTTTTCTCTTACTCTTCAATTATTGTGCTTATATTAAACTTATTGCTTTCAATTTTATTAAGACATTAGATTACTTGTTGTGTGGATTTGTTAGAATAATTTTTAAAAATTCCAATTCACCCCCCCTCTTGGGTTGCACATTCATATTTCACTATTGACCAAGTAAGTTGCAGTGGTAACATGTTCTGCACAAAAGTATTTTGAAAGGTTTGCATTAAATAGCATGCACCTTACCCTTTTCAACTAAGGTCTTATTCATCCTTTCGGCCAACCCATTTTACTAAGGTGTGTGCCTTACAGTTTTGTGCATGGCTATCCCCTTCTTAATGTAGAGTTGATCAAAATCATTGCAGCAATACTTGAGCCTATTATTTGTTCTTAGCCTCTTCACCCTCCTCTCTGTTTGATTTTCCATTAAAGTCAGCCATTCTTTAAACTTTCCAAAAGCCTCACTCTTTTGCTTCAGTACATATACCTAGATTTTCCTTGAAAAATCATCAATGAAAGTAATAAAGTATATAATTCCACCATGACAATAAACCTAAGGGGTGTTGTGCAAATTTTATTAAACTCGCAAGTGTACGAATCTATTGTAGAATAGATCAATGATGACGAGTGTCAATCTCACGAAGAGGTAGATTTTAATTGTGTGTAGAATTAATTTTCTAAATGGGTGGTTAGATTTGTGGTGAAAGTGACTTATATTATCTTAAAATTGTAATTGAAATGACGAGAATAAATTGAAGAGAATTCTATTGAAATGCGGCACTTGAGTATCTAGATTCGTATCAACATGCACCATGGGCTAAACATTCCTTATTAATGCCAATTAAATCATGAGAAAGAAATCCACACCTCATGAACTACACTCTAATCAATATGGTGCTAAGGGCTTATCGTGCCAAATAATAATAACTTTGTACTAAGGAGCCGGTGAAACCAGAGCGGTATCTAGACAAGATTATTATTATTTGTCGACGAGAAGTCAAAACATCCACAAAAATTATAAAGGAAGAGAAAATAAATTTACCAAATAAAGCACATGACACATGTTGAGACTTCACCTTCAATGCAAGCTTGAAAGAAAATTATCTACTCATAATTGAACTAAGGGTAAAATAAAAATTTATTAAAATACGTAGAAAATACAAGATAGAGAAGGAATTACTAAAAATGGAGTCCAAAAATAGATTCAGAGATATCAAATTAGGGGGGAGGCCCCTTTTTATATATACATTGAGTAAATCATGGCCATCGGATTAAAAACAGTTTGGACGATCAAGATTGCGCCACGTCATCAGTCAACAATACGCATTTGACCACGCGGTTTGAACAGTAACACGGTTTGACTTGGCTTGAATAGTAACATGATTTGGTTGAAAATAATCATGTGTATATGCATGTACCGTACATACAATTTTTGATCCACTAACATGCTGCCACGTCACCAATCAACAGTGCATAAGAATTTTAGTCCAACAGGATCGTGACACCTCATCAGTTAATGCCACATCATTAGTCAATGCCATGCCATCGATCCATCTATATGAACAGTGTCATAAACAATAACATAGACAGTACCGTACATGTGGATAGTACCGTACATGTGAACAATATCTTTTTTCTTTTTATGCTCCTCATAAGGTTTTCAACCGTCCTAAGTTTAAAAGTGATGTATGTTTTGTCGTCTGATCTTCGTTCATTGTGAAATGACTATAATGCCCCTAAAATACATAAAATACTTAATTAAAATAAAACACACGAATTAAATCACAAGAATGTTAAATACATAAAAGTAAGGGTGTTAGTAAAACTTGAAGTGTAAAATGATAATTTGCTCATTTATAAATATACATTTTCTAACACTCAAAATAGGACCCCCACAGATCTGAATGGATTTAATCCATTGTATTTTTAGTCTCTTGTTTTCCTGGATTAAACTTCTGTCGGGTTGCTTTACCAAATACACACTTCTCACAGAATTCAAGTGTTGAAATTTGGTCAGTTTCTAGTAATCCTTGTTTACACAACTCCTTTAATCATTTCTCACTCATGTGTGCTAATCTCATGTGCCAAAACCTAGTTTTATCACTATTTACACTGGTAATAACACCAGGTAACACTACTGAGTCATTAAGTACATACAATTCATTTTTCCTACTACATTTTATTATGACTGAACCACCACCTTTAAGGATCTGAAGTTCACCATTTTCTGCCCTTCTACAGCAACCCAATTGGTCTATCATTCCTAAAGATATGAGGTTTCTTTTAAGCTCTAGAACATATCTCACTTGTTCCAAGCTTCTGACTGTACCATCATACATTTTAATACTAACAGACCTTATTCCAGTAACTTTGCAAGCTAGATTATTTCCAAGCAAAACTTTACCACAATCAACATTTTCAAAAGTCACAAAGAAATCTTTATATGGGCACATATGGAAAGAACACCCTGAATCAAGTATCAACTCATCAGAAGATTTCTTATCTGCTGCAATAAGAACATCTGCATCTTCTTATTCTCCTTCATCTACATATACAACATCAGCTTTCCCACTTGATTCTTTCTGTAACTTTTCAAGCTTCTTTTTTTCAAAATAGTATTTTATGTAATGCCCTTCCTTTTGACAGAAGTAACATTTCCTTTTCTTCTTCTTTTTGTCAGCCTTTTCTTTATGATTTTTGTTCTTCTTGTCTTTGTTCACCTTTTTCTATGACTTTGCTTTGGCAACTAATCCATCCCCAGCAATCTTATCCTTACCATCTGCTCTCTTTTTCAAGTCTTTAAATTCAAGGGCATTTTTGACATCTTTCAGGGTGAGAGTCTGTCTCCCATAGAGCAAAGTGTGCACGAAGTGTTCATAGGAATCTGGTAATGAGCTTAACAGGATAAGAGCCATATCTTCATCATCAAGTATGATGCTGACATTTTCAAGATTGAGTATCAGTTTATATAACTCATCAAGATGATCATTCATGACTATCCCCTCCTTCATTGAAAATGTGTAGAGCTTCCTCTTCATGTATAATCTTTGTGCCATAGATTTTTTTAAGAAAAGTTCTTCCAACTTCGCCCACAACCCAAAGGCAGTCTTCTCTTTGGCTACTTCTCTCAACACCTTAACAGATAGATGAAGTATGATCGTGATGTGAGCTTTGTTGTTTATAGTCCTCAAGTCTCCACCTGAACCTGATGAACCTTCCTATCTTTCTTTCTTGGACTTTAATTCTTCCTCATTATCAAGGGCACTATCTAAGCCCTGTTGAATCAAAATGGCTCTCATTTTCAAACTCCATAAGTAGAAATCATTTTCACCATTGAACTTTTCAAGATTAAACCTAGTGGCTGCCATTCTTGAAGATCAAGAACAGAGAGCCTATTAGCTCTTATACCAATTTGTAAGGAAATAAATGACAACTGACAACAGAATGGTTACCAAGATTATGATCGACTAGAACAAGAACAAAGATAATTGGATTATCTAAGAAAGAAAATAACAAGAAGGAGGAAGCAAGAAGCAGAAAACACTAAGAGGCAACATGAAAGATTTACGTGGTTCGGTGCCAAAGTACCTACATCAAGGGCTGAAGAACCCTAAATGGTTGTGAAGTTTAATTGCTTATGATTGATTACAATGAGACTACAAGTGACAGAGAACAAATCTCTTTTACAAAGAATTCCCAATTCTCAATATTAGCCTCCAAACTCAATCGAAAAAAATGCCTAGTGATCAACCTCTCCTCTGTGTTTTATACAGCTCCTGATCATAACGAATTTACAACATGTTGGCCCACATGAGCTGACTCACCTCGCCACCTCACTAGAAGCGAAACAGAATGTGCCTAACATTTGGCTTCACAAAGAGGTTATTATTCATTTTGATCCTTGCCTCTATTTCTTATGTTCATTTTAACACTATGTTTGCCATAGAAGTACTTTGATTAATTCTTATTTCCCAGCCTCTGACCTCTTTTATGCATGTTGTAGACTCCAAAATCTTTCCTGGTTGATACATCTCATAACTCCATTGCAAAGGTTAACTTAATGGATGGTGGTGAGTGTACAGCGTTGAATGTATCAGAAGACTTATCGCAAGCTGGGAAGACAGAACTGAAAATTAAGGCAACTCAACATGTATGGGGTGCTTTTGGAGCTAAATATGATCAAATGAGGAAGGGATTTAAATGGGGGCACCTCTCATCGCATTTGCAGAACACCTGGCTCAATATGAAAACCAAAAATAAGTCTAAAGGCTATGTCTTTCATCCACTGTTACTGCTGGCATTGTTATCAACCATAATGTTCCACGCAGCATTGATGATCTTGGGCTGTAGATCAGAAAAAGGTTTCCAGCAGATTTCAAGTCTAAATCCCTTCTGTCGAATTGTGAATAGACATCTGCATTTATTCCAATTACTAATTAGCCTCAATTCCGCTGCCTTTTTCTTATGCTTAGCATTTATGACAATTCTCTTTTATGAGTTTCCGCTCAAGCCATTGCTGCTAGTTTCTGTATTTTCAATGCTTGCTGCCTACGTGCATGATATAGGATTCTTTTTGCCTCGCATGCGCTCATAGCAGTCAATTTCTCAAATAACTTGCAGGCGCACTCATCATGGTCAATATTAAAAAAAAAAAAAGCTGTTTTATTGAGTCGTTTTTAATCTTGTTAATTTCGAAGTGTAATGCGTGATGTATGTTGTATTAAGGTTAATTTGCTTCAAAACTTTTAGGGTTTTTGTTTGGGTGATTAAAACGCTACCGCGAGATTGTAGCCTCCTCGTGATCAAAGCAATTATCGAGGAGATTCGTAATAGTCAGCTGCTCGTGTGCACGAGGACTGACAAGGAAATCGCGAGCAGAAGCCAATATTAGGTCTTCACAAGGATATTGGTCTACAAATATTTGCCTAACAGGAGACGAAAGATATTACTGGAAGAATAACTGGCTTATGCAGAAGAAATGCTTGGAAAATGTTCATTTAGGAGGTAAGGACATCAGATAATTAAAGAAAGAAAATAAATTATAAAAGATTTGCATTAACTGTCTTCCTGCGTGGGAGTGCAGAACATCCTGCCTCTGTTCAACAATCGCCTCGTGCTGAACGACTTGAAATTGTCACGAAAATTTGTCAAGGCCTGGCTTTTTTACATAGTTCAGAGAAGCAGGTTTTCACAGAGATTTTAAGGCCTCCAATATACTGCTTGATGAGGTTAGTTTCCACTCGATATCTTTTGATACCACTGCTTTGTCTTATCTGATTTTATTCTTGCGACGCTATGCAGACTTTTAAATGTAATCTGTCCGATTTCTCCATAGCCAAGGTTAGTGCTATGGAGAATGCTGAGTTAACAGCTTTGGACACGTCATCTGTGTCGGCGCAATCTGGGAAGACAGATATGGAAATGAAGATGGCTCAGCTAGAGAGTGGAGCTTGGAGGGCTCATGATGAAGATGAGAAGCCACTTCAATGGCCGTCCAAGTCATCCCATTTGAAGAGCACCAGGCCCAATTTGAAAACAGAAAATGAAACTTGGAATAATTTTCTTTATTTGTTATTGATGGCCACATTGCTGTCAACCATAACCTTCCTCTCTGCATTAAAGATCATGAGATGCAAATCAGAAGAAGGCTACAAAAACAATTCTAGCCTAAACCCCATCTGCCAGATTGTCAATCACATCCATTTTATATCCGACTCGTCACTACCTTCAATTCCGTTGCCTTTTTCTTATCCATAGCATTGATGATGATTTTCTTCAATAAGCTTCCGCTTAGGCCATTGCTTCTGGTATCTGCTTTTTCCATGCTCGGTGCTTACATGTGCATAATATCTGGCCCTACAAAGCCTAACTTGAGCCCATTCTATTCAACATTTTAAGGTTCCTGGAAGATGACATATTTTCTTTGGAATGCGACACACTATTTCAATAATTAAGCTCATTATGTCCTATGGATTTGCATCGATCAATACACTGGCTGTGGTGTAAGCAGACAATTAAGTTCCTATTTTTATTATTAAGATGTCTGGTGTGTTTAACGTTTGACACTGCTGTATTAGTAAATTATGAATGTAAAATATGAATACAGTCTGAAAAACTGTCATGCCAGCAGGCATGGTTATCAATAAAACTTTTACAGTTGATTCACTAGTAGTTTTACTTCAGTTTTTTTTTTTTTTTTTAATAAGAAACCACCAAGGAAAAGGTGGGGGGTTAGGCGGGACCCCTACCTGTCAAATATATCCGTAAAAGAGACTATCGTCGCACATACGGGATCGACTGGGCGTCTGTGTGAAGGATACCCGATAATCCTCTAGGCAGCTCCTGAGGGGAAGAGAAATGCCGACTAGATCGATGAGTGCAGGCCCAGTTAGCTAAGAAGTCCGCTGCAGAAGTAGCCTCGCGAAGGACATGTCGCACCTGAATGGAAGCGGAAGATATCAGGCGACACGCCCGACGGAGAAGATAAGAATAATCCCATCGGACATGACCCTGAGAGTGAACCCATGAAACCACCGTAGCCGAATCCGACTCTACCTCAAGTACCGAGTGGCCAAGTCGTGACGCTAACTCCAAACCCTCGCAAACCGCCATGAGCTCTGCATATAAGATGGGCTGGTGGCCCAGGAAGGAACCAAATGCGGCTAGGACTACACCCCGATAATCCCGTAAGATGCCCCCGGAAGCAGCCATCCCAGGGTTGCCCCTCGAGCAACCATCCACAGTCAGCTTGACCACTCCAAGCGGCGGTCTCATCCAGGCAATTAGGCGAACCGGCCTCCGAGGCGGTGCAAGAACTCTGAGACCCTTCAGTTTATAACCACCTAAATTGACCTGGGTACATAAAGGTTGCAGCCACCGATCCAGTAATTCTATATAATATCAACGATCAGAAGTTGGGTTAATTCCAGCAAGACAAATGAAACAGAGTTTTTGGGTACTGCTAGAGCAAAAAGAGTAACCAATCATGTAACCAATTGTGTTAATTGACAAGTTATGCATTTGGGTTCATCTGTGAGAGGAGACAACCCCTGACTCAGAACAGTCTTTTTGTGTTTTAGCTTGATGGCCTGAAATTTATAATTAACCCCTCAAGCTAATTATGTTTCATCAGCCAGAGAGCCCCCAAGTATATTTCAATTTCATAATTGAGGTAAGCATCTTTTACAGGAACAGATGATTGAAAACAATCAACACATACAAGTTTAAATGTACAAATTTATAGTGGGGTGACTTTACAGGATCATAAGCTAAACTAACATCATTGAACAATTTGGCCGCTAGGTAGGGGAAGTACAGCAAATTGCTCCGTCGTAGGATTGTATATAAATATAAATGTACTACTAGTTGCTATATAGTCAAAGCTGGAACAAAATAGAAACCCAATGAGAAGATTGCTCAATTCGTAAACCTGAACAACTATTTCAAACATTAAGGCATTTAAAGGGCGCAAGACTTGACTTGTCTTTAAGAGGGACAAAACCGTGGTCTGGATTAATGAGAAAAGAACTCCTGTGCAAGACAAGCCCTGAGACTAAATGGCTGTCCGGGTAAAGGTGGAGAGAGAAATCAGGTCTGGAAATGAGAGAGAGCCGGTGTCTTGGAACAGATTGAATCTTAGTAGTTATTTTTCTTTTGTGCGTAAACTAACAAGGATCCTATCTAGAAAGAGATCATTATTTGCAATGACAAAGGAAGCTAACTTCCTTTTGTTAGAAGACATATTTGAAGCTTCTCATGGCAACAAGATGTGTCACTTGCACTCTTACGTAAAGTAGCAGTACACCAAATTACCCCTTAAAAATCTCGAAAAGCCTATTACAGTGGAGAAATAAATGGAGATGAAACAACATAAACTATGTACAATTGATGACAAAGGAAACCATTAGCATCATAAGTAAAATTGATGACGAAGGAAACCATTAGCATCATAAAAAGCATCTTTGACATTTCAGGATGTGTAGCATCCCACCAAGTGAAATTATGACAAGCAAGGGCTAAATTAACCAGGTCGTCGGTAATGATTTCAGCCTCTTGATAACTATAAGGCAGTGATTTCGTGAAGATCTTCAAGACTGTTGCCCCTGGGATGGTTCTATTCCTCCGCAAACAGATAATGAAGCGCCAAAAGGACAAAGTGAATTTCCCCATACTTAGTACAGCCATTCCGAACAAAATGAGGGCAAGGACTAATGACCACACCAACCCATTGCTTGAGATGCTTGATTTCCCAACTTTCACATAGAATTTAGGTATGATCTCGTCCCACTAAGAGAATATAAACAATGGCCGTGCACATTACAAGGAAGAGCACAAATGTTCTCAAATGTAAAGGCCATACGAGCAATACAATCGCAAACATGGTAGTCAAGAACCCAGCAGAGTTGAAAATCATGATGTAGACAAAGTTTGGCAACTTACTGAGTACGTCATCCTTATCAGCGTGCAATGTTTTAACTGCAAGATAATCTTCTTTAGCAAATTGTAAACACTACCAAAAGAAAAATAATAATTTAGTTAAAAACTTTTACCGGCAAGAGTATCCTCTCTGAGTAAGGAATCTGGCAAATTGTAAGCTACCGTGAAAAATGCTGCCGCAATCGTTACTACTACCATCAGTAACACGTTTCTTGTCTGTATGGGCCACCGTGTTTGGTTCCTGCTGCTGTTGGCGGTTCCATCTGCAGGGAGCTGCGGATATTGCTGAGCAATTGCTTGTTGAATGATCCAGCCTATTTCCTTGAAAGCAGAGTCCTGAGAATTAGCATTGCATAACTGTAAGGCTGTTTGTCCCTGCTTATTCACGGTATTAATTCGAATCATTATGCGCCTATTGGAATTCTCACGGATGAGTAGCTCCACTATCTGCAATGAGCGCAACAGGATTGTCAAGGGATGCGTTATATGTTTTGGCAATCAAAATTCAAAAACTGTGTTTGCAAGAGACAGGGAGCTTACCTGCTTTAATTTGTTAAGTGTGGCGAGGTGCAATACAGTATTGCCCTCCTTGTCTTTCCAAGTGAAGAGATGCTCTTTTCTGTGACTCTTAGCCTCATCCACCAAGGCTTGAAACGCGTCCGCTCGGGACTTCTTCACAGCAAGGTGTAGGGCCGTCTCTCCATTTGAAGTCAGCTTCTCAAGAGACTCCGGGCAAATAGAAACTAAGCCCTAATAACATCAGAATTACCTTCCAAAGCTGCTCTGTGTAGCGGTATCATTGAAGAGTTGTCTACTTCAAGGCACAGCTCACGATTAATCTCTCCGAAAGTCCGAACCATCTCGGCATCCCCACCCGTAGAAGAAGTAAGTGCATGGTTGTTTCACCTCGCTGATTTTTAATACTGGCAAGTTGAGGCCACAGCCTTGCCATTTCTTTAGCTGCTTCAAGGCTTCCAGGCAAGCAGGCGGTGATGAGCAGAGGATCCTCCGAGCGTTGGCATGCTTTTATCATCTCAATCCAGTAAATTCGGATGCTTTGAATTTAATGACTTGACTTCTTCGAACATCGTTTTTTGGCAAGCTTCCTGAAACAACTGCTCACAGTTAGCCATGACAATTGACAGACAATCACACTGTGTTATGTGTTACATTCTTCTTCCATCTCGCAGTTGAGCTCACATCACTCTTATGTTGTAATTATTAATTACAACTTTTCTTTTTTTCTAGGGTGAGGTTTCTTAGTCCGTCTACATATATATGTGTGTGTGTGTGCAAATTAATTGTATGTAAAATTAAAAAAAAAAAGAATAAGTAAAAAATCCAAGAACTTTCTTGTTTCTTTCCCCCTCACCATGTAACTTCAAATGGAACGAATTGCACGAAAACGCGGCATCTCTACGAAGAGAAGGATGGACCTTGTGGTGGATAATTCAGGGAAATGGACAATGCAGGTATTACTTCTTCAATACCTTCAATTTAATAAAAAAATTTGGAATTTTATACTGTTCGTACTTAAATGCTGATATATTACATATCCGACTTATTGAACTTTCATAAGATCAATTGCTTCAATTGACAAGATATCTAGGTTGATATATACAACATCTATTAATAATGAAAATAAACACATACATACATAGCACAACAAATCGGGTGCCATAACTAGATCCAGTTGGGCACATTTTTATCAAAATTGTAAGACAAAAAATTCAAAAAAAAAAAGATACTGAACATTTGAATAATATTGATTAACATATAAAGTTTTTATGAAATACAATTGTTTTATATATATATAAAGCTCTTAAAACGTTGTAAAGTAATTTTTCAGATTATAAAAGTATTTTACACTGGCAAACCAGACTTTCTATAACGTGAGGACATGGCAATGCATACATCCCATTGACTTTTGGAAGTATCGTAGAAGCTACGAGCTTCCCCTTTTTGTGTTTTGTTTTTTCCCTCTTCTCTTTCCCGTAAACGTCCTGAAAATTTCTCTCGTTGTTCCCCATGGGAAGAAGACGACTTTCAAGTTTCAATATTCAATGGACTAAACCCGACAAATGGGAATGGGCGGGTCTACAGCGGATCCATCTCTGTCTCTCGAACCCAGTGTCCATGATATTAGCCCAAATCCACACCCATCAAATTTAAGACCAATTCAAGCTATCGCTTTAATTCTATGAGTCAAGCTTTTGACACCCCAGAAATTTCCGTTATAAATCCGCACTCCCAAGTAACAACCGTATAACACCCCGATAATTTGAAAATTGCATTCCAAATATATTAGTTTCAGTACTCCAATGGGTTTTTGGTCCAATAGAAGAAGTCTTGCACTTATAATGTTGAGTGAAAGAGTTCGAGTTTCCATAAAAGCATTATGGAGGTTAGTTTCAGTACTCCCTCAATTATTAACTAATTGAATAGAACGGTCTCTCCCTTATGAAATGTAAGTGGAGTAGGCACCCCTCGAATATTAGAGAGGGTTGGATACAAGGGTTTGTGTCTCCAAGA